>CM069455.1:2596667-2651961 GCA_035610835.1 Ophiura sarsii
TGAAAGATTGATTTATTACGAATAAGAATCGGAATCAGATTTTAAATCCTTTCAACATAATATAGACAGATAGAACAAGATCAGCTTCATTTCGAGCAAAACATAATTAACTATATACTTACAAATGAGAGAAAAACGCTGGTTTTCAATGTTTGATCTCTCTCATTCTGCAAAGACAAAGGTGAAATAATAAAACAATAACACAGTCAGTGTCAGTGACTGTAACAGGCTGTTGAAAATAAAACGTCATTTGTTTAGTCACATCCTTATTCATTTCGCATGAAAAGTCCCGTATCGCCCACTGAACATGCTGAATAAGAAATGAAAAAGTCGTAGAAATTCGCTAAATCTTCTCACACAATTGCTTGAAGTTGCAAAAATTCACCAGCCACTATCACATTGTTCAACAATTTGAGAATAAAGGTATTGTTTTAGACCGTACCCGTGTTATTGTCTGACATAAATGCGGGCGGTAGTATTCTTTTAAATGGAACAACGACCCCGCAGGCAAAAAACGCAACAACAAAATACTACCAAACGCATTTCTGTCTCGCGGAATAAATTATTCTTTTGCCGAATCCAGTAATCTGCTTGTTTATTTATCGGGCGTTGTCCTCGTGAAATAAACCACGCACTCGACGCAGACGACGCAAATGCCGTTGTAGATTGGTGGTACACATACGCTGAAACATGATTTAATCCCTAAATATTGCGTAACATTTGAAATGTTGCTATCTACATTTTGATATCCTTTTGTGCCATGCTACCAACACGGTCAAAAAAAGAATCTCTACACTCTTCTTGTGTGTATACTGCGTTGAACTGTGGATTTAGGTGAAGGGAAACAGCTTTATTCTATTTCCATTCCTCTGGAGAGGGACGTAAGTTTGCAGGCGCAGATTTGGGGTATACACCATAACCAATGCGCTCCCCACGCCCCCCCCCCCCCCCCCCCCCTAGACACTACATGCAAAGTAAGCACGGGAAGTAAGGGTCAAACAATCGGCTCTAACTTGAGTTATCCCATACGTCCTTATATGACATTTACAGAAATTATTCCCAAGGGATGCCCGCAAAACATATCAAAAGTATACCTCTAAGTGTTTGACTAGGTTTTTCAATGTTTCGCGATGAAATTAATGTGATGTAGCGATTTCGGCCCTTTATTTACGCCCCAATACTCAGGGCGGGCCTTACGCCGATTTCAGTCGTTTAAAACTATAAAATGTTCAAACCAGTTCGATTTTTTTTTTTAATTTCAACTGTGCACACTCATAAAAATGTGTCATACTCGAAATTAATCGATAGAATTGAAAAAAAAAGTATATCAAAACCTCCTGAATTTTACTTTTACTGTGATACACTTTTACCGGGCGTGATATCCCATAGTGCATTGGTGGTGTACGGTATACCCTTTTACCCTGTTTACGCACGCGTATGCATATTCCGGGATTCTGTGTATGTGTGTATACGCCAGCAATTTTCGAGGTCGCGTGCGTTTAATCACTACAATCAGTGTATGTCACAGTGACGTAACTTTCTCGTGGAAGAGAAATAGACTATAAATATTGATGATTGAAAAACACCTACCAGATCAATAACTTGTTGAAGCAGCAGAAACATAAATACATCTGTTGTTTGGTTGAATTCTGCCACAGGTCGGGCGTACGTGGAACCGTAATCTGTTAAGAGGTCATCTATCAGAGCGTGAGCTCCATCCGCAGGACGACTGGCAAGTGTTCCTTCATGAGAGAACAAGGAGAATGCAAAATGAATTAATGTAAATCTAAGCCTTTCTCCGATCTCCCGGATCCCAAAGCCCATTCTCTATTGCATATTACTCACCAAAAGACACCTTTTTTGAAATATGTTGCCAACTTCTCACCCAAAGACCTAATTTCGGGCGCAATTTGACCGGCTCTTATCCAATTATTCAACGATTCCCATGCAAGCTGCAAGTGTTACATCAGCACCGAAATGATTGCTACAGATTTGATATCAACGAACAGATGAACATATCGTCAGCCTGCTTCGATAATTGCCTAACTCACTTTTCAGCGAAATTGAGTTTTTTGCATAAATCATGACTTCATTATATTATGCACATGCTGTTATAATACCTAAGTCATTGACCAACCAAAAGTGTTGATAAATGCAAAATTGCAATTCTGCCTAAGTCAGCATTGTGAGTTAGGCAGATTGTACTAATGATGAAAATGGTTTAACATGGTCATATTAACTCAGTCGTATTAGGCATATAACAAGCCACATTTCACTTAACGGTATATCCCCAACCTAATTCTATCCAACAGTTACTGCTCCTGTTGGAATTCACCTGTACTGTTCAAGTTGCTATTCAACATATCGGCAGCCTGCTTCGATAATTGTCTATTTCACTTTTCATACTTTTGTTGTTTTCTAAGAACTAGAAAAAATGAGTTAGGCAATTATCGAAGCAGGTTGACGATATCAGTTTTCCATTGATATACGAGGGGCATTCAGTAAATAATGAAAGTGATCATGGTATGGGATGCATGAGTGATTCTATTGAGGGATAATGTGATCAATACAACGTATGAACCTTTATCTTTCAAACAGTACAGTTTTGGATTTATAAGTGTGAACTATGACGTCATAGCATTGTCTCAAAGTAAGTACACTTGGGACACTACTAAATCAGTTATTTGGCGGGAAATTTGAATTATTTGTATGAAACATGTGATAAGAAGATTGTATAACATGACACCAGAAGCAGGTAAATCCCATTTTTTTCTCGCGTAAGTATTATAAAAAGACAATAACTTTAACCCCTGTGTAATTTGATGTATGTAGCCTAGGAGGAAAAAGTAAGGAGAGGAAATCGAATAAAAAGTATACAAATATCAGTATTTCAAATAGCCAATTTTCATTGAAAAATGCCCAGTCAGCGAATCACTAATATTGCGGAAAATCAAACATTTTATGAAAAATCCAAGCAATTAACCAGTTTGAGAGATTCCATATGATAGTTAACTAATGTTCTGAACTTATTCGCATGAAACCTGCAGAAAATGTGTGCATGCGCAGACGGCAGATCATTTTGAACAGGGCCACAAATGACTAAAATCATGAAATTTACCAGATAAAAGCTTACTGTGCCTTCAAATTCTAATCAGAAATAATAAAAATGCTTAAATAAATGTGTTTAAATATTGTGATAGTCAAAATAAAGATATATATACATGAATGTATCAATCAAAGATGGCTGCCACAACCTCTCTTATTACTGTTATCTTCAGAGCTACTATAATATGTATTGTTAAAGTAATCGTCACATAATTTCAATGGTTTGAGGAAATTTTATGAACAGCTCCTCTTGAAATCCCCACTATTATTGCTCATGATATAATTTAGCTTTCTCCAGTAGAGGGATGATGCGCGAGGACTTCAGTGCAGATGGCACTACGCCATATGTTGATGATCTCATTTATTACAGGAAGCAGTTCTTCTTGGCATTGTTTGAAAAGCTTTCCCGGAAGGGGATCAAGATCAGAAGATATACCATCAATATGAGTGCACACCTACAATGAGGTGTATTCTGTTACCTTACCTATAACATTTATGCAGATATCATAAGGCAAGCTTTTGATTGATTTAAAAGCCAAGCTTTAGTGGGAAGTCGCACAAAAACAATCTCCGATATGCTGACAATACCCCCCTGATAGAGAGAACTGGAGCTAAACTTCAAGATCTAATACACACAGAGTGAAAGCAGTCAGTGAGAAGTTTGGACTCTTACTGAATGTTGAGAAGACCAAATACTTTTATGGAGGAAACACCAACCAACAAGTGAAGGTCGATAACGATTGTGTTGACACTTTCAATTTCCTTTGATCACTCATTCTTAAAGATGATGGAAGCTCGGTGGAGATTGAAAAAACGTCTGACAATGGCAAATCAACCATTCGGAACGATAGAGGAATCACAAGGCCACGAAGGTACGTATTATGAAACATGTTTGTAGTATATTAAGATATCTACAAATATTCCGTTAAGTATTTGAATCGTCGTACTATCCCTTTAATTGGATACCCACAATTCCCCGGTGCACATCTAACATGGCGCTGCACATGTAAAATAAACGATAGAGTTTCTCCGAAGTAAACAAAGATTCAAACGAGACTAAGTCATTATTGTGTACAGCATCCAGGTTATAACCATGATAACAGTGGCGACGAATATTGGGAATATTTTCTCCTTTTCGTGAGTGTAAAGAAATCCACGTTAATGCGCAATTATGGCTAGAATCGGACACTTTAAATCTTCGGAAGAAAACTTTGAATGTTATATTGATAGGACGACGACGACGAATTAAACGATTTATGTTGGTGCTAGAATTGTGAGCAATATGTTGTACAATGGTAAAAGACTTGATTATCAATTAAACCGAGAGTAATGTATATTCGGTCACCATATAACAAATAAAAGCGACTTTCGTTAATAATCGATTTATAAATGATATACAGACAGAGGGCAGAAGGAAATGGTTTATGAATCAGGTTCACAACCTCACTCACTGCGTTAAGATATACTAAGTTTCAAACACAAATTTCCAAATCACCGATATTCCGATGAAGTTTTTCGGTGTCTTATGAAATGTTGGTCTTTATTTAGTTTACAAATTCCTTGCAGCATCTCATCGACGAACTTCTGTGTCATTGGTGAGTTGTGCTCTTGTATTCGGTCGACCCCATCTTGAGGAGAACCTGGCTGTCTTTCGCCCTGGCAGAAGCTGTGCTCAGCAAATCCACATACTGAGGAGGATCATGGAAGGGTTTAAAGACCAGCAGCTACCTCTCACAGTCACATTCATAGACTTCAAGAAAGCCTTCGACTCCATAAACAGGAAAGTTATGTTTGCAGTACTGCGACATTACGGAATCCCAAAAGCTTTAGTCGACGCTATAGGTGTATATTGTACAACAACTCGAGAAGTGCTGTGATGGTCGATGGCAGTATCTCTGATCCTTTCGCTGTCTCCACTGGAGTGCTACAGGGTGACGTTCTGGCTCCATTCCTATTTGTGATATTGGTAGACTACCTATTGATGAAGGCCACATCTGATCTTGACTCAGGAGTTGTGACACATCCACGTCGTTCGAGGCGTCATCCTGTCATTGTTCTCAACGACTTAGACTTTGCTGATGACATTGCCTTACTCGAGACAACAATTCCACGAGCCCAGACGCAGCTGACAGACTCTGCTGCAGCAGCAAAAGACCTCGGCCTCTACATTAGCGTATCTAAAACAGAGTACATGACTGCCAACTGCAATCCTCACCCGACACTTCAGGTCTATGGGGATACCATCAACCATGTGACTGATTTCAGGTATCTTGGCTCTATGATGGCATCGGGTGCAAGTGATCTTAAAGGCGCATTTTGGAAGTTAGAACGCCTCTGGAGGAGCCCTCAAATAGGTATCACAACAAAGATGAAATTATTCAATACCACCTGTGTGACTATCTTACTGTATGGATATGAATCCTGGGTGATATCCCAAGATATGGAATGCAAAATAAATGCCTTCGCTACCTCTTGCTACAGGATAATGCTAAACATCAAGCGCATGGATCATGCGCTTGATGAAGTACCTGACTATGAAGTACCTGACTATTTTCTTGTGACCCTTTAACATGTTTAACCGACGCCTAATAATTGTGTGATCCACCACGTGTCAGTCGTGCGCTCTATTATAAGGCGAGAATTTACGGACTGGATTGGATTACATATTCAGACGTTTTTGTATTTTGTTTATTGAGGGTAAAATACTTTCCAAGTAGGCCCTCATTTTATGCATACATAAATAGATTATTTACAAAGAAGAAAAGAAAAGGTATGTACACATAATATAAAATAATATAATAGACTAAATAATAATAATTTAGTTTGAAGTAGTGATACACGACTCAAATGGACTTAGTGACATATTTCTCAACTCAATATGTATTTTTGGTGAAACATTGTTCCAAAGAGAAGAAGCTCTGGCATGACATGTACGCTTAGCAGAATTGCTATTTGATTTGGGAATCAATAGAGTATTTGATGTATGATTTCATGTTGTATAAGTATGACTAGTATGTACAAAATCAAATTGGCATGATAAATAATTTGGACTGGTATTTCTTAAACATTTGAATACCATGGTAAGCATTTGATTTTGTCCACCTTTCATTTAGTTTTACCCACTTGAGTAAAGTCATCATATCATCATTAATAGGTGTTCTAATATCAGCAGAAAATATTGTTCTGGCTTAACGATTATGGAGAATCTGCAGTTTAGCTTAGTACTTCTGAGAACAGTTAAACCATACCTGGCTAGCATAATCAAAATGAGGCAATAATACAAGAGCATTTGATAACATTAAAAGAGTATTATGTGGGAGAAAATGCTTTTAAGCGCTTAAAACACTTCTAATAATACCAATTCTTTTTGAGATATTAATAGATAAATAATCTGCATGTGATGACCATGACATATTCTTATCAAATTTTACACCAAGATATTTGAATTCATTTACCATTTCAATAATTGATTTCTTGTAGGAGAGGGTAGCATGACTTAATGTATTTAAAATGTAATTGGTACCAAAAATCATTACTTTAGTTTTGTAGTGTTAGCTTGTAAGCCTCCAACCAGTTTAAATATACCTAATATGGTAATAAAATATGCGAAAAATGGTCAAAATTGGTCAAATTTTAACCTTTTTGAGATTTTTTTTTTTTTGGGGGGGGGGGGCAGGAAATATCCCCCTCCCCCCTCGTGGCGCCGCCATTGCAAAGATGGTTATTGGTTAACCACCCTCCAATTTTCAGATTCTATTTTAATTTTTCCCCCTTTTGTGCATTTGTTTAAAATAGTTTGACTTAGTAAAAGTGGCGTAGCTAGCTGATTCATATTGGGGGTGAGAAACATTTCGACTTTACACCTATTTTTTTGCACGATTGAGCTACATTTTGGCTCTAAAAAAACTTGTACTAAAGAATATTGCATTTTTGGAATGGAGGACATATGCGCGCGTAGCGCGCGAAATTTTTTCATCTGTGTAATTTTGACCATCATTATTCCATGATTCCTTTGGTCAAATGAACCGACAGTGCCAATCTCAACCGACACGACGTCAATATTGGGGGAGGGGGCGGTCGCCCCCCCCCCCCCCCCCCCCCCCCCCCTCTGGCTACGCCACTGCTTAGTAATTCTCATGACTGTGATCCAAGAGCTTGTAATGGTACGGCAACATCTTAAGCAATTTTTCATTAAAACTTGCCTCCTCTATGGGTAGGTATTGACATTTGGGAAAACGACATCTTACGTACGGTTTACATGCGACAATAAATCCCTTACGTTTTACGCATGTCACAATTCATAAAAACAGATCCTCACTGTAGCGTATACCTA
This sequence comes from Ophiura sarsii, assembly GCA_035610835.1. Taxonomy (NCBI): domain Eukaryota; kingdom Metazoa; phylum Echinodermata; class Ophiuroidea; order Amphilepidida; family Ophiuridae; genus Ophiura; species Ophiura sarsii. The sequence goes on from CM069455.1 coordinate 2,604,106, forward strand.
TCAACAACGAGTGTGTCCTGACCTTTTTCAATTAAAACATGTTTAACGGATGTTTAACTAGGGTTTGGGCTCAATTTCACAAATATTCTTGGAATTGGGCTACTTTTTGTCAGGAGCCGTTGTTATTAGGCAACACTGCATTGTTGTTCAAATAACACTTCTGTGTATGCAGCTGTTGCGGTCAACTCATAGACAATAGCAACCAATAATCACGTCTTTATTGACTGAATGGGTGTTAATAGAATAGATAATAGAATGTGCCTAAGACCAAATCTTTATAAAATGAAACGCTTTTTATTGTTTTAGCAAATTTTAAAGGCAAGATATGAAAAGAACGAGTCATTGTTGATATAGTTACCCCCTTTGAACAGTGGAAATCGGCTGGGTATTAATAAAGTTATCGAAATATTAAAATTAAAGTTATGTATAATGTATTTTACATAAGGGTATATTTTGCGACATTATTTGTTCACGATTTTGTCTCAAAGAAATATTGTTGTTACGAATTACTTTCACTGTATTCAAATATTCATTTGAATCTAAAAGGGGTATTGTGATGATAATGGATTATTCACAAGAAGGCTAGTTATGGATTAACGACAAGTTTAATGATTGAACCACACGTCAGTCTTCAATATATTTAGATGATGATTTTCGTAGTGCCTTGACAACAAGGTTGCCGGTTTACCTCACTAGTAATATAGCTTAGAGAAGCTTATAGAAAATCCCCAATCATTACATGTATGGCTAAAGTATTTTGAGGTTAAACTGCCATGGTGTCTATATAGTCAAAATGTTTCCTCTATTTATATGTACATGGTGTAGTTTCAATTTCACGCAGGAGGATATTGTGCCCAAACATGTGATCAATCATGTTTTCCAATGAAGTTTAATACTTCAATCGGTTATTTTCACAATTTTTCCCTTCAATTTAAATAGCTGATTTGATATTTGACGTTTAATGATCGCTATCGATCAGCGTCCGCAGGGTCCAATGTCCATGATGCGTTTCATTCATCATTCTTGGAATTGACCTGTACCAGTTTAGAAGTATCTGTCAAGCTTATCGCGTTGTTTCCAAGCACATGCTTCTTCGACATTTGCAGTTTTTTTCGTTGTAGCAGCTTTTTTGATCCGAGTGTTTGGCTTTTATATTATTAACAGGAATTTGTGATTTTCAATCATATTATAATGGTAAAATAAAACTTATGACTTTTAAACCACTCTTTGTGTTACCTATATCACACTCTGCTATCTGTTTTTTTAAATTTATATGACCGCCTCAACACAAAATCTGATAACACCAATTTCTGGATAACACAAAGCAGCTTTCAAAACTTGTGGACAAATAAAGAAACAAACAATACAAGCAAGGTCGAGGTTTTAAATTGTATGTGACTTGAAAGGTACCTTTAAATTGTATATGACTTGAAAGGTGCCTTTATTATAATATAAACACACATTTCATTTGAAGAATCCAGCCTATGAGATGATGACATCATCATTAACGTCACACAATTATGTGTATAAGGATTACTTGGGGTTTTTTTCAAGAGTTAAAATTGAATTTCAAGCGACAAGTAACCGATAATCAGGTTTCCTACGATTCTTAATCATTCTTGCAGCTCGTCTTTCCAAGCCTGCCTGTAGACTGGTAGTTATTGTCTTTTGGACTGCGCATCTGCCTGTGTTTGATTATTTCAAAATTAGCAGCTCACAGGCGCCAAACAACTGTTGCCTGATACTGGTCCATCCACCTTTCAATCGTTATGGTCAGTTATGTTGACCAACGACTTTATTCCAAGCTGAAACGAGACGTACGGGGTTTTGAAAGCAATGAAGATAGAAGCCAGCTTGAGCACTATACGGAGGGTCAAAATTCGGAAGTCAAATCTGCTACGACAAATCGCAAACAATGACTGCAAACTAGTCAATGGCGATAGATGTTCGAGCTACACTGTCTTTGTGTAAATGCTGTACAATATTGGTTTCATAACGCGCTTATTCGTTACTAGCTGGTTTGTGTAGAAAGAGGGAACAATTACTCACACTTTTGACGTCGTTCATCAACTGTAGTCACACAACACCTAATGTTTACGTAATTTATCCATACTGGCCTCGCTTTAGTTATTATAAGTGACGTCAGGTATACCAGTCACTAAAAATGATACGTTATTACCGCCCTATTACGAGTTCGTACCTACTAATTGATATTTCATTTAAAAAGTAACCAAAGACCACTTCGAGGGCGCCGTTTATTGCGAGACTCAATCGATTTCGCCATCGTCCTCTGAATGAAAACGTCTTAACTAGCCAGGGTTTCATTCTTATAAAAACTCAGGCCCTAAAATAAGTGTGCTGCCAGCACATGTGTGCAGCTGAGATTGGAAAATGTGCGGTTGAAATACCAAAAATGTGCAGTTCAAATGTTGGCATACAAAGCTCATAGCATTTGATAAGCAAAACTGATTTCTTTTTTTAAAATTCAACGCTTAGACTATGTATACTCGATTTGTATCTGTGCATGCGTTAACGACTCTCGTGTATACAGTCTATGCAATTAGATAAATACGACAGTCTTGTGCTATTCATTAGATTCGGCCATAATGTATATTTGTTCGATTCGACGGTTGCCACGCAAATAATATGAATAATTTATTATTATGTTCGTCACAAAAACACCCAATTAACTTAAGTACAAGTTGAACTCAACCATCAATAATAGGCCTGAATGATTGCCAAGTCGATTTACTTTGAATGAAACAGCTCGTGTTATGTCATTAAGGTAATTATTTATCTCGATTTGTTAATATTTGTGCATAATGCGCGCACCTTTGAACGCTGGATTTTGAACTACTTATTAAGTAGAATCGGTGCTGCGAAAATATCTTCAATTAAATAATTAAGCAAATGCCAGTTTTTCAAAAGAGGGTTTCCAAATGCGTAGGGAATACAATGTTCTAGTGATCAAACGATCACTTAGACAAACATATTGCGGCTCAAAACCGACTTCAAAATATTTAAAAGCGTACATGTATATTGTTTTCGTAATGTCACACCATCGATGAACCCCGGGACGGTACCCAAGCTAATTTTGATTTTGATTTTGATTTTGTTTCACCATAACTTTCGCAACCAAAACAAGTTAAAAACATCAGTCAAATCATGTTGCGTCACAATGCAGACGCGAAAAAACAGCACCCCAAATGTTGGGTGGATAGGGCCACCCATCTCCTCATACACTTGAAGGGTAAACAAATGAAATACATTTACGAAACTGAACTTCATTTGGAGCGCGAGTGTTTTCGCCTTGCTCATACAGAACAATATTTTGAACATCATGATTGCCTGAAATTCAAAAATAACCTATTGATATTGATAATACGTTAAACATAACCCAGTTCTAACTGGCCTAAAATAATTGCCCTATCGATCAAATCGTATGATGCCAATAAATTATAAATGATCATCTATTGTAAATTCTTCCACTCATAATATACATCCGCTCAAAACATGTATTCGATGGCTTTTGGTGGTAATAAACATTGATGAAGCGTTGCCTGGAAACGAATAAACACAAACAAACACGCTACATTAAACACAAACTGACACGCTACATTATTACAAAATATCCCTAGTAGTTTTCCATTTTCACGATTAGAAAAGGTTACTAGATAGTATTGAATTAAAGGGCCTTTAAATAATTTTATCAACACCGTTCTTCTCCGAAACTAATTTGAAACAGCGCAATTCTAGAATTTCGGATGTTCCAAAATATAATGAGTTTTATAGGAACGTCAATTGCCAACACTTTGAAGATCATGGCCTGGATCTCTTGACGTTCAATATCTGGATGTTCAGTGAATGACTTATTTATAGTATATGTACCCACATGATAAACTTAATTGCATGGGCCTAGGCTGAGTTCTATCGAAATAAAACCTTTCATGGTTGAGATTACCACTGTCGGTCATACAAGGGGAGTCATGGAATTATGACGGTTAAAAGTTCGAAGATAGCAATTACTTGCCAAGAAGCTCATTTAAAGCCGAAACGTACTTTAATCATGGCAAAAATAGTGCAAATGCCAAACAGCCAAAAAGTTTCGCACGCTATGCTCGTATTTGTTCCCTCTCAATATGAAAAAACTAGACACATTACTGTACACGCATAGTACTTGACAATATTTGGGTCATGTATCATGTAAATTTGTAATAAAACATGTGTTTCAGATATTAACTTGTTTTATAATTATCTTTTAAGTTCAATATTGTTTCCACAAATGATGTAAGAGGGGGTGGAGTGGGGGGAGGAGCAGTGGGGTGACAGCTTATCGTTGCCTAAAAAATGTGTGCACAGCTGAGGTTTTTCCTTATTTTTAGGCCCTGTAAAAACTTGCCAGCCAGCTAGATTGTTATGACTTAAAAAATCGTTTGCCAGACATTTGATAAGAAAACAGAACCAGCCAGATTCATACATCACGGGAGCAGATATTTGCCAGGAAACCTCGTTGGGTGCCCCTGGTCTATTCTTTTAGTCCTATTATTTTCACTACGTGTAATTTTCAGCAATTGGCTTTCATTTCTTTTTTTATGTATGTCATACTTATTGGTGTTCTGCAACGGGAGGCTGCAACGGGAGGGAAATATAAGGCCTTAAAATAAGAAGGCAAAATCAAAATTGTTCGATTTATGGGTTGATTTCTAATTGAAGGATTCCTAATTGTCTCTTAAATTAGTCTGTCAGCTACAACAATAATATGTAATCATTTTAACGCCATATTTGTTTAATTTTTTCTGTGATATTATCACTCTATTAGGGGGATTAGTAATTGCGATCGTTAAATACGGCAAGGGGAGTGGGAGTTGTATGGGGAATCCAATTTTCCCCCGAAATTTGAGGGGGGAATCTAAATTTCATTTCAACCATTGAGGGGGAATCCGAAGTCGCCGCATTTGTTTAGTCGGTCATGTCTTGTCGGTTCACTTCACTTTTTCAAAAAGACTTGAAGGTGAGTTAAACACCGTGTAGGCCTATAACAGGATACATAATTAGGCAGTTTGGCATACGATTATATAATTACAGGGCAGGTGAATTCCATCGGGAGCAGTTGGATAGAATTGGTTGGAGTGAAGTGTGGCTTGGTATATTATTATTATCATTATTCATGGTATGATTAATTGTAATCGCAGCCAACCGGCTGAATTGGCACAAAATAATTACAAGTATGCACAAAATATGCATTTAAAGTGCAAGAATTACAAAACTATAAATTAAAAATACTAAAAGTATACAAGGTTACATTGCAAGAAACATACCATTTATGCCTGATGACCCTTTTTAAACATGTTTCATCATTGTTACAAACTACAAATTTTACATTGTGAATTTGGATTTTGCCTCTATTCAAGCCCGTAACCAAAATCCCACAAAAATTCCCAAAAAAGGTAGACCCCCCCCCCCTACCCCGCCCCCGCCCTTCTAAATTCGGTACACTGATAAGGTCGTTGGTACATCGAGCCATAAAGAAGAAGGTAGAGGGAGGAAGGAAATATTTAAAATATATATATATATATCAAGGAAAATATAAGGTTTGGAACCTTGAACAACATTCTATATAAACCTATAGACATAGTCACAATCACTTATATTATGGTAGGTAAGGTATACACAAACTAAGATATATATATTATAAGACAGTTGAAAAATTCAAACAAATTCTGTGTAGGTCTTCTTCTTTATAATCCTGCCCGACACTCGTGATCACTGTGGTACATAATGTCCTCCTTCTCCTCCTCCTCCTCCTCCTCCTCCTCCTCCTTCTTCTTCTCCTTCTTCTTCTTCCTCTCATTTTTTCAAACACCACCCCCCCTCCCCCAAAGTATTTACGGACACTCCCTAAATTCAAGATTTCTCGAGGCCCGAAAGTCATTTCGCATATACCCGCACACCGTGGCACAAGAGGGGAAAACCTGAGACTAGTATGGTATACTAGTCTCAGGGGGAAACCACCTCTTAATACCAACATATGCAACATAACACGGTCAAATTAACCCTAACCCCCTAGGCAACTTTTTTCAGAATTTTTTCCCCCCGCGGCGATAAGTGACCCAAAATATCGCCGCGACCCCCTCCCAGGATTTGAACCACGGACCTCCAGCACACGGGACTTGGGATTTTCCAGTACACCATGGATGTCAAGGCTGCTTGGCACATTATACTGCGCCAAGTAATAGGCTGGGCCACAATTTCTGCGAAAAACGTCCACGCCGGGTGGAACAAACAGCCTGGCTCGTTGGATTCTGTTGGATTTAGCAGGGATAGGGTTAAAGTATAAAATCCTGAAGAAGGCCTAAAAACGGCTTCGCAATGATAGCGGGTCCTGAGAAACCCCACGCCGTATATCGTCGATACATCGCGGCCTTTCGTCGGTACAACTGCATGTTGTGTGCCCCCCCCCCCCCCCCCACACACCTCGTTTCAAAAAGCTGGCTACGCCACTGACACCATCACTCTAGTCCGTAAAATATTAAGCCGAAATTTTACTCACCATCAAGCAGAAAGCAAAAGTATGTAATCCAAAACGTCATGACCATGATGAGTGGCGGCGGAAACATTTTCGAATCCATTCCAAATGTGTCCACAGCCGCTTTATTCTATCAATGTTATAATCTCAAACAAGTGCAGCAGAATGTTATATTACAAGTGCAGCAGCTAGTTTATATAAGCATTACCAGTGCAGTGTACTGTATCCTAATACACAATTTAATTCGAAGTACTGGGGATGGGGAGGGTAAGGACACAAGTGGTAGACTATGGACATTAACTACAGCGCCTCCAAGTGACAACATTTAACTATTGAACTAATCATCCATGACTGAATTTTCCTAATACCAGTAGGCCAATACTAAAATATTAAATTACCCGCTCATGCAACCCTTTCCACGGTGGGGTGTCAAAATCCGTTGCAACCCCTCACCACTGGGTATATTTCTATATCCCAAAATTTGTAGACATGGTCAAAGTATAGTCATGCTTCAACTCAACTAAATTGGTATTTCTGGTTATCTGATCAAAAAATGTTGTTCACCAAAGATATAGGGAATTTATTCTTCTCAATAACCCGCCAACAAAAATTATATATGAATAAGCTATTAAATTGTTAAAATTAAATAAAAATTGCGCCAATATAAAATATTGTTGATCATTTTTGAACACTTACACACACAACCCCTATGACCAGTAGCTAGTGTGAAGTAGGTGCTATTGTATTCATGCAGTCATGGTGAATGTTCACAGGCCTATGGTGAGCGTGTGAAGTCACTATTTTAGAGATGACCAAATATAAGGACTGACCGGGGACAACTAAATTATTTATATTTTGGGACTTACGATATTGATATTAGACGATTTATTGAATCAATTTCAATAAGTAAGCTATCAAAGTATTCCTTGATGTATAAATAAGTATTATAAACGAAATCATTCCCTTTACTGCACACATTACAGAGAAATCTTGAAATGAAAGTAGCAACAATTTCAATTTTTGTTGAATTTTTGAATTTTTTGCGACACGTTAATTTTCACTCATCTGGATCGATCTGCTATGTTGCAGGGGAATGGCATTTGGCTCTCATCTCATTTATAATAAATGTTTGACTAATATTCATTACATCCATACCATTAAACAACAATTTTGATATGTCAATTTTCTAATATAGTGACACCCAATAGTTACCTTTAGACAATTGACATCAGAGCAAGCGACCATTGATGTTTAGCTGTGGTTCGATTCCTATTGTTCAGCTGGTCGCTAGTGGGCGCTGCATTTGATGTCCGTTATGCTTGCGGTAGCACTTGTGAGGTCTCTTGCCCAAACACAAGTAGAGGAAAGCTCGAGGAAAGAGCGGGGAAAGCGCGATCCTTTTTCTATATTGTTAAAAGGAGTGACAATGGATCGGTCATTAACACCTCACTGGGTACTTGAAGTACCCATTCAGTGAGGTGTTAAAAAATAATCGCGCTTTCACCGGTCTTTCCTCGAGCTTTCCTCTACTTGTGTTTGGGCGAGAGCCCAAACTCATATTGGTAGGAGTGTAAGCTCAAAAAAATCACGTTAACACTTATTATAGGCTATGCTCAGATTTTGCCATTTTCCAACAATTCAGTGAAGCAAGTTTATTCCCAAATTTCGCTGGGTCTCGAAAACAGCAAAATTCGTCAACTGACACATTTTGAAGAAAAAAAGAAGCACATAATAAATCAAATTAACCAAAATTAGGGGTCATTGATGAAACAGAAAACCAAAACACGGAATAGAAAAGGAATCATTAATAAACATGCAGCCTCACATCCCCGGGACGGCCCGGGTATGACCTATATAGTCCATGAGCCTGGACCCAAATTTTTGCTCATCGGTACCATATTGAGGGAGTAAGGCTAACTTGGATTTTTGGAAAGGTATTAACCTCTAGTTTCAGAATATGGCTGATAGCAAATTCAAAGCGGTAGCTTTATATGAGTTTTCAGCCATTTTCAAAATGGCCGCCAAAATGCCAACATAAAGCACACTTATAAACTTATGATGAATTTTGGAAACTCTGTTGGATGTAAATAACGCAGTCTTGTATGTATTAGACCACTAGACTCTCATATCCAGAACTTTTACTTTGTTAACACATCAAAATCCAAAATGGCCGCCAAAAATGGTAAAATTCCATATATTGGCATATAGACCAACACGTATGATCAGAGTATAGTTTTAACAATGGGATGTATGTGTAAGACCATTAAAAACTCATAACTCGTATTTTTGCATCGTTAACATACTTTAAAACTAAAATGGCCGCCAAATTGATGGCCAAAAATGATCAAAAATTGTCAAAATTCGATATAATATCATAATATCAACCATAATGCATGATGAAAATATAATTTTAATGATGGGATGTATGTATTGGACTACTAGTAACGCATATACAGTATTCTTGCTTTGTTAACATAGTACAAAATCCAAAATGGCCCCCAAAATGGTTCCCGAAGTGGCGGCAAAAATTGTCAAATTTCATAAAATGGGATAATATCAACCTAAATGTATGATGAAAATATAGTTTTAATGATGTATTAGACCACCAGTAACTCATATCTAGTATTTTTGCTTTGTTAACATACTTAAAAATCCAAAATGGCCCCCCAAAATGACTGAACAAATTGTTGGAATTCCATAAAATGGGCTAATATCACCCCAAATGTATGATGAAAGTACAGTTTTAACATTGGGGTGTATGTATTAGACCACTAATAACTCATATCCACTATTATTTGCATTGTAATAACATACTTTAAATCCAAGATGGCCACCAAAATGGTCGCTGTAAATGTAAATATAGTCTATATACATGAGTGTATGATAATCCAAAATAGATATTGTGAGAGTGTATATTATATCAAATCCACCAAATAGTATGTTCTAAACTGGTAAGCTATTGCTTTTAGAAATAAGGCCCACATCTGTGACAATTTGGATTCCAATCACTTTCCAAAATGGCTGCCAGAATGGTTCAGTTGATGTTAAATGACCTAAAACAATTGTTTTGTATTGTAAATGACCGGTACTATGTAATACCAATACCCCCAAATTGAATGGGACAGCATTCACTACATGTCTATGATAAAGCCTAGGGGCTGTAGATCTAGTTTGAGTATTCGAAAATATCAAAGATGGCTGTAAAAGGTTAAAATAGCTGAAAAACAGTGTTAGTTTATTGTTAGTATTACATTAGATATGACCACATTATTATATCTACAGCTTTAAAGGAATGGTCCCGCAAGCACAACATTGAGCATTATTTGTTAGAAACATAATTATCGAGCCGAAGTTACGTAATTATATAGAACAAAACACCGTACTAGTCACAAAAATGAATAAAAACTGCCATCACTCAACATGCACTTTTTAAAATTCGCGGCGATTGAAAGTCCCGGTGTCGATGACGTCATGGGTATCGGTGCTCAAATTTGCGCATGTGTATTGTACAACTATGACATCATCGACACTGGGACTTTTGATCGCCGCGAATTTTAAAAAGGGCATGTTGAGAGATTGCGGTTTTTATTTGTTTTTGTCATAAGTGTGGTGTTTTCTTCTATATCATTACAAAAGTTGGGCTCGATAGTTATATTTCTAACATATAATGCACTTTTATGCTTGCGGGACACCTCCTTTAAGCCATCCAGTAAACGTGTTTGTATATGTGACAAGGATGATTGAATGTATAGACTCCATTTTGACAATGTCATGTTATTAAGATGGGCATTGTAATGAACATTTCATTAAAATTACCTCCAAATGGTCAAAATAATTACCACGGGTGGCCACCAATTGATAAAAAATATATGACCAGAATGAAAAAATGGAGTCTATACCATTCAATCATACCTTGTCACCTACAGATACGTTTACTTGGTGGATTAAAATCTATAGATATAATCTTTCGGTCATATCTAATGTAACACTAACAATAAAACAAATACTGTTTTTCAGTTAATTTAACATTTTGCAGACATCTTGGATACTTTAAAATACTCAAACTAGATCTACAGCCCCTAAACTTGATCATAGACATATGTTGAATGCTGTCTTATTAGATTTGGGGGTATAAGTATTACATAAAATGGTCATTTAAACAATTGTTTTAGTTCATTTAACATCAACTTAACCATTCTGGTAGCCATTTTGGAAAGTGATACAGAATCAAAATTGTAACAGAGGTGAGCCTTATATCTAAAAGAAATAGCTTAGCAGTTTTAGAACATACTATTTGGTGAATGTGATGTAATATACATTCTTACAATGTCTATTGTGGATTATCATTCACTCATGTAGACTATTTTAACATTTACAGCGGCCGTTTTGGTGGCCATCTTGGATTTAATGTACGTTATTAGTAATGCAAATATACTGGATATGAGTTACGAGTGGTCTAATAAATACATCCCGATGTTAAAACTATACTTTCTTCTTCCATTTTGGTTGATATTATACCATTTTATGGAATTTCAACAATTTGTTCAGTTATTTTGGGATCCATTTGGTGGCCATTTTGGATTTTCAAGTATGCTAACAAAGCAAAAATACTAGATATGAGTTACTGGTGGTCTAATACATATATCCCATCATTAAAACTGTATTACATCTTACATTTAGGTTGATATTATCCCATTTTATGGAATTTGACAATTTTTGCAGCCACTTCGGGAACCATTTTTGGGCCACTTTGGCAGCCATTTTGGATTTTGAACTATGTTAACAAAGCATGAATACTGGATATGAGTTACTAGTGGTCTAACACATACATCCCATCGTTAAAAATATATTTTCATCATACATTTCGGTTGATATTATGCAATTTCATGGAATTCTTACCACTTTTTACCATTTTTGGCCATTAATTTGGCGGCCATTTTGGTTGTAATAATTAAAATACTCAAACTAGATCTACAGCCCCTAAACTTGATCATAGACATATGTTGAATGCTGTCTTATTAGATTTGGGGGTATAAGTATTACATAAAATGGTCATTTAAACAATTGTTTTAGTTCATTTAACATCAACTTAAATGAGCCTTATATCTAAAAGAAATAGCTTAGCAGTTTTAGAACATACTATTTGGTGAATGTGATGTAATATACATTCTTACAATGTCTATTGTGGATTATCATTCACTCATGTAGACTATTTTAACATTTACAGCGGCCGTTTTGGTGGCCATCTTGGATTTAATGTACGTTATTAGTAATGCAAATATACTGGATATGAGTTACGAGTGGTCTAATAAATACATCCCGATGTTAAAACTATACTTTCTTCTTCCATTTTGGTTGATATTATACCATTTTATGGAATTTCAACAATTTGTTCAGTTATTTTGGGATCCATTTGGTGGCCATTTTGGATTTTCAAGTATGCTAACAAAGCAAAAATACTAGATATGAGTTACTGGTGGTCTAATATATATATCCCATCATTAAAACTGTATTACATCTTACATTTAGGTTGATATTATCCCATTTTATGGAATTTGACAATTTTTGCAGCCACTTCGGGAACCATTTTTGGGCCACTTTGGCAGCCATTTTGGATTTTGAACTATGTTAACAAAGCATGAATACTGGATATGAGTTACTAGTGGTCTAACACATACATCCCATCGTTAAAAATATATTTTCATCATACATTTCGGTTGATATTATGCAATTTCATGGAATTCTTACCACTTTTTACCATTTTTGGCCATTAATTTGGCGGCCATTTTGGTTTTAAAGTATGTTAACAAAGCAAAAATAATAGATATGAGTTTCTAAGGGTCTAACACATACATCCCATTGTTAAAACTATAACTCTGATCATACATGTTGGTTTATATATGCCAATATATGGAATTTTATCATTTTTGGCGGCCATTTTGGCGGCCATTTTGGATTTTAGATGTGTTAACAAAGCAAAATATCCGGATATGAGTGTCTAATGGTCTAATACATACATTACTGCGTTATTTACATCCACCAGAGTTTCCAATATTCATCATAAGTTTATTAGTGTGCTTTTTGTTTGCATTTTGGCGGCCATTTTGAAAATGTGCTGATAACACACAGAAAGCTACCGCTTTGAATTTGCTATCAACCATATTCTGGTTCCATGGATCCATACCAATACAAAAATCATTATTAGCCTTACTCCCTCGACATGGTACCGACCGACCCTACGGGCTCATGGACTAATACCAATTGGCATTGGTTTGATTACAGACCCCGTCCCCCGGAATTCATGATGACGTCTTGTGCTGTGCAAACATTGATGTTATACACAGTTTGAAAGACTAGGGATGTCATATTATTTTGTCATTATTGCATTTATAGGAAATTGTTGTGCCTAATGGATTGATTATAATATGTTGAACACTATACTTTTACAACGGCCATTAAGTTGTTTAGTTAATATATGAAGAGCTTTGTTGCAAAAGGGCTATGGTGCATTTTTTTCAAAAAATGAGTTTGATATAGAAATGTATAGGGAAAAATCATATGTTTCAAGGAAACAAAGTCATTTTTTTCAAAAAGACCTACATCTCATTGTAAACAGCCATTGAAATTGTTGTTTTGTTGCAAAAGGGCCTGTATCCAGAATTAAATCGGGATACAGGCCCTTTTGCAACAAAACAACAACTTCAATGGCTGTTTACAATGAGATGTAGGTATTTTTGAAAAAAATGACTTTATTTCCTTGAAACATATGATTGTGACCTATACATTTCAATATCAAACTTATTTATTTTAAATGATTAAAATAAATGATTTTTTGTGTGTGGTATTTTTTCTTTATGTACAAACAGATGGAGTTTTGTTGCAAAAGGGCCTACATCCAAATTTTCAAAAAATGTAAACATGATTTTAAAAAAAATTAAAACTAGCACAATTAAAATTTATTTCAATTTCAATTAGTATGAAGTGTACCTCTTTCATAATCCATTCAGTTTTTCAATTGCTCAACTTGAATATTTAGAAACAGTTTTTCTCAATAAGAGCCAAAGTGGATGTAGGCCCTTTTGCAAAATACCTCTTCATATAGAGATGGATGATTCGTCACCAAAAATGCAACGCCGCCACCCTTTTTGGGTGGTGAGATCAAAACACATGGCCTTGTGCGGAATGTACCCACCAAGCAGAGAGAGCTATTGTGTATAGCCCGATGACATTGACATAGCGCACATGATTTTGCTGTACTGCAGACAATGTATATTAAGAGAAAATTGAAGTATTATCAACTTTTGTCCATAACAAGATGAACTCTCTCATCATACGTCCGGACCGATTCACTGACTTTCCAAGAATGCCCTTTTAAGAAATCCGATCATAACAATAACAATAACCTGCGCACTTCCCTAACGGTCAGCGCGCTTTCTCTGATTGGCTAATTGTGACTGATACCGATTGCGTAAACAAGAAGAGTCTATACAAATCAAGGACGGCGATAACCTAGTTGCAATCTACTTAACAAGGAGTCATACACTTGGATATTAAAGGGGCATTGAGAGATACGTATGGGAGTGCGCCCTCAATTATCCTGGAAATCAGTTTTTTTTGCATCAGAGTAATACTTTTAAGGCATTTACTATCTACCATCTGAAACAGTTTACCAACATTCGCCGTTTATCATATAAAATTTCATGATTTTCTTAGTTTCGATATCATCATATCGAAACTCAGGTGCTGAATTCGGAAGTTATGCTAAGTTTTACTCACGGACTTTCGCGGCAAATCTCAACCCGGAAGTGCCGTTATTTGCTTATTTTGGCATGAAGGCGATGTCGAAATGGTATGACATTTTGGATTTGGGCTATGTTGATGATTATCTTTACGTTATTTGCTCATTTAGTATATCGATACATCTCTCAATGCCCCTTTAAGTAGCGCTACTTGAAATACCACAGAGGGGGATAGTAGGCCTACAGACCAATTGATAAACCCTAATAAAGTTGTGTTGACCAGTACACGATGTTTCATCGACGCTTGGTTTGGAATAAATAACCGTAAACAACATTTGAATAGGCTAGTTAAATAAGCAATAATAACATCGTAGCTCGGGCGCAGTTCACAGAAAGCTCGCTGTACGCTATACATATTCGACTTACGCACGTTTTATTGCATTATATATATTGTTAAACAGATCAGCTTTAATCCTTAAAAAAACTTATCGATTCAAATTCCATCAGCCAACTCCTCATGGCCTAATGGTTAGCGAAAAGGACTCATGAACGAAAGGTTGCTGGTTCGAATCCTGGTGTGGCAGAATTTTGCGGTATAAACCTAGTTTAATATTTTTTCGACATAGGAAATATGTAAATAGTGCAAAACCCTTGTATACATAAATGTACATGTATATCAGTTTCAATCTCAATGTTGTTTACGGTAAATAAATTCGCGAGCCGGCTAGGCCATTTCATTTTTCAAACCTACTGTTTTTTATCATGAGACTATTTAAATAATTTAATAGTCTAAACAATAAACAATTATTCGTTTCTTGTTTTCCCCAGTTGTTTCTAAATTTCTCCTCCCGCTCTTGCAAACTATAGCGTCAGTTATTGTTCAATTTGCTAGCCTATCAAAACAAATTACACGCTCCCGTGAAGTATGTAAAAACAATTCAAACCTTATATATTTATATAATAGTCGAGAGTCGAGACAAACGTTAATAATTTGACTTGATAGGGGAGGATGGGGCAACTGGTCCGGTTAAGCATATTTCATGATATAAAAGATTAAAGCTCGTGTAATTATTTATGGAATTGCTATGAAAATATCACCCATGTAACTGTTTACATATAATCAATGTTAAAAAATATCTAAAGAAAAGGCAAATTACCACTAACTGAAAACTATCGAGATGAAACATTATTCAAACACGCCTGTGACGTAATAAATTTTACACCAAAATGTTTTTAAACATACCACCATTTGTCATAATAATCAATAACTCCAATACATTTCAGAAAAAAGGCAAAACTGCATTTTTGTTTTTAGCCATTACACAGATTTCTGTAGCCAGCGAGTATCTTTGAATTCGCAAATATTACGGCGTTCGGGTCCTACAAGTAGACGAGCGTCTTTAGATAAAATAAGAAATGGTGTACTTTGTTATTTGCAAATTCATAAACTAATAACTCTACCAAAGGAATACCCGTGATAATGATTTAATTTGAAGCATTCTTTAAATGATAATATTGATCGCAAATCCATAACACCAATGTCCCAAGATAGCAATATTCGCCATTTTACGGTCATTTCAACCACAACCTATGGTTTTAATCATATTTCGGAAAGTCCCTAAGCACACTACAATATAGCACCTATAAAATGCAATATGCACCTAGCATCTTAAGACGACTGTACTGCATGTATATATTTACTGTTGCATATCTGTCAATCATATAAAGTACATTAAACATGATCTAAACCCATCTTCATATATCGCCCATACTATCTGTGAATTATCAATCAGTCACTCAAGGAGATGGCTTCAAAGATCTAAAGAAAATCACATGTGTAAATACCCTAGTTCCAAATGTTTTGGATTGTAGAAGGTAAGGATATATGTCAAGTATCAGCAAAAGTCGTACTGTTCAAAAGAAAGCAGTATGCCCATTCAATTACAAAATCCTTCATTTCGGATCACTTGCTCCACGGTCCAGTTGCCCCATATTCCCCTATTCCTTTTTATTATTGCATACGCTACTTTTACAACCACACTACTTTACAACCACGTTGAAATCACTTGGTTTCGCATATATTTGCGTTTATGATTATCGTATTGGCTTTACAAATATTCATTGATAGGATCATGTTAATGTAATGTATGTTCCTGGAAACGTTTCATGATCAAAAGTATATAACGCACGGGTATACTATATATTACAGTCCCTGCTAAAACTACTTAATGGTCAGGTGTCTGGTCATCTCAGGTTATTGTTTATAAGTTTCAAAGTCAATAAGTTCAGGGTGCTGCAGTGTATGAGTTTCAATGGCAACTTCACATTGGTAACCTTTTATGTGCTGTCATCAAGAGTGTGGTCATCTCAGGTGATTGGTTGGATTGGTTAGTCTTGAAGTCAGGCCGGGGTATAAGGTCAGGGCGCTGTACTGATGTATGAGTTTCAAAGTCAATCAATCTGTCCATGCAATGCTTTAAGATAACAACTCTTTGACCATTGTACAAATGTTTATATTACCAAAAATGCACCTCTTCCATCTCTACACCATAATAGCATATTTATCATGATCTATATACTATATATAAGTGTTAAAACTAGGCATGTGCCAGATACTTCCATTCCTCACATTAATACCAGGTCATCAATTACTCTTTTATGTGGTCATGTCACAGTATCCACATCTCAAACTAAAGAGCACTGACAGGTATTCAAACATTTCAATTAACAGCAAGGGCGGCTTGGTATGTGGCCATTTACTGTCATAATTAATCATGAGTTCCAAAGTGAATAACTCATTCACACATCCATCAATTTCTTATTAACATAACATCTCAAATTAATAGGTATACGCTTACGAAAATATAGTACACCAAATTGCAGAGCTCGCCCATGATAGTAGGCTATTAGTACAGTTACAGTGTATGCAATATGTAAATAGGTTTTGTTATATATTATGTATATAGAGTCCGATGCACTTCAGCTCGTGTATGATGGGAAATTTGCATGTGACCCATAGCTAGCCGCTAACTAGCCGCTAGTAACTAATTTACATGTGATTCTATTAGCGGCTAACAAGCGGCTAACAAGCAGCTAGCTGCTAGTATTAGCTGCTAATACCAGGGTTTCACAAAGTTGTTTCTTCCCCAGGAGCAAGGTTTTGAGATTAACATTGCCCCACCTAGTACCTACACTTACAGGTTTGATAAAAATCAGATTAAAATATGTTACACGCTTAGAAATGAGTGTCAAATTTTGCTGGGTAAAAAAGAAATGTGTAGTATTTTACCCAATATTGTGCTAAACATCGATTTCGTAAAATAACATTTTACACATGCAATAGTTTACTATTGAATCTCGAGATTTACACTCTGGAAGTGTAGCAAAGTGCCCGTAATTGGGTAAAACATGATTTGACACCATGACAGTGTAAGATTGTTGGGTAAAAATGTACACAACACGAATGTGCATAATGTAGTGTAAAGTGTTACACAATAAAAGGGTAAATTGCCTTCTACATAATTATTGGGTAAAGGACATTTACCCAATTTATGTGTACCAAAAGGACACAAGTGTTGGGTAAAACCTCTTCACAACCCCTGTTGTGTAAGTGTTACACATAATTGGGTCAAAAAAAGGGAACATGGTCGTTTTGGGGTAAAAATTTACCCAACGATATTGTAGTTTTAAACTTGGGTAAAATGTCTGTGTAGAAAGCCGCGTTACCGATCGATGTAACTATTGTCCAGACCATGAAGCTAGAATCTTCTAGCTTCATGTCCAGACAAGGTAAAATAAACTATGCGTGTAGCCGGGGCGTGTAGTAGTGTCACGAGAGCACATTATTATCAAGGTCGACTTTTCAATGGTTTGCCGGCAACCTGACCTTCACACATCGGTCTCCCTTAAGATAATATAGCATTATAGTTTACTAGTTTCATTATATTTGCTTTTTTCATGCCAATCTCAACATTTACCAACTAATTTCAGCAATTTCTTTCATATTTAGTCATATAAAATAGTTTATATTAACACAAAACATTTCCATATATCAACTACTTCGTTAGCACAGTGGATCGGCGTCAGTCTTAAAATACAAAGGTTGTGGGTTCGAGCCCTGGTCCGGTCAAGTTAAAGGTGTAACCACATTCTCTTAGTTCCCCACTAGCGAACCACACATGGTAAAACAGTCAAGGCTGTTAGGACAAGGAAGGTCAAGGTTGAATTTGTTTAAAGTAACAGGGCCTGTCACTGAGGCTAATTCCCTAATTTTAGTAACTGCTATTGTGTCATCTAGCTCATTATTACATGCATTTATGGCGCAACATCCCTGGCTGATATTTCCAGCAGAGAGTTGGCGTGGTTATGTCTTTAAGGTAAGTTATTCTAAAATTCATTAATCCCGTGGATAATATAATTGCGAAAGAAAATTAGAATGCAAATATGACACCCAAAATGGCTTAAATTATATACCTTCATTTTTTTATATTAATTTATGTGTACCAAAATGACTCAAGTGTTGGGTAAAACCTATTGTGTAAAGTGTTACACATAATAGGCAACTTGCTCGTTTAGGGTAAACATTTACCCAACGATTGATGGGTAAAATGTTCAATGTGTTGTGTAAGACTCTACACAACCACTGTTGTGTTCATTTTTACCCAACAAACAACCATGTGTAGTATTTTACCCAACATTGCTTAATTTTTTCTAAGAGTGTAGCTAGTGTTGTTTAGATGTACCAATACTAAGCAATAAAACAATAAACACTAGTTAGTATCAGTATACTTACCTGTGCAACCGCAGCTCATAACCAAAAGTTGCACTTTTTCTTTTCATCTTTTTTCAACCTTTTCCCCAATACTTTATCTTTTTCCACTTGGCATTCTTTCCCCAATGCTGCTCATTGTTTCCCGGGAGCAGGGAGCACTTTGTGCAACCCTGGCTAATACTAGCAAGAAACGGTAGCAACTACCTAGCAGGAAACAGACGCGGCTAGCCGCTCATACTAGCGGCTAACTAACCGCTAATACTAGCTGCTAACAAGCCGCTAATACTATCAGAATTTGCATAAACAGTAGCGGCTAACTGGCCGCTACAATCTAATTATTTTGCATTCGATTCTATTAGCGGTTAGTTAGGGGCTAGTTACGGCTAGTTAGCAGCTAGTTGGCGGCTAGTTAGCGGCTAACCCTGCTCGATAACCATAGCAGCTATCTATCGGCTAGCATTAGCGGCTAGCTAGCCGCTAGTATCAAGTATTTTGATATGGGAAGTGCTTTAACCTGGACTTGAACTTGTCAAGAATGGTAGCAGACCGAACCTTGGTGGGAAGCGCATTCCATAGGTGCGGGGCAGCCGCCGAAAACGCACGCTCGCCATACCTACTGGTACGAATTGCACGTGGTAGATCCAGCAGGTCCATTGATGAAGATCTAAGAGTCCGAGGAGGATCGTATTTCTTCAAGAGTTCTGTCAGGATAGAAGGGGCCAGACCATGAACGCATTTGTAAGTTATAAGCAGCATCTTGTATTCAATGCGTTCGGTGATTGGCAACCAGTGAAGGTCCCTCAAGTCACTGACGTGATTGCGTTTCATCGCAGTGAGCCTAGCCGAAGTATGTTGTACACGCTGAAGCTTACCAATCAGATATTGTGGTAAGTCATAAAGCAGACAGTTACAGTAGTCAAGGCGAGACGTCACATTACAAAATACACCTAGCAACAAAAGTCCCGGACCAGGTGCTTTGAGGTTGGCTAATTCAAAATAGATCATCGGTACCAAAATCACACAAATCAATGATTTCCTATACCTAGTGCAACTTTGGTGTTGTTACGCGCGGTCATTAAAACCGCCATAACTTAATAAGTACCCATTCGATTTTGTTGAATGAGGTATCAAACTGCGGAGAAGAAATTTCCCCATTTACCTATTTTGAATTAGCCAACCTCAAAGCACCTGGTCCGGGACTTTTGTTGCTAGGTGTAAATGCGTGGATAAGTCTTTCAGTTGTTTTCATATCAAGATATTTCCGAATCTGTTCACTTGCTGTGTCAATCTGAGATCGTTGTCAAAGGCGACACCGAGATTACGGGCAACTGCAGAAGGACTTACAGATGATGATCCGATAGTAACTGTCGGCACAGGATCAGAGGGCACAAAACGGGAGGCAAAGCATAAGGCTTCTGTCTTGCTATCATTGAACTTTGATTTGTTCAAGACCGACCACGTTTTAATGTCATCAACACATCGTTGCAGTTTCTGAAGATGGTTTTGTCAGAAGGATGGAAAAAGCACATACAGTTAGGTGTCATCAGCATACATAACACACTTTAGCTCATGTGCCTTGATGATATCTCGCAAAGCCGCACTGTATAAGATGAACCAAATTGGTCCACTTACGGAGCCCTGAGGAACACCGTAGCGAAATGGATGAGCGTCAGAGAGCGTTCTGCAAATAGAGACAGTTTGGACACGCCCAGATAAATATGAAGCAAACCATGACAGCGCAGTATCAGATATCCCGTAAATTTTGTTGAGTCTACTACAGGGAATAATGAAAACACTGGTAAAGAAGACTGTTCTCAACAGTTAGAGTCAAAATCAAATTCTAAAATTCATATCATGGGTATGTTTGCTGTTGGTGCATGCACATCTAGTAAACCACTAAAAGTAACAGTAGGTGTAAGTGGAGAACCACTCACCTTGGAAGTTGACACTGGGTCAGCAAAGACCATTATTCCTAAAGAAGTGTACCTAGAAGATCGTTATTCACACATAACCTTGAAAAAGTATCAGGATACTTTAAAGACGTATTCTGGTGATAAGCAGACTGCTTTCGGTACTGGGTATTTTTGAAAGTACAGTGATATGCAACGGGAGAGGGAAATATGTGGCCTTAAAATAAGAAGGCAAAATTGAAATTGTTCAATTTATATCTATCTGGGAATCTGAATTTTATTTCAACTATTGAGGGGGGATCGGAATGTTGCCCCCACTTGCAATTGGCGAAATAAGTGAAAAATAGCAAATTTGTTTAGTCGGTCATGTCTTGTCGGTTCACTTCACTTTTTCAAAAAGTCTTGAAGGTGAGTTAAACATGTATAACAGGATACATAATTAGGCAGTTTGGCATGCGATTATATAATTAGGGGCCATATCCAAACTCTCAAGTGATTTTATAGCGTTTTTATACCGATTTTACCCCGGTATTAAAACGGTATTTTTTCTATTGTTAAAAGCATCGGATAAAGATCGGTGATTAACTAGAACCGCCTCTCTCCCCCTCTCTACTTATCTGGCGTTAACAATAGAACTATTGTAGTACTCTCGATGGCGCCAATTTTGTTCTCTCTTTTTTCGGACAACTAAAATAACAGCCCAAAATGGGGCTCATCGCGAAGGGTTATAAGGCAAAAATGACTCCACATACTTCTGCGCGTCGAGTATGTGAGACAGATATTATTATTTTCTTGGCCTAATCTCACGCAACTGTCATGATTAATGGGTTTTTTTACAATTCTAGCACAAAAGATTATACAATGCTGCACATTAAAAAAATATGTCATTTAAAGCTCAAGTTCAAAAAGTATTAAAGAAATGTTGATTCTGATCATAAAATCTGACCAATTCAATTTTGTATTATCACTTTGCGAAGCATTATTATTTTGACACACAAGGATTAAAATAATCAAAAAATGTCGGATTAAGGTGGAAAACAGTATAGAGCCAGAACACGGTGTCATCCATGCACAGAATCTTATAAAATGATTTTCCTGTTCCATATTAATCTCGTGAGGACACCATCCAGTGGCGCAGCCAACGGCCGCCCCCACCCCCCCCCCCCCCCCCCCCCCCCCCCCATTGAATTCGGTACACTGATATTAGTGATAAGGTCATTGGTACATCGAGCCATAAGAAAAGGAGAAGGTAGAGGGGGAGGGAAATATTTTAAATAATCCTAAAAATATAAGCTTTGGGAGCCCCGAAAGTCATGTCGCATATACCCACACGCCGTGGCACAAGAGGGGAAAACTACCTCTTAACCCTAACTCCCCGGGTGTGCTTTTGTGAATTAAACTATCAGTGGAGAAAAACGGGTCAAATTTGAGGGGGAAATCAGTCTCCGCACGCATCACGGATAGAACCCGGGCCGCGTGCGTGCAAGTCTGATGCTCTACCGACTGAGCTACACGGGTGAGGTTCAAAATACTCAAAGTTTTTTTTCCCAAGTTGATCCACGCGCTGAGCGTGGCTTGAAATTGACGGGCCGCCGCGCGGAACAAGATTGTAGCACTGTATGGTTTTGTAAGGTATGTATGCAGCTTAGCACGGTCATTTTGGCACAAAAAAAGGTTTAAAATATAAAATCCTGAAGAAAGCCTTAAAACGGCTTCACAATGGCCTCAGATAGCGCGTCCCGAGAAATACCACGCCGTATATCGTCGGTACATCGCGGCCTTTCGATGCATGTCGTGCCATCCCCCCCCCCCCCCTCCCTCGTTTCAAAAAGCAGGCTACGCCACTAAGTAACACCTCACTCTAGTCCGTAAAATAATAAGCTGAAATTGTACTCACCGTCAAGCAGAAAGCAACGAACATTGAATGCGAATTCAACCAGGGGGTAACTCATATTGTTTAGCGTACTGAAGAATCCAAATTCACGCCATGCATTTGATATTATAACCTTACACCATTTTTCTTGGAGTCATCCGTCCGTGCAGGCCCGTAACTGGGGTGGGGGCGATGTATTTTTGTGTGTATAAATGTACCTTTTTTGTGTACTAATAACGCCCCCACCCCACCCCCGTTTTCGGAAAACGCCCCTTCCCCATTGTGTAAAGCATCGGGTCCTTTTGGAATAAAATATGTCCTAACCCCCCCCCCCCCCCCCTCTCAACATTTGCTGAGATGACTGAGGACAAAAATTGGGGCACCCTTTTACAATTGTTGTAATGTAAAGTACAATGTACCATCTCCAGAAAAAAGCCCCCCCCCCCTAAAAAAAATCCTGCTTACGGGCTAGACTTGCTTCTAGTCTCTCTAGTTAGTCATTTCCATCTTATTTTTGCTAATTACCTTTTAGTATGCCAGTCATGACGCTTGACTTAACCCTAACTCACACGGCTATGTTTTTGCGTGTATCGGGGGGAGGGGGAAAAAGTACAATTTTTTTAACCCGAAAAATCACCGAGCACCCCCCGGGATTCGATCCCGGGACCATTCGCACCCCAGTCTGTGCCCCTATCAACTGAGCTAACTCCCCAGCGCATGTGCGGCCACAAACTTCGTGGCCACATATGCCTGCGGTAGGTGACGTAATCGAGCCAATGCAGCAGCACGCGCGTGGTTTTATTTTGGATGATGTTGTATGGTCTAGTGGGGTTAGGGTTATTAATGTCCTTAAATATAAGGTCATATCATTGACCCTAGCCACTGTTGCATCATATTACTAATCTACCCCCAGACACTGATCTACCCAAGTTACTGATCTGCAATTTGTAGGTATGTAGGCTGGGACACAGTCTGCTTATTATACCTGTATCCAGTTAGCAAAATTGTTCTGTGTCAGGAAATAAAAGTACAGCAGTTTCAACTTTAGTAGTTTACATGTAGCATAAAGGGTAGTGATCAGCCTGGAACCAAGGCTACTTACGGGCCTGCGTCCGTAGACATCTGTAGCTCAAATGCTCGCTCAACCAATTAACGTTAACACTTATAATGCTCGGGTACAGACCCGTAACTACGACCCCCCCCCCCCCCCCCAATCTGAAAAAGTCCGTTTTTTGTACCAATGTACCTTTTTCTTGTACCAATGTACCTTTTTTTGTACCAATGTACCTTTTTTTTGTACCAATGTACCTTTTTTGTACCAATGTACCTTTTTTGGTACCAATCTAATGTACCTTTTTTGGTACTAATGTACCTTTTCTTTGTAAAAACGCCCCCCCCCCCCCCCTCCCCCCACCCACCCACCCAATCTCCCAATTTCCCGAAAAACGGCCCATTTCCCATTGTGTAAGGCGTTTTTTTCGGGCCGTTTTGGACTAAAACATGTCCTAACCAACCCCCCCCCCCCCCCCCCCCCTTCAAAATATGGGTATTTATGTGTCAAACTGATGTCATAATCAGATTCCACGTTCTATTTACTTTCTATAAATGTATACTTTTATATACTTTTATTAAATATTTTCAAACTTAGAAGCAAACAACAAGGATCGAAAGGGCAAGGGTTGATAATTCCCTTAAATTATGCATTGTTTTAGACACTTTCGTTTGAATTATTGATTACTATTATTTATTAATTTTTAGCTTTCACTTTGAGTTATCTTGTCTGAAAATTTGTCAAATTCCTTCAAAATTGAACTTTTTCTAGAAAACGTCGTTTTAGTAAAGATTGACATTTAGAACTAAATGTTTACAAAATAAATGGGGCGTATGACTTAAAAGGCGAGTATACTGTATGAACAGGTAATAAACATCAAATTAAACGATCAGATTAAATTTGCATTGTCAAAATGTGAAGACATTTATACATTGTTTTGCGCTCTTTTGCTTCTTGCGTATGCACCACGGATAATAAGCAGCGCGTGAATTATTACGCACGGGAACATTCAGCGCGCGGCGCAATGATCGGACAGCTGGTGCAGCATTTGAAAAGGCTAGAACTTCGCTCAAGTTCCCGCCAAATGACCATTTGCCTTCTCCTGACTCAAACTTACCAAAACAACAATTTTAAATCACCTAAAAGAATGAAGTATTTAAATCATACAGAAATGCGAAATTCAGTATTTGAAATAAATGCTGGGTTATAGTATACAAATATTGACTGTATCGGTGATCTCAAAACCCGACTATGCCCCTCGGCTCCGCCTCGGGGCATAGTCTGGTTTTGAGATAACCTTGGGCCTATAATTTGACCATGACCCGAATGAAATAAGTCAATATTTGATTTTATTAAAAACAGTTTGGGTTAAATCATGCCATTAACCATGTAAACGGAAGGTTCGACTGAGAGATGGGACCTGGTAATATCCAAACTATTACAAACATATTTAGAAGAGTTTAATGAGATGATATACAATTAGGTAATCACTTAATGATATTATAGCAGCTTTTATCGTCTGCTGAGGTTTATAACTGTCGTTGTGATAATGACTTTCGGCGATATTAAAACAGTTATGGTTAGTTAAGGGGGCGGTCTATGTTATTTTCACCAATTTTGGAAACAGATTTTCTCAATGTTACCATGGGTTTACCCCTTAGAGTCATATATCAAATTGAAGCTTAGGTAACAGCGTTTCAAAAACTACGCGTTATTTTGGTCTGGTTGCTATGGTAACCAGACAAGGCCTCTGATTGGCTAAACACTGGTACAAAGATATCTAGAAAACTAAATGTTGCATGTTCACCATACTTTGGTAGATGGTGTATGGGAACAATGCGCACAAATTAATGAAGCCGGATTTTTTATACGGTTGCCATGGTAACCAGGAACCGACCAAATTACCTGATTGATCGGTTCCTGGTTACCATGGCAACCGTATAAAAAATCCGGCTTCATTAATTTGTGCGCATTGTTCCCATACACCATCTACCAAAGTATGGTGAACATGCAACATTTAGTTTTCTAGATATCTTTGTACCAGTGTTTAGCCAATCAGAGGCCTTGTCTGGTTACCATAGCAACCAGATCAAAATAACGCGTAGTTTTTGAAACGCTGTTACCTAAGCTTCAATTTGATATATGACTCTAAGGGGTAAACCCATGGTAACATTGAGAAAATTTGTTTCCAAAATTGGTGAAAATAACATAGACCCCCCCCCCCCCCCCCCCCCCTTAAATCATGCCATTAAAAGAAGGGTTGACTGAGAGATGGGACCTGGTAAATTAAAACTATCACAAACAAGTTTAAAAGGGTTTTAATGAGATGATATAAAATCAGGTAATTATTTAATGATCATGATGATGGTGAGGCTGCAGATGATACTTTATAAAAGGTACTTTGCAGCACTATAACTAACGTGATCAATATCATTATCACCATGGAAACCATTTGTATTATATTCACAGAACCTTTCTTTTTTCCATTTGTGGGCCTTGGATAAGAGTAGAAACACCGATAATATTAAAACTGCCTTAGAGTGTTATTTAAACTATCTCAACTATCTGACATATCCGATAGATATCTGGATCCGATCATAGTTTCAAAGTCCTATCTCTTAGGGAATTTTATTAGGATTATTATAAAACTAGTATGACAAAATTTGACAAAATATATTTACTTGTATACTTACTTGCTTGGTATACTTGGTTGGTTAGTCCTCTTTTCCAATGGGAAGGAGTCTCAATCTGTTCATGAAGGAGGCCACAGTAGGTGCAGAAACCAGATTTTCAGGCAATTTATTCCAGGTGTTAACTACTCTATTTGAGTAGAAATGACCTGCCAACTGAGTTCTGCTACGCCTGACAAATAGTTTGTCTAAATGTCCTCTGAGATCTCTGTGGGGGAGTGAGAAGTATTTTTCGGCTGGTGTCTTATAGAGTCCGTGACTCCTCCTCTCCTGTAGAGATTCAATTGGCGATGTCTTGATGTTTGCATAGGCGTAGGCATCTTTTCTGCACCTTTTCTAATATCTTTATATTTTCTTTGGATCTGGGGCTCCACACAGTTGATGCATATTCCAGTGCTGGGCGGACGAGTGAAGTGTAGAGGGTTTTGACTTTCTTCTCATCCAGGCACTAATAAAACTCTATTGTACATTTCACGGACATAAATTATGCTAATGAGCTCATTAAATGACGTCACTCGCATCATCGGGTTTTCCCGATGATTGAAATACGTTGATTGAAATTCTAGGTCGAGTAAAATGATGTTATTATTTGTTGTCTGTGAGCTTTTCTGATTTTTTTCCCGTATTGGAATATTTTTTTATTGAAAATAGACAGTTCAAAGTAAACGTTGGTTCCAAGTTCAACTGACAGCACATGTATTAAAGGCGACAGCAACGGCAATATGCAAGCACCATTTGAGAAAAAACGATGCCCGACTTTGCAAGAAAGTGTACGGAGAAGTGTACGGGTGAACATGACAAACCAAAACAGCCTAGTATCTAATCACCTCCGTGGCGCAATTGGTTAGCGCGTTCGGCTGTTAACCAAAAGGTTGGTGGTTCGAGTCCAGCCGGGGGCGTTGTTACTTTTTGCATTTAATGCAGATTGACAAACAAATCACAGTAAAAATATAATATTGACAAAATCACAGACCACTTACACAAAAATCGCATCTGCGCATGCTCCTGTCGTGATCGAAATCTACCACACAAGCAATGGGCGAGTTTTATAAGTGCCAGGCCTGTGAAGCAGCGGCGAAACATGGCAATCTTCCGGTGGGCTTTTTTGACAATATCTTAGATGTGTCTTGTTGGGGTATGGGTATTACTTACAGTGATACCCAAGTCTTTTTGGTTGTCCACTTCCTGCAGGTATACTCCATTTAGGGTGTTATGATGATGTGCCGTGGTACATAGGTAGTACAATTGAAGAGCTTCAAACGTACGTTATTTTTTTGTTAAAATTCAATTTGGCGTACTAATTAAAATGTTTAAACAATTTTTAAAATATGGCCTAATCAATTATGCAAATGGAAATTAGCCAAAGGCTATATACGTTTGAAACTCTTCACGTGTAATACCCATGTACCAAGTCACATCATCATAGCTCATCTCATCTATTCACAAACTTTACTTTACATATTTCATGCATACATAATTAAACATTATTAGGAAATTACCTGGCAACTGGAATTGAAAAATAATAAATTAAAAAAAAGAAAGTTGTTGCCAAAGATTTTGGTTTTATGCCCGTTTGACCTAACATATCTTTGCAACCGAATGTCCGATTGAAATTTAACAAAATCAGTTCCAGAATCTTCAGACCAAGGGCTAAAACATATTTGTTTTAAAGGAAATCTAAATTTTTGACTCAGCCAATAGAGCCACCTTAATACAAAGCAGTTAAGTGTTCTCCTTTTAAAGTTATAAGCTCTCCAGTTTTTGGACCTAGTGTTTTGGGAAACGTTGTATTGATGAACAATGTGGTTTCCGCAAAATTTCTTGTGCTGCCTTGAATAACTAATTGATCAACCGTTGGATGTTCAGAACATTGTTTGCTGGGATTGGGCCACTTAAAAACTAACAATTCGATTCTCGCCCAACCACTCACTTTCTCGCATTATTTTCAAAAATAATTGAGTTTTTGATACTAAAATTGATAGGTCTAATTATGTATTAATCAACTGCAGTCAATTTCAAGTGTTTTTATAGAACTCAAAAAGGTAATTCCGGCCCTTGGTGCAATGTCAAATTTAATCTTAAAACACCATAAGTCGAACCAGTACGACATTCCACCGTTTGTTAAAAACATTCGTTTTTATAACTTCATTTGCAAACAAGAAAAACGATATGAGTCAACTACGTTCTTTTTTCGTTTCTTAAACACTTGTATGGTAAGTAAGCAAGAGAAAAACCTAGATGTTAAGAGTTAGTTTTTATAACTTTATTTTCAAAGCAAGAAAAACAAAAAGATTACTGCATTCGTTTTTCTTTTAATTCGATCAAGAACAAAATAACAAACACTATACAAATTGTTTTGGGACTTTAATACAATCAGGCGTTTTTCTCAACCCATTTTCAATCAAGTAAAACGAAAAAGGTAATTTAAACTTTGTTTTTCATATTTAATTTGCATCTACGAGGGTCATTCAATAAGTTCCACCTCCTCCCTCATAACATCGCTAATATCAATGTCAACCTCATGACATTTGTCATGATTATTGCTCCGAATCATAGCTGCTACAAATATGTAGTAAATGATAATTGATATCTGTTTTACTTTTGTTATGACGCGGTCAAAGCCAGAGAGAGATTTAGGACAACGGACACAGAAAATTACCTTAAAAATATACACATAATTTTGGGTGTTTTTCGTATTGTATGGTTATAGATATAAGAGCATGATTTAAATACTGAAAATGGAAATGAATGAATATATTACAGTATAATGTAATAGATAAGATTGGAAATAATATTAACTCTTGTAGGCTTGCAAATAGTGTACTATCACTATGACTTTGGCATACCAGAATACTGCCATCAGTCACATTTTCGCTGTTACAACTTAAGCCACAATGATGCCTCGTATGTTAAATCTTTACCATAATAGTCACTTTATGAGTTTTACTTATGTGCAACCTTCAGAATAGTCAAACAGGTAGTCAATGATAGAAAATGATCGCTTTGACAGACTTTAAATTCCTGAATTTAGTTCGATATATTGAAGATCGCTTAGTTATCATGAAAGTCAAATATGACTTTTACAGGGTTCTCTAGGGGAGGGGTAAACTGAATGATTGTCCTGACCTGGATCTGGCTAATCAGAGGGCATATTTTTTCCAAACCAATCAGTCAACTTTATTGTTTACAGTCTGTTAAAGAGATATCTGACATTTAGAACGGTTGTAATTGACCGATAGGTATGTTTTGCCATTTACAATAGGCCAATGGAAAATCACTTCGGCGATATTTTGCTGTTTTTCATCCGTTTCCGTCACACTAAATCGATATTTGGTTCTCACTCAATTTCCGGAAAAGTACAACCAGTACTCAGATCAATTTACATTGGATTTGTAGCTGAGGTTCCAAGCTACAATCGTGTGACTGATATTTGATAAGACTGGCTCATATGGTAATAAAGTTAGGAGGTAGGAGGTAGAACTTATTGAATGACCCTCGTAGGTAAATCAGAACAGTATATATGTGTGGTCATTTTTCTTTTTTCCGACTCTAATCTCTCAAAGGTTCATAATGAAAACAATTTATTTGATTTTTTTTGTTATTGTAACATTCAAAATATCAACCTTATTCGTTTTTCTTCTCTCCAGCAAAAGTGGAAAAATCAGTCAACAAAAAGTTGATATATTCGTTTTTCTTAGTACGTAGGCTACAATCGTTTTTCGTTCTACAATAATCTTTTTTAATTTTTATTACTTGTTCATACAGTATACACGCCTTCTATTATGACATGTTATTAGACTCAATGTATTAATACTGCGCATGCGTGATAGGCGCTAGATCTGGCGATCTATTAATACATTATAATATAGGATATGAATCCTGTAACAATAGGTACTATTTCTCCGAACCATACACCAAACGCGCAAGGATTTAGTATAGTGCCCCCTTAGAAGCAAAACTTTTTTTGAGTTTTCATTCTTTTTTCTACATATTTCGAAAGAACAAGTATTTCTAAGATAAACTGCCAAAGCATACCTCTCTGTGATCTGTGGTTCTCAAATAAGAGTATTTTTCTGAAAAATGATGATGTCCCAAATGTTCATAAATTGTGTATAAAAGCAAGAAATCACCCAATCCGGCACCATCTGGTCCGGCACCATCTGGGCTGACATCGATTTTGGCGAACTATAGTGTATGCATTATCAATTGTTTCGTGAATAATGTAATACAAACTAACTTAACATTTAATAAACATTTGATTATAATTTTACATACAGACAAAGTCCGACACAAATTCACTATTCTCTAGTTTTCAGTAATGGTAGCTCTAAGTAGAGCTGTTTGGGTTTAAAAGGGACTGTTTGAGAGATATTTCATGTGATCTTTTATTTCGCATGAATGTATTAGATATGTGTTGAATTTTATTTTAAACTTGATTTTTCTTGACCCATCTAGATGAAATTTTTCGCTACGGGTACCTAAACAGCGCCCTCACCATTTTAAACCGATATTATCGCTTCCTCACCGGTTCCGGCAACGATATCCTTTCGCAGCCTTGGCACCCGTGCGTATTCGATTCCGACGATTTTTGACCACATTAGCAATGCTGAGGTTCTATTCTATCTTTTTCATAAAAAATAAGCAAGATTTACTCTATTTGCTTCCCCTGGGACGATGATCAAATTGATATAGGTACTATTTCTCCGAACCATACACCAAACGCGCAAGGAGTGTAGTGCCCCCATCAGCTCGAGTTTATGGTATTGACAGCCGGTATTCCTTTTAGACATTGGCGATCTTAAGAAAGTGGTCGAAATTTCGTGTTCGTATCGCGACCCGAAATTTCGCGTAAGATATTTATACCGCGAAATCACGGGCCGCGATACGAACACGCGTCGCGAGATTTCGTATCACGACCCGAAATCTCGTATCGCGGCCCGAAATCTCGTGTCGCGTGTGTGTTCGTATCGCGGCCCGAGATATCGCGGTATAAATCTCTTACGCGAAATTTCGGGGTCGCGATACGAGATTTCGGGCCGCGATACGCGAGACGAAGGCGCGGCACGAAATGATACCAATAAAGCTTCGTACTATCTAGTGGGTAAAGTCGTGGTCGCGTGACACATGATATCCGATTGTATACGGCTTGTATGAAAAGCGGTATCGGATATGTTGCGCGACCACGAGTGCTAGTAGCCTAGTAAATGTAATTTTCATGATTTTGAAGGTAAAGCAATCACAACAACAACAAAAAACCTCCTAGAGAATGTTATTAACATTATAATAAATCTAGAACGACAAAATATTTTTAGTTAAAAAACCCGTGTTTTTATAATTTTTACAGTGGTGAATTTCATGTTCATGGTTGGATTCATGGAACCCCTTTCTTCAAGAAAATGTATACTTTTATATAGATTAAATGAATAATGAAGGAGTTGCAACAGTTTTACGGAGGCTATGCTCTCCCCTTATTATAAACATGTTTTAATTTAAATAATAAATAATAAATAAATCAATGTATTAAATAAATAATTAATACAATTAATAACAAAATAAATTTATTTAAATAACTTAAGTAATTCATTATTTAAATAAGTAAAACAATAATAATGTGATAATAATTATCGAAAATACTCTAAAAGGGGCTTGAACCAGTGACACTGCTAGAATGGAACCCAGCAAAGGGCCTTCCCTTCATTTTATTTGGCAAACTTCCAGTCACAATTTAAAAAAAACCTTTCAGAAGTTTAAACCTTTCCTAATCCGATAGCTTTGCATATATTATTGTATCAGAAGCATTTGTGGAGGATACCCGAGAGGATACCATTCTGTATGCCAAATAGCGGCTAAAAACGCTGTTAAACATGTGGAATTTATAGGTCCGTTATCCAATAAAAAAAATAAAAAGCCCCTCCCCCTCCTCCTATTTTTTCAAGCACCCGGACGAGAAACATGTTTTTATTTTACTTGGCCTTTTCCTGATTAAAAAATCTTTAT
The DNA here is from genome assembly GCA_035610835.1 of Ophiura sarsii. NCBI lineage: Eukaryota > Metazoa > Echinodermata > Ophiuroidea > Amphilepidida > Ophiuridae > Ophiura > Ophiura sarsii. The sequence continues at coordinate 2,636,663 of CM069455.1, forward strand.
TGCGTATTAACAAGTCACAGTTCATAATTGAATTTACTTATTGACAGATTAGGAACTGATAAGGCATGCTCCCGTCTTGTGTTTACGCAGTTATTATGGTTTATTTGCGCACGAGTTGTGATTTCCTGTAGCTGAAGAATGTAATGTTTACTTTCATGATTATGGTTATACGATGTTCGTTTGTTGAGTGACATTTGGCTACTCATCAAATGTATTGGGCCCCTGTGTCGACGATATAGGCACAAGGTTTGCCGCGTGCGAATTTGAGAAGCAAATACAGCTGCTGCTGCTGCACAACCCCGTGCATAAATACTTACCCAACATATCACTATGCTGCCGCACAACATGCATGACCCCGGTGGTGCCCACCTTTGGATTTGATTCATGTCTGCCAAGTGTGTGGGGGGGGGGGGGGGCGAATTCGGCAAAGTGCACCGTTTTACCAAAATGTGGGGCTAAAGTCTGTAATGCCCTACACACCAATACCATCAGAGCGACCAGAGCGATCTCCTCATGTCGTACATGAATTGTCGTTAAAAACTATAGCGGGCGGTGTCACTCTTCGAGTTTAAATAAATAGCGACCTCAAGCGAACTCAAGACTCAAGAGACCTAATGTCGTTAAAACTATAGAGGGCGGTGTCACGTTTAACGTTTAAATAAATAGCGACCTCAAGCGAACTCAGGAGACCTTAAGATGAGCGGTCACCGCGTCCATGTCTTTTATATATCAGCAAAATTCTCACCGCGTCCACGTCTTTTCATAATTCTGGCGAAATTAGGGCGGGCTTCAAAAGTGAAGGGGACAGCGGCCACCACGTCCATGTCTTTTCATATATCAGCAAAATTCACACCGCGTCCACGTCTTTTCATAACCCTGGCGAAATCTCACTGCGTCCACCGCGACTGCGTCTATTTTCAAACCTAGTACTTGACATTTTGCACTATCAAAAACAGACGAAAAGAACACCCTCCACACCAACTATTTTTCATATACATGTACTTAGATTAAAGTATACCCACATTTTTGGCCAAAACATTCTGGCCAAAACATTGTTGTACACGGATGAAACAAACTATAGAGGGCGGGCTTTATAGAGGGCGGGCTTCAATCTATAAATGCGAAATAAGGGGACAGTTTTAAGGTTATGGGGACGTAGGCCTACAAGTCCACGTAGTAAAAATAAAATAGTGTGTGCGTTTCTTAAAAAGCATGCCATCAGATCTTAAGGCAAAATGCATAGATTTGGTTGAAACCAGATTTTTATTTATTGGATTGTACAACACAATGCACAAGACCGGAGCGCAAAATTGATATCAATTTGTTCAGCATGGCATTTTGTAAATCTTGCCAAAGAACAAGACTATCGAAAAATCCGTTTTTGAATTCAAAATCATTCAAGTTTGATATGATATTTTTAACATGAAATTTTGAATAATCTAGGCTAATAACATGACAATCGAAAATCCGCTTGTGAATATTATGACTATCGAAAAATCCGTTTTGGAATTCAAAATCAATATTTTTTTGTTTTGAGCAATAGCGTGTCGCGCGAGACTTGTTATAGTTGCGTGTTTCCTTTTAGAGGACAATTTTGTTAACATTTGTTTAGTTGCGTGTTTCCTTTTAGAGGACAATTTTGTTAAAATTACTCAAGTTTGATATAACTTTTTTTCAACTTGAAATTTTGAATAAGCTAGCGAAATTACATGATAATCGAAAAATCCGCTTGTGAAGTATTATGGTTTTACGGAGAGCGCATCTTTTCTAAAACTACTATTTTCTGTTTTTATCAATAACGTTTTCTTGTGAGAATTACTTAGTTGTGTGCTTGTTTATAGAGGAAAAATTTCTTCAAAATCATTCAAATTTGATATCATTGTTTTGAGCATGAAGAGGACAATTTTGTTCAAAATCTTTCAAAATTTGCATTTCTATTCAGCGTGACATCTTTCGTTATTTATTGGGGGCGAAGTCACTCTTATAGCATCAGATTGCAAAAAATTACACATTTTGGTCTTTCTAGACATAAGTGGGGGCCGCCATGTTTGTAGTCTTTGTAAATTACATGCACCTATGCAGTTTATTTTAACAGTACTGCAGTCTGTGATAGAGTCAAAGCTATATTTGTTTAGCCTTGATGATTCAATCAGAGAGATGTTATTAGACTCCCAACAGAGAGACATAATAGCTTATCTTGTTTGACTAAGGAGAAATCTCCCATTTGTTTTGAGGAATCATGGAATTATGATAGTCAAAATACACAGATGATTTTTTTTTCGCGCGCTACGCGTGCATAAGTTTTCCCAAAATTCAATATTCTTTCGTACAAGCTTGTTAAGCTTGTTTAGAGCCAAAATGTAGCTCAATCGTGCAAAAAGTAGGTGTAAAGTTGAAAATGTTCGCGCACTACGCGCGCATTTCTTGACGCGCTAAAATCATGTCGGTTCATTGTCATTTCTCGCCCCCAATATGAATAACCTTGCTACGCCACTGGAAACAGGCCAAGCATAAGGAGGGTCGTGCAGGAGGTTCCATGCTTAATACTATAACAAATAGTTGAGAAATCACTATAGAAATACGGTAATTTGATACAGATTACCTGAAACTTGGGAAATTTGTTTGATACCAAACCACGACTGGTTGACTGTCCGATTTATAATTAAAATTATGGGATAAAAAAGATTACATAGTGGTCCATTTGTGGTTTGACCTGATTTAGGTAGCGCTAATGAATACGAGTATACGGTGAAAATTTCAAGAAAATTGTTCGAGCCCTTTTTAAATTATCGGCATTTTCTACTTGTCACACATTTTACATGTATCTCTATGGGAAATGTGGCCGATGAGGGCGCTATTATAGTAAATAATAATATTCAAAGCTCTATTTCTCAGAACCATGGCACCAACAAATGTTCTGAAATTTCTACAAAAGATGGTCAGTATATTCAGGTCTACTTGAATCAGTTAAAACCAGAACCGGACCAGCAAGTTACGGTGTTCTCAGAATAAAACGGACAAATTATGTGGGATCAAACAGCCGTGAAACACGATAGTAACTTACTTCTTGTTACAGATAAGAAGTTTCAAAGAAAGTAATTTTAGCGTAAGGCCAATTTTTTGACGGGGGAGATGAGCGACCCCGTCATTTGAAACGACGTTTCTAAGTCGTAACCTTTTCACAAACCCCTAAAATTCGCGGCATTTGCTAATATTAATAACTTGCATTAATCATCTTCTGAAGCGATTTTGTTGTAAAATGTAATTGATATTGTTATAATATGAAGGTAAGAGGACACAGTAAGTTATTTCAGCTATTTGGATGCCATTTAGTAATATACTAAGCTATTTGGATGCTATTTTGTATTATATTATATGATTTAGTAATATACTGAGTCACTGAGTCCACGGCCTCTTTGTTCCGTGTTGCCTTGGTCTCGCAATTAGCCCAATGATTATGGCGAACCCTAGGCTACATCCCCCAGTCATCAATATTACCGTACGGACGCTAAAGCTGTACAAATATCGGAGCCTGCAAGATAGCGACATAAGAGGGCGGCTGAGAGTTACAGTCTAGGTGAACCCTTCAATATGATTAGCCCAATGATATGGCAACAACCCCTCGACCTTTGCCATGCACTGTTAGTGCAATGCAGTGCTGTAGTGCTGCGTGTGTTTGAATACATCGATGGTATGGACGGCCGGAGACATTTTGGAATATTTCTTGAGACATTTTGGACGTTGTTGTTTGATACTGGATCATCAGATTTCAATTCTCGTAGGAAATTATATACTGGTATGTTATTTTTCAAGCCATATCGGTGTATAATTTCACCAAGAATATGTAATCTAAAACCATCATGGAATAATACAACGCTACGGCTTGAATGCCTTTGTTTGTTTGCGATGCGTAGTATTCCCAATGACTATGTATCGCTAGAAAACCTGTCGACTTCAGCCCCTTAAAAATCCACATTTATCAATAAATTTTATTTTCTGTCATCGATTGATTTTATAATACACATCATTTGCGATAAATTCTGGAGTTTCATAATAATTTAGTCATGACTTCGACCAAAAAACGGCAATTTCACAACGTACTTTCAGGGTGGAAATGTTGGCGTATGGTATACATGCGTTGTGCAGAGATTTCCGCGTAGCTGACGGCCTGCAGATGGGTCAGTGTGTTGTATACGTACACTGCGTGCACTGATGCCCGGGACTGATAATGCTGAGCATGTTTAGCAAAGTCTAAAACCGCCGCAAATAAAATGGATAAGCTTATTTTCATTTTCAAACTTTAAACAGAAGGTACCAGTCTTTCATAAAAAAAGTTTTACATAACCTATTTCTCAATGTGTCCTTATAATATTTCTGAATGATTCGGTGTCCACCATACAACTTTAATTACCCCAATCCAACTTCTTCATCAATGTTAACCATACGTCTTAAAGGTTGTTGACCCTATTCTAGATTTAAGGGCATCATCAGTGTAATGAGAAATGGGACCTTTCATTTGATATCAAAAACACTTTTGAATCCCTTAGAGTTAAATTGTTAGGAAACATAGTAGCAACGCTGTTTGTTAATGTCTGTTCTTGAACTTTCAACAGTCTTCTATCTCCCCCGTCCAGTTTTTTTTAAATACCTTGTTTTTGTTATGTTGTCCTCGACAGCTTTCAGAGAGGAGGGGCGGGCGGGCGGATTATGTTTTTGGTTTTTTTTAAATTTTATTTTACCAGCAGAAGCTCAAAGTTCAGCCAAAAAGAAGTTAAAATCACTCTAAGAGCCGCACATATATGTTATAAACACTAAATTTAATATTAATGCCATTTAAACTCATTAACAAAAATCTGAAAAAAAATCTGGAAAAAAAACCTGAAAAAAAAAAAAAAAGATCTGATTTTTTTTCTTCTTTCCGATTTTTAAAAAAAAAAAAATCGGAAAGAAAAAAAAATCGGAGCGGCCCTAAAATGACGAGCGGGCGGTCGAGGACAACATAACAATTTTTTTGTTGTTGGCCTAATCATACATTTCATTTTTCAATAATGAATTGCAACTGACGGATGCATGAATTCAAGTATTTCAATATACATGTATAAGGGAGTGTTCAGAAATACTTTGGTGGGGGGGGGTTGGCCAACTTGCATTTTGGGTGTCTGAACTTTTTTGACCCCCTTTACAAATAGTAAACACTTTTTTGACCCCCCTCAGATTCATTTTCCTTAGACACATTTTAGTTTTATAACGTGTTACGAAGAGTTGCGCGTAGCGCGCGAACATTTTTCACCTGTGTACTTTTGACCATCATAATTCCATGATTCCTGTGGTCAAATGAACCGACAGTGCCTATCTCAACCGACACAACCCCCTCGCCCCCCTCTGGCGACGCCACTGTTGGCCAAACTTTTTTGACCACCCCCCCCCCCTTTTTTCAACTTGAAACTTTTTAGACCGCCCCCCGTTTTGGCCAACCCCCCACCAAAGTATTTCTGAACACTCCCTAAGTACAATATTGAATATTTGAAAGTATGAAAGTATTTGAGTCCATTCCAAGCCTGTTATAACAGCTTTATCTATATCATTATACTGTTCAATACTAGTTTCTCTTTTACTGTACTTAAACAGCTAAGAATACGTTATATGAATATATTAATATAGAAACACGAAAATGTGAAGTATTGCTTGTTGTTTTTATTTCGCATTTGCTCATTTGTTCATTTGCTCATTTGCTCATTTGCTCATTTGCTCATTTGCTCATTTGCTCATTTGCTCATTGGCTCATTGGCTCATTGGCTCATTGGCTCATTGGCTCATTGGCTCATTGGCTCATTGACTCATTGGCTCATTGGATCATTGGCTCATAGGCTCATAGGCTCATAGGCTCATTGGCTCATTGGCTCATTGGCTCATTGGCTCATTGGCTCATTGGCTCATTGGCTCATTGGCTCATTGGCTCATTAGTTCATGAAGCCAAAAGGATGTCACCACATCATGTTATAAGTAAACTAACAAATAAAAAACGTTAGAAAAACACTGTATTGTTATAACTGTGTAGGCACTTCACGAAAGGGATATGGGTAACTGGCAAGGAAAAGAAAAAGAAAAGGAGAAGAATAAATCCCACAATCAAATAAGCACGGAAGTAAAAAGGTTTGGTGCAAGTCACTCATTCTGCGCAAATCTATTAGTTTACCTACGCACTACGCACATTCATATCAATTTGATTGATGAAACTAACAGTCATTGGTGAGTCAATACATCACGAAACTGTCACATTGGTGGAATTTGCAACAAACAGCAGGGCATAGAACTGTTCCTGTATAAAACATCGATCGAACAGAACAGAGCGTATCGGGCTTAGAATTGCAAGAGGCATGAAGTTCGTTCGAAATTGTAACAAACAACATCGCTACTTTGTGTGAATCTCTACGTTAAGCTTTCGCATACTCTGTTCTGTACCAATAGACGTGAATTTGATTCCCGGGTATAAGCTTCGATAAAACATTGTGATCAAGTGGTGATTCTATAGAATGTCATAAAGAGTACATCTTCGCGCGTCAATTCAGTTATCTTGGTTAATGCATGGACTTATATGGACAGTCTGATAAGTCCATGGTTAATGCCATCTTTACAAAGACGTCTTTTGATAGATTTGTCAAAACAATTCATATGTAAAGTGGATATCATCGCTGCACTCGTCTGTTTGAAAACTGTATCAACTGGAAATGCTGGACATCATCTTTTAGCGTTGACTAGCATGTCACACTGGTCGTCTTTTCAGCATCTTTACTCAAGGTATATGAACCGTGCTATCATATCATAACACATTTCTTATCTAAAAATCGTAAACACTGTTTCGTTTTACCGTTAAGACTACAGCTAAATTCAAACAACCGTTACGTTATCTCATCTATACCTATGACTATACGTTTGTCATCATTGATTCATATCGTAATGACATTTCACAACTCCGTGACTTTCATCATATTGCTGCAGAATCAACGACGATAAATTATTCGATTGGAGATTTAGAGACTCTGTTACAAGATTACATTGCTGTTGCAACAGTTTCACATCATGCGTCATGTACCATCGCTAGTTTACAACAATTTATTCTTAGAAAATTGATGTTAGCTCCTTCAAAAACGAAAGCCAATGGAAAACACGTTATTTCTGCACATCCAAGCAATAACATAGTATGTGACATGGTAATTGGTCATTTTTCAACAACATTTTATTTTAACGTAATATATTAAAACTAGGATTTGATTTTATTATTTGATACTACTTTTGGTCAACAAAACAGCCAGTACTTCTGTCCGCTCCATGTGATTTAACTATACACTTCGCACGTGATTCATAAAACATAGATCATGGCTTGTGGCACCTTCTGGTCACAACTGTCACTTGCCATAATATTCACTGTTTTCGGCACCCATTTTGTGATCAAGAATCCAGCGGTGGACGCCGGCTTTTTTGAGATGAATAGTCCAATTGTCAATTTCGAGACCGGCTTATCCGTAGACCCTCTAGAAACTCCTGATAACGGAACTCAACCATGCCATATTGAAGAAAGAAATTCCAGTCAAGAAGGGATACTCCTTCGTGGAAGTACACATCACTACTGTAGTATTGAGGTAACCGCATCGCAGGAATTGCCCACGCATATAGAAATACCAGTTGGTTCGTTTCTTTATATTGAGAGACTAGGGGGATTGCTTGATTGTCAATATAGGTATGTGGTCTTTAATAACCCAATTGAAGCATGCAGTTCCGTTCTTCAGCAGAAAAGTTTTCACCTAACTGTACAAGGTAATGTCAGTATATTATTAGTCAGTGGAATATCAGAATTAGAATCCAGTTCTCATGGGTGTCCAGAATCTAATGATCATACCTTGCCCAGTCCAAACGTAAATCAAACAGCAATCTGCAGTAACGTAAAGGGTTATCATGAAAAATTCACATGTAATCTTGACAAAAGTAAATGCAGACTAGACATGCTAGATTATCCACAATATTGTAATGTCACGTTGCGTCACGGGGAGATACTACTTCATTGCATTGATAACATTGATAAAGAGCTAATTGTATTTGTAGTGTACCCGATTGGTATGTCAATCTTAGAACTCGGTAGTAATACTATAGTAAGTATCGAATACAATTCATTTCAAGATATGAATAATTTGGAAATTCTGGCTTTAGAAAACAATAAGTTGACTACCTTGAACACAGATGTATTTGTTGGATTGTACGTACTTACTTACCTTGATCTTTACGGAAATCAATTGATTGAACTTCAAGGAGGCCTATTTCGAAATTTAAGAATGCTTACACATTTCCGCATAGTTGACAATAACTTGGTACAATTTCCAGTTCAAATATTTGATGGATTGAGAAATTTGAAATCACTGGATTTGTCTGAAAATTATATAGCCGCCGTGCAGGTAGGCTTCTTGTGGGGATTAGATAACTTAACTTTTTTGTTAATGCGTGACAACCATATAGTAAGCATCGAAAATAATTCATTTCAAGGTATGAATTATTTGAATGAGTTGGGTTTGGCACGAAATTATTTGACCACCTTAGATACAGATGTATTTGTTGGATTGCACGCGCTTATTCATCTTGAACTTAACGGAAATCAATTGATAGAACTTCAAGTCGGCTTATTTCGAGATTTAAAAAACCTTACAAGATTGGATATATTTGGCAATAACTTGGTAAAACTTCCGGTTCAATTGTTTGAAGGATTGAGAAATTTGAAGCAGCTGCAACTTGGGGGAAATCAAATAACCACTTTGCCGGTAGGCTTGTTTTGGGGATTAGATAATTTAACTTGGCTAAACCTGGACCACAATCAATTCTCCGCTTTGAATACAAGAATATTTCATGGTTTGAGCCTCACTTACCTTGATATAGGGTATAACCCGTTTACCAAACTTTCAAATGTATTTTATGGTTCATTTGAGCTAACAGACCTCAAATTGAGTAACTGTATTTTGAAATCTCTTCCCTGTGGGCTATTTTGGGGATTGGACAATTTAAGTGCACTGGATATAAATTCAAACAATCTTGTCAAACTGAATTTTGATGTGTTTAATTATCTATTTCATCTCAGAATCCTAGAACTTCCATATAATATATTGGCATCATTACCTGGTGGTGTGTTTAAAGACTTACGTAATCTGGCATTTCTGTTTTTGAATAATAATAAAATCAAATGGTTAGATGCAAATGCCTTGCGGGGACTATATCATCTGGAGGTTCTTTGGTTACAAAATAATTTGCTAACAATGCTTGATCTTGACATATTCAAAGACGCGGTGAATCTCACTTACATAGACTTATCTAAAAATAAGTTGAAAATATGTCCGAATATCGAATTTTTAGTTCGCTTAATAGCAATTGATCTGACTGATAATACATTGACAAGTGTAACACACGAATGCGCTTCTACCCTCTCCCATTCTTTGGAGTTTTTTTCAAGTCATGAGATATGTGAGTGCTATATGCCTAAGGGTGTTCACTGCAGTCCACGTAATGTCAAAAGATCGCCATATCTCACATGCCATAGACTTTTATCAGACAGGTATTTGGCGGCCATGATGTGGATAATTGGTTTGAATGCACTCTGCGGAAATATATTTGTTTTGATTTATAGAAATAGAAATATTCAGAAATACAAAGTAAATGATTTATTATTAAGTAATCTTGCCATGTCCGATTTTCTCATGGGTATATACATGATGAGTATAGCGTGCGTTGATATATATTATGGTGAACACTTTCCAATGTACTCTGAAACCTGGAGAAGTAGTATCACCTGTAGATTAATTGGAAGTTTGTCAATAGCGTCTAGTGAGGCATCTGTGTTGTTTGTAACCTTAATAAGTATTGATAGGTTTATCAATATTAAATTCCCTTATTCTACGAAGAAATTAGGTAAACAGTCAACAATTATGATTTCTGTATTGGTGTGGGTTTGCTCATTAGCTTTGGGTATAGTCCCATCAGTTCTTAGTGGAAGAAATTTCAAGTTTTATGATAACTCACATGTGTGTGTTGGTCTGCCACTAGCTTTGACCCAAACATTCTCGACTGTAAAAACCGGCGAAATTAAATTCCGTTTTACTGATTATTTAACTTATGTTGTGGCTACCTATACAACTATATCTACAGGTTATACCAATGGCTTATATTATTCGATAGCTGTTTTCCTTGGATTAAATTGCTTTTGTTTCCTGATAATCCTCTGGTGTTACATAGAAATAGTGAGGGCTGTTTTAAAGTCAGCAACAGATTCTGGACGAACCCCTGATATGAAAGAACAAATGAAACTCACCACAAAGGTAACCGGTATAATTGCCACTGATTTTGCATGCTGGTCTCCACTAGTTATCCTTGGAATTTTGGTGCAATTAAGGGTCATTACACTACCCCCTTCCGTATACGCTTGGTCAGTAACATTCGTTCTACCTTTGAATTCGGCAATTAATCCATATTTGTATACTGCGTCAGAAATCATGTCGAATTATCGAAAGAAAAAAGCTGGTAAATCAAGTTCACAACTGGTTACTCAGAATTCGTCGACAAAATAATGGCATCAAACAGCCTGTTTATTTAGACTAGGGGTTGAAACTCTATCTCTCATCCCAGTTAGAACTGAGCTTTCGTGACAGCCAGAAAGTATAGATACTTTTACCAAATTAAAATGTATGTAAATGAAACCAACTTCGAGAATCACATCAACGAATCGTGATATAGTATGCTTGATATAGGTCGGTCCTTGTGTTCGTAGAATAAATGTAACTAAATTGTCTTGTAGGTTCGATTTTACGACTTGCGTCGGCCTTCTCGCAAATGTGAGAACAATCCATCAAAGAATAAGGGAAAACAATACTTTGTATGCGCACCACTCAATTTAATATTATGATCATTTTCGCACATAAAATCAGATTTCGTAATTGTGCCAAATTTACTTGTTTCATGTTTTAGTGTTAGATCTAAAAAAATAACGGCGTATTATATATGTATATCGGGACACATAATGGTAAAGAATATAGTCATCGTCCATCACTTTTTATCGATATAATAATGGTAATCAAATCTGTTAAAAAGTAGTCATTTGGGGTAAACACTACCATTTTTTAGTTAGAGCCAGCGTTCAAATTAAGTTATTAGAGTAAATGTTGCCGGACTTCTGTTACAGAATGGAAAATGCGCCTTTCGTGCCTTTGCAAATCGTAACGTCGAACAATTATTAAATCTCTATTAGTTTTTGAAACGTTATAATACGAAATTGTAACTCTTGTTACATTGAGTGCTTAAAACCAGGCAGTCGGCACATTTCGACCATACCGATTCTCTACATCCCTTAGTATCAGCTATTCTTTATAATGTGTATAAAAAAATCACAGTGTTTCTAGATATAATTATATGGGGAGGGGTAAAATGAGACATTTACCTAAAAAAACCGTCTATTTTCAAAACAGTCAATCTGGCATCAAATGGGTTGGAATAGAGCATGCCTTACAGATATCAACTTAATTCTTGGTGACAATATTATATAACACATTACTTCGTAATGTGACATTAACCAAACGTCTGGAAGTATTTTGGTTTTCTGTTATCAAATCTTAATTTTGGCCATTTTACTCATTTTTGGTCAAAATAATGATATTTTTTAGAACCCATTGCTCATTTGGACAGCAACTTCGACTTTATTGCTAATATGCCGAGGAAGGTCAGATATGAGCCCTTCTTATGAAAATATAAAATCATTGTTGCTGGGCCTCTGCAATCTCTTTTTACAATGTTATCTTTTATCATTATTTTTTTCAAATTCCTAGCAAGATGATTTGATGCAGCTCGTTTTATCTCATAAAATGACATATAGCAATCAAATTGTATGGGGAAAGTATAGTTTTAATATGATGTATGTATTAGACCATTAGACACTCATATCCCGAATTTTTGCTTTGCTAAATTATAGATGGCCGCCTAAAACGGTAAAATTCCATAAATTGGCATGAACCAACATGTATGATCAGAGTATAGTTTTAACAATGGTCTGTATGTGTTAGACCACTAGAAACTCATATCTCGTATTTTTGCTTTGTTAACATACTTTAAAACCAAAATGGTCGTCTAAATCCCATAAAACAGCATAATATCAACCGAAATGCATGGTGAAAATATAATTTTAACGATGGAATGGAATGTATAATGTTAGACCACTAGTTTCTCATATTCAGTATTTTTTGCTTTGTTAACATTAGTTACAAAAATGGCCCCCAAATTGGTCCCAAAATGGCTGCAAAAATTGTCAAATTGCATAAAATGGGATCAAATCAATCTAAATGTATGATGAAAGTATAGTTTAAGATTGGGATGTATGTATTAGACCACTAGTAACTCATATCCAGTATATTTGCATTGTAATGACATACTTTAAATCCAAGATGGCCACCAAAATGACCGCTGTAAATGTAAAAAATAGTCCACATGAGTGCATGATAATCCAAAATAGATATTATAAGAGTGTATATAAAGTATTGCATCACATTCACCAAATAGTATGTCTAAACTGCTAAGCTACTTATTAAGATATAAGACCCACCTCTGTGACAATTTTGATTCTGTATCCCTTTCCAAAATAGCTGCAAGAATGATTAAGTTGATGGTGAATGACCTAAAACAATTGTTTTGTATTGTGAATGACCATACTATGTAATACCAATACCCCAGAATCTAATGAGACAGCATTCACTATGTCTATGATAAAGCCTAGGGGCTGTAGATCTAGTTTGAGTATTTTAAAATATCCAAGATGGCTGCAAAAGGTTAAAATAACTGAAACAATTAAAAGTATTAGTTTATTGTTAGTGCTACATTGATACAAAATCAAAATTGTCATAGATGTGGGCCTTATATCTAAAAGCAATAACTTAGCTGTTAGAACATACTATTTGGTGAATGTGATGTAATATACACTCTTACAATATCTATTTAGTGATTATCACTCACTCATGTAGACTATTTTTACATTTACAGCGGCCATTTTGGTGGCCATCTTGTATTTAAAGTATATTATTACAATGCAAATATACTAGATATGAGTTACCAGTAGTCTAAGACATATATCCCAATGTTAAAACTATACTTTCATACATTTTGGTTGATATTATCCCATTTTATGGAATTCTGACAATTTGTCCAGTCATTTTGGGACCCATTTTGGGGGCCATTTTGGATTTGTTAGTATGTTAGCAAAGCAAAAATAGTAGATATGAGTTACTAATGTTCTAATACATACATCCTATCATTAAAACTATATTTTCATCATACATTTAGGTTGATAATATCCCATTTTATGGAATTCTGACAATTTGTCCAGTCATTTTGGGACCCATTTTCGGGGGCCATTTTGGATTTGTCAGTATGTTAGCAAAGCAAAAATAGTAGATATGAGTTACTAGTGTTCTAATACATACATCCCATCATTAAAACTATATTTTCATCATACATTTAGGTTGATAATATCCCATTTTATGGAATTCTGACAATTTGTCCAGTCATTTTGGGACCCATCATTACATTCCAGTTGCCTGTTAGGTTTGAGCCCAAGTTTGATAGGTTGAACTGGCCATGACGATAGTATTAGTAAGTTCCAACCAAGAATGACATCCATCCAACACCATTGACCCATGCTGGGGGACCTTGAGTGTGGCAGCGGTGGAACTAGAAACAAGCCCGAGAGGCTGCAGTATTGCCACATGACTTTCCACACGTGTGATTTTCTGCCCGTTTGGGCTAGTTTTAAAACTAAAATCTGCTCTTTGGATAATATAATGTGATTTTTTTTCTCTCGAAATTTGAACATTTGTTTTTATAATATATGATATAGCACTTGTTTTTATGACAAATTGAAATTAAAAGTTGAAATTTGTTATCACAAGAACATTTTCAAAAGCAGTATATAGAGCTTCTAGTTACACCAACACTAAAGAGCCTTGAGCTATGCTTAGGATAGCGGTGGAAATGGTAGCACGCATGCTGGCAAGACACAGTTGGTGTAAAATAAATCAGATAAATGGTGTAGGAGGGGATGATTTATTACCCTGGATATGTCATCAAAGACGTGGTCAAGAAAGTTGGACTTTATACAGGGCACGGAACCGTAATGTTTTGGGGGCCATTTTGGATTTGTCAGTATGTTAGCAAAGCAAAAATAGTAGATATGAGTTACTAGTGTTCTAATACATACATCCCATCATTAAAACTATATTTTCATCATACATTTAGGTTGATAATATCCCATTTTATGGAATTTGACAATTTTTGCAGCCACTTTGGGACCCTTTTAGGGGTCATTTTGGATTTGTAACTATGTTAACAAAGTAAAAATACTGGATATGAGTTACTAGTGGTCTAACACATACATCCTATCATTAGAATTATATTTTCATCTTACATTTCGGTTGATATTGTGCTATTTTATGGAGTTTTTACAGGTTTGGTTTGAGGGAGTCCGGAGGGGGGGGGGGGGGGGGGGGGGGCCTGAATATTTTGACTCACCCTGTATGTAAGGGTGTAAGTATGTATAGGGTTGAGACCCAGTGGGATTGAGACCGAAAGTAATGTAAATTGTATGGTCATAAATCCATTAACTAATACATGGTCATCATTTTTGAATCTTTGAAATCACTTCGAAAAGGGTGTTTTATGAATATAAAATTGAAGCATTCTTAACCCATAAGTTGACTGCGTTTATACAATAATGATTTCCCCATGCACGTCATTTTCAGGGTTTTACCAAAAAGATGACCTTAGATATCATTTGAATTCGGACCTATGATTACTAAGAACAAAATTAGTAGCAGTATCATATTTGTGGCTTTATGACATAGAATAATTAAAGTTGGTTTTAAAGTATGTATGTATAATAATTATGGTATATAAAAATATATTCAATAAATTCTGTAATTATATGTGAGGTCAATTATATATAAACTATATATGATGTTCAAAATACATATAAGCAGTCTATTGTAAAATTATGTGTATTTCAATAACTTCTGTGTGATATAGCTGGATGGTTTTCAAAGTATGTATGCATTATAGCACAGTAGTGTGTCCAGAGCAAGGGCCATAGAGACGCCGCCGCCCCTTCCCAACCCCTTGAGTATCATTTGGCTGAATTGCACATATTCGGCTAAATTTCGTGAAATGTAGGAATGTTTTCTTTTTCATTTTTATTCAATTTCAAGGCGTTTTTTGAGGGAATCAAAACTAAA
>CM069455.1:2652061-2935225 GCA_035610835.1 Ophiura sarsii
TTTTTTCAAATAGCTGTTATTTTGCAACCGTAAGGTTATTTGTAATGATATTTTTCAGCATAGATGGTCAAGATCATATAGTTGATGAATATTGAAAGAATTTTTTTTTTTAAATCTACAGAATTTCAAAAAAATGGCTTCAAAAAAACTGTCAAGGTTTTATTGAAACCACCCTGTATAAACGCATTCGAAACTAAAACAAAATGTATTTAAGATTAATCTTACGAATAACTTCTAGAAAGCTTTGGTCAAATCTGGACAAATCAAGATGTGTCGGCCCCTTGAAGACACACCAGTAGAAAACCACCATCGCTATAGTTGATATTGTTTATCTAAATGACAAGAAAAATAAATATATGGTCACCATGGGGACGAGGAGAAGGGTGTGGATTAGAAGGAAGACGACGAGAAGGATGAGAATGAGAATACGAATGAGAATGAGAATGAAGATGAAGATGAAGATGAAGATGAAGATGAAGATGAAGATGAAGATGAAGATGAAGATGAAGATGAGGGAAGGAACGATAAGGAAGAAAAGATAGAGATGAGAAGAAAGAAAAAGAGGAGACGGGAAAAAAGAGGAGAAAGAAGAAAACAGATGAGGGAAAAGAGGTTAAGGAAGAAAAGAGATGGGAGAAAAGAGGAGGAGGAGGAGGAGGCGGCAAGCAGGAGACGGTAGAGGAGGAGTAGGATGAAATATGAAGAAGATAGAAGAAGAAAGATATGAAAAAGAGGGGCGCATAACCTTGAAAACGGGAAGGAGACGATTGAAAAGGAAAAGAAAGATAACAAAGAGGCAAAGAACATTCATAATTGATGAGATTGTAATAAGTCTACCTCAAACTCAAAAACACCGCCAGGAAAACCAGATGGAATTAGAACAAATGTAAACTTTTCTTCTTCTTTGTCTATACCATCTACATCAAAGATCGTTGTCGTCAGATCCCCTTCTGATCTCTCTGCTATTTTCACAGCTGTGTCTAGAGTACCTTTTCCGAACTGCTTGTAAACATGTGCAGTGGAAACAACCAAGTGATTTAGTCATGAAATAGTTTAAGTGTTGCATTATAGCAGTGGCGTAGCTAGGATTTTTTTCAGGGGGGGGGGGGGCAAGATTTCTAAAATGTTCGTAAAAGGTTGCCCCCCAAAAAATTCAAGTCACTTACCTCGTGAATTTCACGTAAGTGGGTCAAAAAAAATTTGCACAGTCCAAAAAAAAAATCGCACAGTCAAAAAAAAATAGCACAGTAAAATGTACTATATGTACAATTTTGACTTCGTTTTGGCTAATAACCGCGGTCTTTTTTCTCATTTTTTTTCCTATTTACTTTTTTCTCACTTTTTTTTTTTTAGGGGTGTGGGGGGCGGGGGCCCCAAATTGAGTTTTTTTCGTCAGGGGGGGGGGGGGGGCATTTTCCCCCCCGCCCCCCCCCCCCCCCTGAGCTACGCCACTGCATTATAGGCTTAACCATAACTCCCATTATAGGCTTAAACCATAACTCCCCAAGGCGTGTTTCTAATAAAAATTCCATTGAAATGGAATGGGCGATCCAAGAGAAAGAAGCATGTTTTGTAACCATTTTCTGTTGCATACCAAAATGTTATTTGATTTTGGTTAGAGAGATCTTTCGGACCCCTCAACGTTGTCATCGGTCTCTGTCTAATCAAGTAGTTTAGGATGGATACGGTACACTATAGTCTGGCATCATAGGAAAAGTCTATTTACTCTGGATCAAACAGTATAATATCCCATGTCCACTTAAATATAGTTACACACTTACAAATATGTAGTTAAAATAACCCCTTTTCAGGGTCAACTATACATCAACTGAAAAAAGGTTAAATGTAACTCTTTTTTCTAGTCATTTTATACACATTTTTTGTAATTTTCCTGGTCATCTGACACAAAAAAAAAAGGGGGTAAAAAATGGACTAGAAGGAATTGGGAAGTTCAATTTATCCAACCACTTTTCAGTGGTGTAGTTGACCCTGACAAGAAGTTAGTTTTTAGCTACACAGGTGTGTATCGGCATACCTCAATTTTGTTAAACTCGCCGATGTTATTGTACGGAACGAGCCCTTTGATGCTGCATTGTATGCCAACATTGGAACCGACGAATCCCCTTCCGATGGATATTTTTGGGTTTTGGTTGCGGCAGAGCTGAATTTTCAACACAAAAATAATACATCACTTAAAAGATAATGCGCTTCTATCGGTAGTTTACTTGACTATTTATCGTAATATTGTTCTCGCCTAACAGGTCTATATGTTCCACGGATCGTTGTTTAATGCCATCGCCCTTAAATGAAGGGGGGTCAAGGGAAGTGATCTGCCCCACCAATATTTTGAGTCTGTCGGTTCATTTTACAAGGGCAATCATGGAATATAATACGTAAGTTTAAAAGCCACAATAAAAAGTATCGACTCATTTGTTTAAGAATGAGGTATCATATGACGGGAAGACATTTGCACACTAGGGGAGCAAATATCTTTAAAAAAAAGGGGGGGGTATTAACGAAACAATATGAAAAATTATCAAGCGCTGTAACTTTTGAAATATTAATGGTATGTACATAAAAGTTAATATTTTTGGAAAAGAACTGAGTTAGATGTTCCATTTATGATATCAAAATCACTTTTTTGTGCCATTTTACGCTAAAATTGTCAAATTTGGTCTAATACTAACTAATTTGAGTAAATATTAACCATTTGTAATGGCCTTCAAGCATGATTCTAGCAGAATCTATGACGAGCGAAACTCAATTAAATAAACGCGATGATCAAGCAAGTGATACCAGCCGAGTAAGTGAAATGAATAAATAATATATAAACTCGAAAACTGGCGAGAATTAAATTAACAAAGACCTTAAAGCTAGCCCACCACTTTGGTAGTTCACCACAGAAGAACTGGTCATACACCAGGGATAGCACTGGATCTAAAACGTGAGAGGTCCCATGACATTTTTCAGGACCCCGTAGGACTTCAAAAAACAAATTTAATGGGTCCCCCAAGAAAATGAGAGGTCCTGAAGTTTGGGTATTAAAAAAAATTACTTTTTTACGGGCAGTTTTAATGATTTATATTGTGAGCAAAGGATGGATATGTAATTTACAGAATTTCTTAAGGTTTCCATTTCCACACATCGTCAAATTTAAGGGGTCCCTTCAATTTTGATCGGGACCCGCAAGTCTTTCCAAATTGAAACCTGACGCGTCACTATTAGAAAGTGAGAGGTCTAGGACGCGCAGACGCGTCAGAATGCGACCCCTGTCATACACCTGTTCACTTGATGACAGACAGTACAGATTTTACATGGAGAAATTGTAACCTTGTCAACTTCCCAAGAGAACTGGATGTGGCTAGCAACTCAAGAAAAAGTGTAAAAATACACTGTCTCGAACCCGGTCCCTCTCGCATTCGCGGCGATTGGTTAATCCACTAACTAATTTGGTATGAAATTTCGCGCTTGCGCTCAACATTTAGCTGTTTTATGCTAAAATTGTCAAGGGGGGCTTTGGGGGCCAGTGGCGTAACCAGCGCGGGGGGGGGGGGGGGGGGCAGGGGCGGGAGCACATATGAAAAACACATATGAATATGTACACATATGGAGGGGATCAGAAAAAAAAAGTCCCTAAAAAGGGGGGTTCACAAAAAAATGTGGTGCTTAATAGGGGGATCAAACAAAAAGTTACATTTTTTTTGCGCTTTGCGCACACACAAAACCACATTTGTCCGCACTTTGCGCAAAAAAGAACCCACATTTATACGATTAAAAGTTTCGTGCGCGGTCGAATCTAATAATGCTCGGTAACTTAGACATACAGGGGGATCAATAAAAAAATTAACGGTGTTTGGGGGATCAAGAAGAAAAAAGTATGTCCGAGGCTCAAAAAAAAAAATGTCCGAGGTTCATTTGTGCAAGTATAAGTCATGAACATAAGAAAAAAAATCCATTCATTATGCTTTTATACATGCAGGTCTGGGCGTAAAAGAAATCTATGCCACTGTGCTAATTACCCTAAGAGCGTGTTTCTGCTGGGGAAGAAACCGAAACCGCTAATAAACGCTAAGTTTGCCCAGTAGAAACAGGCAGAACCCGGCAATAATCGGTATTTTTGGTAATCCCAAAAACCTTCACAAACCAGGTTTGGAATCGGCAATAATCGGCAATAAACCCAATAGAAACAGAAAGGCGATTCTTAGCGGTTTGCGCCGTGAACCGTATCACGCTGGGTTCTGCACATTATTGTGAAGCAATCTTTTTCAGGTGCGGTGGCATTGTTTGGTATTACAAAAAGTCAAATGTCGTGGCCCATCGACTAGAATCGATAAACTTAGCGGTAAGTTTTCGCGAGTAGAAACAGGGGGATTAAAAACTGACCGATTGAAACTTAGCGTTTATTAGCGTTTACTTTTTGCAGAGTGCCCCAGCAGAAACACGCTCTATGACACTTATGTATACCGAGGCTCATTAAATGTCTATCAACATTAGCCTCATATCTTGCCAAAAAGACCAAAACAAAGCATGGAATCACCTCAGTGTGCCGAACTTCTTTTACCCTTCAAATTTAAATACAATGAATTATTTATTATTTGAACAACCGTAACTAAAAATAGTTCAAAAGAGACATGAAAGGAAAAAATCGTTAGATTAGTAGAAGAGACAATGTTTTTGTTTCTTTCAAATATTGTTTAACATAGGCCTACATGTTTGTTCACTTTGAGTAAAGGTAAAATCCCAATGTCTTACCCAGGTGTCTTACACGATGGAATGTTTCTGAAGGTTCATATAAAGTCCGATGTTCATAATATAAACTCCTACACAAAGGGGTATGTTACGGATAATTGATGTTCATGATGAAAAGAATTATTGAACTTTGGGTATGGATAGGTGCTAACATGAATAAGCCTAACAAATAAAATTTATAAGCCTAACAAATGAAATTTATAAGCCTAACAAATGAAATGTATAAGCCTAACAAATGAAATTTATAAGCCTAACAAATGAAATTTATAAGCCTAACAAATGAAATTTATAAGCCTAACAAATGAAATTTATAAGGCTAACAAATGAAATTTATAAGGCTAACAAATGAAATTTTTAAGCCTAACAAATGAAATGTATAAGCCTAACAAATGAAATTTATAAGGATAACAAATGAAATTTATAAGGCTAACAAATGAATTTTATAAGCCTAACAAATGAAATTCATAAGCCTAACAAATGAAATTTATTCGGTTATATAAATACCTACCAGGAGTCGTATGCTGAAATGCATTGTATCCGGCCATATATCCATAAGAAATGTCAAAGCCAAAGCCATACACAACGACTGCAAATGTCACAGAACTTGATCTATGACCAATGGAGTGTAATCCATTGGTCATCCGTTTTCGGTTGACACAATATTCCCCTCCATTATTTAAACGGTCATCCCATTCCACATATGTACTGCCATCGACGGCGATGTCTAGACTGTGCTCACACTGAACAATAACGTTTATGTACAACTGTTGAAGAGCGGAACCTGTTAACGATGTTACAGGGAATGTTACATTGCTTGAAAAGAAACTCGTAGGTGGAACAAGCAGCATGAATGGATCACCTACACCATCACTTCCACCACTTTTAGCATATTGGACAACAATAACATTCTTATTGGATGATATGATTGTGATTTTATCTGTAGACCCTGTGTCACCTTCATAGAAGCTGAACTGTTCAATATAACGACTGTCCAAGTTACCGATATAAACTTGAGTATTGTCATGCAATGCGATTACACGGAAAATGTATCCCGAAGTGCGACCTAGAAACGGAGCCAGAACAAAATGGCGTCCAGATTCCTCTGTCCCGGACATGTGAGACATTATATAATTCCAACAACATACTGCAGTTGGAACCTGAGCATATTCGTTGCCAGACATAACTGACACGGGCTTGCTGGACGTTACTAAAGTTCCTGTAAGATCGTGGTAGTAGTCCTGATACTGGAAGGATTCATAAGGTTGCAGCGTCACATTCTGCATATTGTCATGGCCTTCATGGTTTAATGCTATGGTAAGGTGGGTCTCTTCTGCAAGTGCGGTAACGACGAATTCAGACGCATATCCGTAGGCTATGGTTGGCTGATAAGAGGCCAGAACGTAACGTCGACTCATCATTGTTGTAGGAAGTACAGTGAATCCATCAGCACTATTCCCGGGCCCGTTGATATATGCACACATTCCATATACACAGACATTACCATCAGCATTGACGATAACGGATTTATTTACCAAGGTATCATCGCGATTGAATATTACGTTAGCAGGTAGGGTAATATTTGCGAGATTACTGCTGGTTATCACCGCAGTGTTGAGGAAACCTATCCCCGGAACGGATGTATTCACAGAGACTGGATCGTTTGATGTTGTGGTAATAAGTACGTAGGCTTCGACGGGATAATAGGCATGTGGGGGTCCAGGGTGGCCAGGGCGCACCCCCCCCCCCCCCCCCCCTGGAATATGGGCGTCGGTAAAATCGAGCCTCCGTCGGTAGATTTGCGTATTTCACCATGCGGTTTTTTTTGCCGGTTTTGTGGACAAACCTATCGCTATCGCCGAACCTTATTAACGTGGGATTGGCAAATGATGAAATTTAGGTCTTTCTACATATATGTTGATGTATTGGCAAAACGAGGGGCATTCAATAAATACCTGCAACCATTGGAAATCTCTGAACCGTGACACGTGTCAGTAAAATATTAAACCCATGATACTTAAACTGTAAGTCTTACTCTTTTGTCACAGAAAATTTCGAACACGTAAGTCATTTTTATCATTACATTTCAGCACTGTGAATATCGTGATCTCAGGCCACTGGTTAGGAATTAAATGTTACAATGGCGGAAATTTGAGAGACAAGTTTATGGTATACATTAAGATACATGCGTTTATAACAGTGTTAATATTGGCTCTTGATTTATAATGCTGTTTTTGTCAATTTTCGGTGCCTGCAGAGACCATGATGTTTTTAGTTCTGAAATTACATGATAAAAATGACCCGCATGTTTGACATTTTCCGTGAGAAAGGGGTAAGACTTACAGTTTAAGTATCATGAAGTTTATTTTATTGACACATGTCACGGTTCAGAGATTTTCAATGGTTGCAGATATTTATTGAATGTCCCTCGTACTTCCAACAGAGAGACAAAATAGTTAATCTTGTTTGATAACGGAGATACCATGCAAATAGGATGTCAGTCAGCACAGCAGCAAGTGTTTTGATAAGGAAGACTATGGCACTGCCTGAACATGTAACTATTTATAAAGTCATATAAAGCCATATAGAAAGTACAAAGACACAAGCATGAATTGTAATTTTGTTTTACACCAATTTCAATACAAGAAATATTTTGCCCAAAATCAAATATTGAAATTGAAATAGAGAACCTTTTTTTTTTATCAGGAATTTTGTGTGCGGCTTGATATATTAAAGAAAGGTTTTGTTTCATTAAATTCCATGCTTGTTTGGGAACTAATAGCTCTGATCTGGCAATACATAAATCAAGCCAAATATAATGTAGATATATCCATTACATCATGTAACCTATTTTTACATAGAGTTGAGGCATCGTGAAAATACAGAAAAATGGGAAAAGGTCAAAAGTTATTTTAGTTTTAAAATTGATTAAATTCAGTAAAAAATGTAAACAGATGAATCTAACGGAACCAGGAACAAAACATACAAAGGATCAGAAAACTGATACAAGAGGATATCTCGAAAGTGTAAAAATGCAAAGAGTAAAAGCAAGATATACCAACAGGGTGTGGGGAAACAGGTAATAACGAGGGAGAATAACGCGATAAAACAGATAAATAACAAACCAAAAACAATAACACACGGAAATGCACTTGGACAAGCAATAAAAATTGCTGTGCAATAAAACAACAAAGATATAACCAACGTAACAATAAAGACTGACGTTTCAAGTGTATATACTACTCTTCATCAGGGACAAAATATAAAAAACAAAAGTGTTAAGAACTATAAAGAAGATAATGAACTAGACAAGTCCACCATTGTAATTATAGCACGATGCCAGTAATAGATGTTGACTACTAGACACCCAAGTTAACACTTTGACTACTAGACACCCAAGTTAACATTTAAAATCCAGTAAGACAAATGCTCCCTTCCACTTATTTAAAAACAAATCGTAAATGAAAGTATCTCGGGCAAGCGCTATACCGTTTATTTTTATAGTTAGAGGGAAAGTTATTTATTTTTTGTTTGAATGGAAAATACAGCATTTCCATGGTATATTGGTATTAAACAGATGATTTAACTTTCTTCCCATTCCAGAAAAATGTTTACAAAACATGCCTCTTTCTTTTAGACCGCCCCTATACTGCCCTCTATTATTTTATAATGAAATCATCGTATTCATCGATAGAGGGCAGTATTATCAAATTACTACACTGTAAAAATGGTGTCTTGGCAGAAGACACATTGTAAGACACGTCTCATGTAGCAGGTAGGGAGACGCGTAATTGTAGAGACATGTGTTGTATTAAGACACGTTTATATCCAAGACGTCTTTATACAAGATGCCACTTCTACGAAGTCACGTTTTTCTGCAAGACGCGTCTTGTGAAGCTAGTTTTGAGACACGTAATTAAGGAAACATGTCTTGGTTAAGTCATGTCTTTTCCCAAGACGCCTATAAAGTCATATTTTTAAGATGCGTCTTGTGAGGCGCATGTGAATGGCAAGACATATCTTGCATAAGACATGTCTTGCACTAAGACATGTCTTGCACTAAGACACCTCCATGACATATGTGCATTTAATTTGTGAACAATCACTTCCCTAAGGTAGTGCCGTCTTAAACATTTGGTGAGAAAAATATGCCTAATCGAATCTAACAAATATACATTCAATGGTGTTAACTATCTCTACAAACACATGTCTTGAACCAAGACGTGTCTTCATCAAGGCACATGTACAGTAGTGTCTGATGGCAACATATGTCTTAATACAATGAGTCACGACTTGGAATAAGATATTAAAAATGAGACACGACTTGCAATAAGACACTATGTAATGAGACGTGACTTGTGATAAAACACCATATTAAGACATGTAAAAAGCAAGACGTGATGTTGCCCTATAAAGACCTAAATACCATGGAACATGGCTTGGCAATAAACAACAAGTTGTGTCTCAATTCAATACACATCGGTTTTTAGACATGTCTGAATAGTATTAGTAATCCTATATTTGACATGTTTTGCTTGTCTTAACCAAGACACTCTCTACAGGCACATATCTTGAACCAAGACGAGTCTTCATCAAGTCACATGTTCCGTGTCTTATGACACATAATACATGTCTTAATACAACGAGTCACGACTTGGAATAAGGTATTAAATATGAGACACGACTTGCAATAAGACACTATGTAATGAGACCGACTGAGACGTGACTTGTGATAAGACACCAGATTAAGACGCGTAAAAAGCAAGACGTGTAGGAGTGACGTTATCCTCAAAACCGGCCAAAAAAAAAATCGCATGATCAATATCAGAAATGTACC
Source organism: Ophiura sarsii (assembly GCA_035610835.1). NCBI lineage: Eukaryota > Metazoa > Echinodermata > Ophiuroidea > Amphilepidida > Ophiuridae > Ophiura > Ophiura sarsii. Next base: position 2,661,645 of record CM069455.1, read on the forward strand.
GACGGGGTTATTTCAGGGGGCCACCAGCCCCCCCCCCCCCTGAAAAAACCCACTAAATGTAAACATCTGATTTGTGATATTTGTTCACATTTCCGAATTAGCAAATCACTGCTGGTCTCTCTAAGTGCTTGCAAGTGTGAATACACAGAATAAAGGGATTAATCACTTCACTTTAGATGTTTATCATTAATATTTGCAAAACAATTCAAATCTGGCTCTTTCCGTATGGCTTTGACTTACTACATGGGAAAGCATTGCAAGAAAGCACATAACCTCAATTCTGTATTAACATTGTGGACGCTTTTATATAATGTACATGCCCGGGGGGGCCAGTCAAACATAATGGTGTACACATGCGTGACCAAATTTTTTCCAGACACCCCCTAAACAAGTTTTACCCTGCAAGCAAAATTACCCCCTAAACAAGTTTTTAGCGCGCTTTCCTTGCACATTTTGACCCCTAAACAAGTTCTTGCCAGAATATGACCCCTAAACAAGTTTTGTCTATTTGCCTGCAATAGATATGCCCGTAGATATGAATAGACAAAAATGTATTCATGGGTATTGTTCTTTCTTGTATGTACATTTAAATGCTGTCAAGGAGGATCTTGCATGCGTTCTCAAATTGGAAATGAGACGCTCAAAAGAAATCGCAAAAAAGGGGATAACATTCTTCTGGGAACGGGGCAAAAAACAAGTTACCCTAAACACGTTCGACCTGTATTTTAAGCCACCCTTTTTCTTGAAAATCAGCGTTTTGATACCCTTAACGCGTCACGCGCGTGACGCGTCCAACACTGAAAAAACAACCCTTTTTACGCGTTTTTTGGGTATTTTAAGCCACCCTTTTTCTCGAAAATCAGCGTTTTTGATACCCTTAACGCGTCACGCGCGTGACGCGTCCAACACTGAAAAAACACCCCTTTTTACGCGTTTTTTTGGTCACGCATGTGTACACCATTATGTTTGACTGGCCCCCCCCCCCCCCCCCCCCCCGGGTGTACATGCAAGTCCAGTAGGCCTATGCCTTTGCTATCAACGTTCGTGCGTCCAGCTATAAATTTTGAGTAGGCCATTCGTTTAGATTCGTCCACTCACAGAAAAGTCTTTAAAGGGACATTAAGTGGTGTTGAACATTTTAAATGTTTAAAAATTTACTTCAGAATTCAAGATGAACATTAAAAATTGCCATTATTGTTGTTTCTACTAACAAAAACACAGCAAAACTTGTTTAAAACAATATCATCGCTATTTATTGAAACACGCCCTCTATGCAAATATGGTTCGCGTTATGTATCACGCGTACTGCAGGGGGATACTACCGGACGTAAAATGCTCGTCCCGCGGGACGAGCATTTTTTGAATCGACGTTTTCTTGTACAAAGAGAGCTGATTTTTCTTAATCCTTATAAGTGTAAAGTTCATACATGTATGTAATACAATTATAAAAATAAACTAATCTCAGTTTTTATCATAATTGAGGGCGCTGCCTCCAACACATCTCTTAGTGTCCCTTTAAAAGGGACAATCATCGCACAGATGATGTATAAAGCTAATTAATAACCACTGGAGGCAACTTTAAATTTCCTTTTGGAAAAATTGACCATTAATTCAAATTCTAATCATAGTAAGATTATAGAATTCCCATGATCAAATATTATACATTGTTATTTATATCAGGACAACGGGACAATACAACTTTGTATTGAATATAATTGTTCAACCACAGTACACAGATGCCACCAATATTCTAAAATATTGCCGTCCAATATTTTCCAGTCTCATGTAATTGTTCGTTAAGCATGCATTGAGACTATTTTTCGCCGATGTTTTTGGCGAATTTATTTACCTGTCATCGGCTCAATGAAGCAGGCTTACATACAAAGGGCACCACTACGAAAACAACAAAATGCAAAATGGCGAAAGTTGACGCCCGGGAGATTTTAATTTATAAATTACTAAAGATAATGGCATTTACCGAGCTTTTGCGAAATAAAGATTCCGCCAACACAATAAAATCAACAAGAAACGCGGGGCTAAGCTTTAGAATACCCTACCATTTTTGAAGCTCCACCTTTTTTTTAAATCATCTTCGACGGCGCGAAGCTCAACCTTTTAAAAAATAATGCAACATCGAAAAAGTCTTCCTTTTTCAATATCACCTTCGCCAGCGCGAAATTAAGCACCGCTGTTGAACCATCATCATCGCCGGCGCGAAGCTCAATCTTTTTTCGTCCTACCATTTTCGAAGCTCCACTTTTTTTTAAAATCATCTTCGACGGCGCGAAGCTCAACCTTTTAAAAAAATAATGCAACATCGGCAAGGTCTTCCTTTTTCAATATCACCTTCGCCAGCGCGAAAGCACCGCTGATGAACCATCATCATCGCCGGCGCGGAGCTCAATCTTTTTTCGTCCTATTTTTGAAGCTCCACTTTAGATTATGGGTCGTTCTTTAAAAGTCCCGTCCAAATTGTTGAGGTGTTGGACTGCCCCTTAATATTGCATTTCCCCCAAAGGTGTTGGACTGCCCCCAAAATAGATTATAGGTGTTGGACTGCCCCTTAATATTGCATTGCCCCCAAAGGTGTTGGACTGCCCCCAAAATGGACTGCCCCCAAAATAGATTATGGGTCGTTCTTTAAAAGTCCCGTCCAAATTGTTGAGGTGTTGGACTGCCCCTTAATATTGCATTTCCCCCAAAGGTGTTGGACTGCCCCCAAAATAGATTATGGGTCGTTCTTTAAAAGTCCCGTTCAAATTGTTGAGGTGTTGGACTGCCCCTTAATATTGCACTGCCCCTTAATATTGCATTACCCCCAAAGGTGTTGGACTGCCCCCAAAATAGATTATGGGTCGTTCTTTAAAAGTCCCGTCCAAATTGTTGAGGTGTTGGACTGCCCCTTAATATTGCACTGCCCCTTAATATTGCATTGCCCCCAAAGGTGTTGGACTGCCCCCAAATAGATTATGGGTCGTTCTTTAAAAGTCCCGTCCAAATTGTTGAGGTGTTGGACTGCCCCTTAATATTGCACTGCCCCTTAATATTGCATTGCCCCCAAAGGTGTTGGACTGCCCCCAAAATAGATTATGGGTCGTTCTTTAAAAGTCCAGTCCAAATTGTTGAGGTGTTGGACTGCCCCTTAATATTGCACTGCCCCTTAATATTGCATTGCCCCCAAAGGTGTTGGACTGCCCCCAAAATGGACTGCCCCCAAAATAGATTATGGGTCGTTCTTTAAAAGTCCCGTCCAAATTGTTGAGGTGTTGGACTGCCCCTTAATATTGCACTGCCCCTTAATATTGCATTGCCCCCAAAGGTGTTGGACTGCCCCCAAAATGGACTGCCCCAAAAATAGATTATGGGTCGTTCTTTAAAAGTCCCGTCCAAATTGTTGATGTGTTGGACTGCCCCTTAATATTGCATTGTAACAATACGTCGACGACAAACCACAATCATACATGGACACATTGATAAACCATAACATTTATAATTTTATCCACGTAAAGTTATTTACCATAACATTGTAAATTGATTCACTACAATTAATTGACCCATCATGAACAAAGGTTGATACACTTTGTCCGAAATAATGAACGCATTGCCCTCTCCCATGCACTAGACAATGTAGATATGTTGATCCCAAGTTATTAAAAGCGTAGGTATGGTCAATATTGATTTAACTGGGAGGGTAAGAGAAGGGGAGACCTCTGCTATAGCGCTAACATTAAACATGTCCCAAATCTGATTTAAATTGCGAGCCCGGACGTTGCGTCAACAGTGTCCAAACTATGATGGTATGTAAAACAGTAGGTACTAATTCTTGCCCAAATACTTTATTCGAATAATATTTGTATGACGAGGTGTCAAGGTTAATGAGCCAAAGGAACAGTAGAGAAAGTCACACAATACTCTAATACTCTAACATTGCAAACCCGCAAGTGTGATATGGACAAATAAAACCTTAACCGATGTCGCGGTTTTTCTAATAAAAATGGTAAGTTCACAATACTAAATCAAATCTAGGTACGGCACCCTCTGAAGCATTATTCCAAAACCGGGCTGTTTCTATCTCGAAACGGGAGACCTATTCTAAATTACAGTTTAAAATAAGGGTATTTATTACATGTTATGGCGAAATTAATATAGTGTGGATTTTGACAGACACATCAGGTCCAAAAAAATTGACGCAATGATGATATTTTTAAAAATATTTTAACCAAGACATTTGTGGTCAAGTCATTTCCGGTAGCAACATGTAAGACCACAATTGCGTGTGACCAGGAAAACCCAACTCGTACGTTTTGAAAAGGCCCTAGCTCAAGAAAATGACGGTTACCCCCATATATGAGTTGTTGAGTTATTAGTCATGGCTTTCATCTTTAGGTTGAAACCAAATTTCAAGATACCAGTTTTTTATAACATCGAGAAAAATCCATTTTTAAATTGTGCATTCCACGTGTAAACCTATGGGATAAGTATTTGGTGGTGTGCACCCACCATTAAGCTTCGCGCCGGCGAAGATGATATCTTCACCACGGTGCTTCGCCGATACACATTTTCCCAAACAAATTGAGCTTCGCGCCGACGAAGATGATGGCTTCAACATCGGTGCTTCGCCGATGCTGATTATTTTGAAAAAAAGATTGAGCTTCGCGCCGTCGATGATGATGGCATCATCAGCGGTGCTTTGCCGATGTTGATTGTTTAAAAAAAAGATTGAGCTTCGCGCCGTCGATGATGATGGCATCATCAGTGGTGCTTCGCCGATGTTGATTGTTTTGAAAAAAGGTTGAGCTTCGCGCCGTCGATGATGATGGCATCATCAGCGGTGCTTTGCCGATGTTGATTGTTTTAAAAAAAGATTGAGCTTCGCGCCGTCGATGATGATGGCATCATCAGCGGTGCTTTGCCGATGTTGATTGTTTTGAAAAAAGATTGAGCTTCGCGCCGTCGATGATGATGGCATCATCAGCGGTGCTTCGCCGATGTTGATTGTTTTGAAAAAAGGTGGACCTTCGGGCCGTCGAAGAGGATGGCTTCATCAGCGGTGCTTCTCCGATGCTGATTGTTTTGAGAAAAAAAGATTGAGCTTCGCGCCGTCGATGATGATGGCATCATCAGCGGTGCTTTGCCGATGTTGATTGTTTTGAAAAAAGATTGAGCTTCGCGCCGTCGATGATGATGGCTTCATCAGCGGTGCTTCGCCGATGTTGATTGTTTTGAAAAAAGGTGGACCTTCGCGCCGTCGAAGAGGATGGCTTCATCAGCGGTGCTTCTCCGATGCTGATTGTTTTGAAAAAAGAGATTGAGCTTCGCGCCGTCGATGATGATTGCATCTTCAGCGGTGCCTTGTCGATGTTGATTGTTTTGAAAAAAGGTTGAGCTTCGCGCCGTCGAAGATGATGGCTTCATCATCGGTGCTTCGCCGATGTAGATGTTTTAGAAAAAAGGTTGAGCTTCGCGCCGTCGATGATGATGGTTTCACCGCCGGTTCTTCCTCGCGATGTAGATTTGTTTATGAAAAAGCTTGAGCTTCGCGCCGTCGAAGATGATGGCGTCAACACCCGGGCTTCGACGATGTTGATGTTTTTAGAAAAAAGGTTGAGCTTCGCGCCGTCGATGATGAAGGTTTCACCGCCGGTTCTTCCTCGCGATGTAGATTTGATTAGAAAAAAGTTTGAGCTTCGCGCCGTCGAAGATGATGGCGTCAACACCGGGGCTTCGACGATGTAGATGTTTATAGAAACAAGGTTGAGCTTCGCGCCGTCGAAGATGATGGCATCAACACCGGGGCTTCGACGGTGTAGATGTTTTTAGAAAAAAGGTTGAGCTTATCTTTTCTGCCTTGTACTTAGAAAAAAATCAGCGCGATATTTTCTCTAAGTATTTTCTCTAAATGTTGTACCTTAGCTCGTTTGTTGATGATCATTACGGGATACATCGCGATCCGCGGCGTCGAAGAAGATTGTTAAAAAGAGGCAGCTTCGAAATGGTAGGGTATTCTAAATGTACTCCAAACGCGGTCATCATTTTCTGAGCGTATCTCAAGAAAAGGGCCAAGCGGAATTTAAATAAAAGAATTGCTGGTAAGCTAACTTTGGCAGCAATAATTCTCGAACGATTCTACACTCGATCATGGACTATCAGTTCAGTTAAGTCCATGGCTCAGTTAAGGGCAGACGGTGCATTTTACTACTTCATTTGTATTGGTAAAAGACTGTTATAAATAATAATAACACTATTGAATGGCTTGTTTTCGGGTGATACAAGAATATTGCTCTCGCTATAAAAATATGTTCTTGTATTACTCTCAAAACCATTCAATATAATATAATCATGACAAATGTCCCTGTAATTAAAGGGACACAATGTCATGTTGATTTTGTTAAATTTTAATAAATTTACTTCAGAATTCAAGATGAACATTAAAAATATCCATATTGTGGTTTCTACTAAAGAAAAACCCAGCAAAACTTGACTGATTAAAACAATGTTTTAAATGTGTTGGAATACCGCCCTTAACCATGTAAAATGTTGATCGGGCCCGATCAGCATTTTTGAATTCGACCTTTTGTACAAAGTACAAAGAGGGCTGATTTTTCTATATCCTTATAGGTGTAAGTTCATACATGTAATACAATTGTAAAAATATATAAATCCCAGTTTTTATCATATATATTTTGTAACTAATTGAGGGCACTGCCTCCACCACATCTCTTAATGTCCCTTTAACCCTTTCCACGTGGCAGGCAGCTGCAGACGACATTCCAAAATTGCACAATGTTTCAAAAATGTCAAATGTGTTGACTTTCAATAAACATGCCTAGTATTGCCTAGTATTGGTCCAGTAATCCTTGAGATAGACCCTGAAAGTTAAAGGTTTCTGAAAATTCTGTTTTGTATAGGGTAAAACTTATAGCCGCGTGGAAAGTGTTAAAACTGTATTATCACTGATTAAAGGGCCGGCTATATATACCATTTCAAATCCGAAAATATACCGGATCGGTCAGTGTCCGTGTGCCGGAGAAAAACAAACGTGTTTTTCACCCGTCTGCCCGTGTGGTAGATTGCGCTGGTGTTGGTGATAGATTGTATCCCTCACAAAGTTAATGTTGCGGCATTTCAGTAACAAAACGGTGAGATAAGAGATTTGGGGTAATATTTTCACTTTTTACCGTCTGCTCGATACATTTGGAATTTGCCCGTCAACGCCATGGTTGATAAAAAAAATTGTCTCGTTCCACGTTTTACTTCTCATGTGTGCACGCGGGTATGTAAACATAGTAAATCACAAGGCGTACAACCAACTAGGACAAGGCTGTGAATGCGATCAAAGATTTTCTAGTACACTGTTGCGAAGAACCCACAACGCACCTACTCCACGTGACCTGTTTTTCCGAAGAATGGTCTATACATTAGAGCTTTAGTTACCTTTAACATGCATAGTGAGAGTGCATCCCAGCTGCTTTTATAACAGTCACAGAACTAATCATTGACATTGTTAGAAAAGAATCTTAGGTTAGCTATAGTTACATCACAGTGGTACATTGTACAGAAAGAGATCGTACGTATAGGATAAGGTGCGCTTGAACACATTCAGCATCTGAAGACTGTGATGGCTGATGGTTACAAAACGAGATTATAAAACACCACACGCACATATAGGGCCACATTATCATGATGTTCGCTTTCGGTAACTATATTTACCGCTTACACATATCAGTCGGTCGGGACATCGGATTAAATATTGTATTCATGAACCAATTACGACCAAATTCGAGGTTTATGTTATGTATTAACGCTTTCCACGCGGCTATTATTTTTACCATACACAAAACAGATTTTTCAGAAACCTTTCATAATTTTCAAAGTCTATCTCAAAGATTACTGACCAAACACTAGGCATGTTTGTACTTATTTCAATGCATTTCTCATGGTGATTCCAAATATGTGATGCGATCTGTGAAAACCCGCCACATGTCGGGATTTTTCATATTGGAGATATTTATATCATAAGAAAGCTGAATCTGTGCTGATTACAGAACTGTTTTGATCATTTTTCTACGATCACTACAAAGAAAGTTACAAGTGAATGATGATTGTGATGTCATAAAAAGCTACAAAACAAGAAATCATGAAAACAGGCCATAAAAGATACATAGTTCAATAGAATAACATTATAAGGCTAATTAGAAAAGTGACTTAAGTAAGTTTTTGAAGGTGAAATTTCATAAAAGGTGATGACACAAAGTATTAGAAATTAATTTTCTAAAAAAAATGTTAAAAATAAATTTTTAAAAAAAAAAATCTTTGTTTTTTTTCTTCTTATTTTACCCATAATCCCTATTTCACATTTTGCGACATCCGACGGGTTTTCACAGATCGCATCACATATGGTAATGAAATACAGTAATTTTGACATTTTTGAAACATTTTGTGAAATTTTGGAATGTCGTCTGCAGCTGCCTGCCGCGTGGAAAGTGTTAACAAAATATATAAAGGCAATCTTACCACTGCATGCTGCAAAAGATGTGATAAAAGAAATTAAAAAAACACGCATCCATATTGTGTTTTCCTCCATAATGTCGAACTACGAACTTGGATGCGAGATCCGAAAGCGAGATGCGAGATGCGAGATGCGAGATCCGAAAGCGAGATGCAAGATCCGAAGGCGAGATCCGAAGGCGAGATGCGATATCCGCGGGCGAGATATATACGAGATCCGAAGGCGAGATCCGAAGGCGAGATACGAGATCCGCGGGCGAGATACGAGATCCGAAGGCGAGATACGAAATCCAAAGGCGAGATCCGCGGGCGAGATCCGAGTTCCGAAGGCGAGATGCGAGATCCGAAGGCGAGATCAGAAATGATACCAATAAAGCTTCGTAGTCATGTCAGTACTAAACTGGGATAATTTGGTCAGCGTGGTCAGGGTGTGTCATCAGTACATCGGTAAAGTATGTATGAGACACTGAAACCATTTACCTGTTTATAAAATAAATAACTCTCTCGCAATACGCTTCTCTGCTTGTTTTTAAACGCAACTTCCCTGTGAATCCTTTTGATTAGACATAGTGATACCGAGTTATTTCCGGCGGTGATCACAGAATAAAGACACAACTGAGAGGGCTCTGTACGTAAATAGAATCGAATATGAACATATTTCCAAAAGTGCACTGCATAGGCCTGCCCCCAAAAAAAGTGGTGTGTAGAAATCACTGATTTTGGTATCAACGTTTACGTTATTTACCGAAACCGCTTAAACCTCGACATGTGCCCTCCGATTATGCAATGCATTTATACAGGGTGAGTCAAAAAGAAGTTTACCCGGATTGGTGGTGTTTAAAAAAAAATGACACTCGAGAGTTCAGTAAAGCATATATACGGTGTGCCATATATTCGTGCACCCCTTTCGGCCGAACGCATCTGACTGTAAAAAATTCTAGCATAGCGCCATCTCTTGAATACTCCGCCTGGCTGTTGCGTATTGCTATTACTTCACGGGAATAATCAATAGACGGCGCTATCATGTCACCGCTAGCAGCATAGCCTGGGGATACCCAATATCACCTATACACAAAACCATGCACCTCAGGCTGTGAAAAAAATGGCGCGTACAAAGACCAAAGAACAGTGGCCTGGTAACTCTCCAGACATGGATCCAGTGGAGAAATTGTGGGCAATTTTGAAAGAGAAAGTCTTTGCAACACCCTACTGCACTACACTACCCCAGCTGATAGCTAGAGTCAAACGTGTTTGGCAGGAACTAGACCAGAACAAGGATCTTCTTGCTTCATTGGTGGACAAGAATTGGACAGAACGAGTGTCGGAGGTGATCGAGCACCATGGGGACAATAACTTTAAATAAATAAGCAGGATAAGGTTGTTAAAGACTCTACTAACTCTAAAGACCTCAAGGAATAAACCAATACTCTGAAAAAAATGTAACTTTAATTTTAAATCATTATATGTGACTTTCTTTTTTGGGGGGTGCACGAATATATGGCACACCGTATAGTTAACAAGCATTCTCTCCTGCTTATTAGGAAAAAAGAATGACACAAATTGATGATTGCTAAGAGGAGTTATGCCTATTTTAATATAGGTACTCATTTTGCAAGCGGTCCATGGAATACTTGACAAAACAAATATAAAGTAAGCATTTTAGCTGTGTACTTACCTACAATTCAGTAAAACAGGCATAACTTCTCTTAGGAATGATCAATTTGCTTCATTGATTTTCTCTAATAAGCAGCAGAGTATGTTTGGTAAATAAATGCTTTACTCAACTTTTAAGTGTAATTTATTTGTTTTGAAAAACCACCAATCTCGGTCAATAGGGAAGTACGCAGCTAAAATGCATACTTAACATTTGTTTGCAAAATGAATTTCGTGGACAGCTTGCAAAATGAGTACCTTTATTAAAAAAGACATAACTACTCTTAGCAATGCTCAATTTGTGTCATTCTTTTTTCTTAATAAGCAGGAGAGAATGCTTGTGAAATATATGCTTTACTGAACTCTCGAGTGTCATTTGTTTGTGTTTTTTAAAACACCACCAATCCGGGTAAACTGCTTTTTGACTCACCCTGTAGTAGTTCTTTGACGATTTTGATATTTTGTTTTCCGAATCCTTTGACTGAAGTGAAACGCGTGTAAGCAACACAATTGTTGTCCTCGTTCGCCCGATCGTGTACTACACTGAAAACTTAAATTAGTCAGACAAAGGCAGGACTAACTTTAAACTAGTCGAGCAGGTTAGTCAAGCCTGCTGGACTAGCTTAAACTAGTCAAGCAGGTTAGTCAAGCCTACTGGATAGGTTATGGCCGACTTGACTAGCTTAAGGGTAGTCCGGCTCAGCTTGACTAGCTTGATTTGTTCTGCTAGACTAGTCGGTGGCTGGACTAGCTTATTAGACAAGCTGGCTGGACTAGCTTTAGGTTTAGTCAAGGCACTGAGATAAAGTATCAATGGCGGCATGCAGATAAGACGTACGTCATCGCCGGTCCGGTTTTGCTAGCCAACCCAGACGTAATTTTCCGTAGTTATTTCATTGTGTGGCCATATTGTGTACATCATAGTGTTGGTGTTTTTTCTTTAAAATTTATTTTCAATCATTCACACCTTTTGCAAAGCATGATCACAATACAATACATATATTCACAAATACATATATTAATCCATGTTTGCATCACATGACCAAATCATACACTATAACAAATAGATTTTTTAAAGATTAGTACATTCAAAACATAAATTTAATAATCTCTTATTTTGTAAAACACTTTTCATGAACTGAATCATTTGATAGTGTTAAACTCTTTTTAAACAAATATATCAAAATCTAATGTTTGAAAGCCTAAAATTTGTATTTGGTATTTGTGTATTTCTCACTTTTAAGTAAAAGTAAATAATTTATCAAAGCTCAATGTGTTTTTCTATGTTTCTATGTTTTTCGTTATCAAACAATCACATATCTCATCAAGAATACATACTTTGACACTATATATTTGTACATATCTATATTAATCAACATCATATACTTATTTAACATTATTATTATTATTATTATTATTTTTTAACACAAGTATTCTCAATCTCAAATCAGCCATATCATTCACATCATTTACGGCTTTACATAGTTTGTGTCTTCATAATAATAGTGCACGTTTACATTTACCATGGAAACATATCAAAACATATAAAAATATCAAATTTGGGTGTTTCCCATATTTGTATTTACTTATGCAAAGCTTTGCAATTACAATTAGTCTATTTATATACTTGTTTTATTTATCATTTCCTTTACAAAACCCAAACATGGCATCAGTAATAGATATATTGATGTTTTTTCCTGTTTCCCCAGTAATCATATTGTTTATTTCTGACCATATATTTCTAATTATTTTGCAGTTAAAAAGAAGTGTTCTAAATAATCTTTCGCGTTGCATTTTTCACATTGCTCTTTGCTATTCCCATTTTGTCTAAAAGAATATTTGAAGAGCTTTGTTGCAAAAGGGCTATGGTGCATTTTTGAAACAAAGTCATTTTTTTTCAAAAAGACCTACATGTCATTGTAAACAGCCATTGAAATTGTTGTTTTGTTGCAAAAGGGCCTGTATCCAGAATTAAATCGGGATACAGGCCCTTTTGCAAGATGGAGTTTTGTTGCAAAAGGGCCTACATCCAAATTTTCAAAAAATGTAAACATGATTTTAAAAAAATTGAAAACTAGCACATTTGAAATGTATTTCAATTTAAATAGTATGTAGTGTACCTCTTTCACAATCCATTCAGTTTTTCAATTGCTCAACTTGAATATTTAGAAACAGTTTTTTGACTTTTTCTCAATAAGAGCCAAAGTGGATGCAGGCTCTTTTGCAAAAACCTCTTCATTTGTAGGATATATATTACTTAAGATTTTCCAGTTTAAAGTTATTAGCCTTGCTTCATTGGCGTGGGACGGTACTTTTTTCCAAATGGTCTCCCATACAAAATTATAATTTGGAAATTTTCTTGCCATATACCATTTTTGGTGGACTTTATTTGAACTTGTATTTTTATATTGAACGAGGTAAGAATATCTGACCACAGGAACAATTATGGTGTCACCCACTTTATGCATTGTTACACCCATGTAAGTTGATGTAACCATAATTACACCGTAGTTTAACTAAACTAATTACACCGTAAACTTGTGCAAGAATACTATTAATGAAGTAGTGCGGTTGGTTTAACGACATCATTTTCTAAGTTAACGACTCGACTGTCTGTCTGTCTGTCTGGTACGCCTCCGTCATGTCTGACAGTTCGTGACTTTCAAGATGGCTCTCCACTGTTGTCGGTCAGCAGCTAGTTTGTATACCCCTGTTAGAGGTTGTCCAGTAAGATCTTTGATTCTGTCCATCCACCTTGCTCTAGGTCGCCCGCGTCTTCTTGAGCCTTCGATTTTCCCCTGCATAAGGACCTTTTCAAGGCAGTTGTCCTGACGTCTGGCTATGTGTCCGAAGTAGCTGAGAGTCTGGCGATTGACAGAGTCAAGCAGTCTATTCTTCACACCAATATCATGTAGTACGCTAATATTTGTACGTTCAGCAACCCAGGGGATTTTGAGCATATTCCGCCAGCACCAGAGTTCAAATGCATTTATCCTATCACGATCTGCCTTGGTGAGTGACCATGTTTCACAGGAATAGGTGGCTATGGGGAAAACAAGTGCTCGAACAAGGCGCACTTTTGTTGCTTTGGTGACTCCTCTATCTGCCCAAATTGTGGAGAGATTTGCCATGGCAGATCTTGCCATTGTCAGGCGTCTTCTAATTTCTTGCTTACAGCTGCCATCCGTGGTGATAAGTGCTCCAAGAAAGTTGAACTGTGTTATTTGCTCAACTTCCTTCCCGACTCGACTAATGTGTTGTTAATAAAGTTAATGGCTCGGCAGAGTATTATTTCAGAATGTTCCTGGTTTCGATTGACTTGTTATCTAATTTCTATTTCACATATTATGGCCTACGATAAAGATAGGACCCATCAATGATTCCCCATGTTTATATGCAGCCTGATTAACACTTTTCACGCGGCAGGCGGCTGCAGACGACATTCCAAAATTTCACAAAATGTTTAAAAAATGTCAACACTATTGAATTTTATGACCATATTTGGAATCACCATGAGAAATGCATTGAAATAAGTACAAACATTCATAGTATTGATTAAGTAATTCTTGAGATAGACTATGAGATTTGGGAGAGGTTTACGAAAAATCTGTTTTGTAATGGTAAATATAATAGCCGCGTGGAAAGGGTTAAGGAAGTATAGTTCGGTTGGTTTAACGACATTACAGGGTGACCCCAAAAATGTTAACACTCCGGGCACATAAGATATCTTAAGAGGAGAGGAACACACAGGTCTAATCTTGATGTATTATAAAAGCTGAGTAAATAAGCTTTCATTTAAATTTTATTGCGTTCAAATTGGTTATTTAGAACGGGAGATATGCTTCAGCAAACACAAGGAAGCAAAATCGGCTTGGTTCAATCCTCTCAGTATGGAAGTAAAGCTTTTAAAATGCACGAAGCAAGAAGCAGCATGATTAAGTCACACACACACATCCGTTAATCTCTTCTTTGTTCTTTTCAACGCATTCTTTCGATTCTTTTCAAGCTTAAAAGACATGAATAAATATATTCCACATAAATTATATAGGTATTCTGTCATGAGTTCAAGTTCTATACTCTTTTTCCATGTGCAATGGGTAGCTGTCAGTAAAGCAGTCTTTAAAATTGAAATTGAAACATTTCATGTTCTTTGCTGAAATGGTCCATCCAATTAAATAAATTAACTAATATTGCACTGAAATAAAACTAGTATTGCACTGAAATTAACCATAATTCAATTATATTCAATAATCGATACATTCTAACTTATGATTAAATGTTGCAATAGTATTGTTACTTTTGAATTACTGCACAATAATGTTTTTTGGGATTCTTACAAGTTCGTAATCATAGTTGTAATTAATGCAAATAGGACCAAGCCAATTTTGCTTCCTCATGTTTGCTGAAGCATATCTCTCGTTCTAAATAACCGATTGGAACGCAATAAAATGCAAACGAAAGCTTATTTACTCAGCTTTCATAATACATCAAGATTGGACTCATGTGTTCCTGTCCTTTTAAGATATCTTATATGCCCGGAGTGTTTTAACACTTTTTTGGGTCACCCTGTATATCATGTTAACAATTCGACTAATGTCAGATCCGGCAAATGTTAACCTACGCGTCTTGAATATCAAATTTTGAAGTTATATCCCCATAAATAAGGCACATTCTGACGATGTACACGCTTAGAAAAAATGGTTCTAAAGTTGTCCTGCCAGGAGAACCCTTCAAGGTTCTTTAAAGAACCAAAATAGTTCCCCAAACATGATACAGAACCATGTTTGGTTGATACAGAACCATTTTTGGTTCGATGAAGAACCTTTTGGGGTTCTTCAATTTTCAAGAACCTTTTTTGAAGGTTCTATAAGGAACATCTCTCTTGAACCTTCAAAAAAGTTCTTGAAAATTGAAGAACCAAACAAGGTTCTTCATAGAACCAAAATTGGTTCTGTATCAACCAAAAATGGTTCTGTATCACGTTTGGGGAACTATTTTTGGTTCTTTAAAGAACCTTTAAAGGTTCTCCTGGCAGGACAAAAAAGGGTTCTTTAATTTCATAGAGTGTACCAGATCTCCTCAGAGTGAGTGTTACCGGGGGAGGGGACTGGGACTATGATAGGAAAATGAGTGAAAAACTGAAGAAAAATAGATGTAACTTTCATGGGTTTCATCACATTGCATTCCTGAAGAAAATCAATAGCGGGAGAACCTCTACAGTGGCGTAGCCAGAGGGGGGATCGCCCCCTTGCCCCCCCCCCCCCCCCCCCCTATAATATTGACGTCGTGTCGGTTGAGATTGGCACTGTCGGTTCATTTCACCAAAGGAACCATGGAATCCAATATTCTTTGCTACAAGTAATTGTTTAGAGCAAAAATGTACCTCAATCGTGCCAAAAATAGGTGTATAGTCGAAAATTTTCGCGCCGTACGCGCGCAGCTTTGACTTACACAAATCTTGTCGGTTCATTATCATTTCTCGCCCCCCCCCCCAATATGAATAACCTAGCTACGCCACTGAACCTCTATGCAGCAATGAAGGGCAAGAGTCATTTTGTAATCTGTTGTATGGAGAAGGGGTGACCCCTGCTTTAAACTGAGTACATTTCATTGATAACATTTCATCGATAACATGTTGTCGATCGAATCGTCGCACTTTTCTGTCCAATTGAAAAAGCGATGAACTTTATTCGATTAAAAATGTGCCATTAAAGTTTATAGTCGGGTACAGAGGGTTAGTGTGCACCCCCATCCCCCAGGACTCCCCCAAACCAACTTTTTTACTTCCTATCATGATCCTAAGACATAATCAGGATGTTAACAAAAATATTTTCATAATGCTAAGGGATTATGCAAGATGGCGTCCAAAATGGCCGCCATAACTGGTCAAATCTCATAAAATGACATATAGCAATCAAATTGTATGCTAAAAGTATAGTTTTAATAGTGGGATATATGTATTAGACCATTAGACACTCATATCCAGAACCTTTGCTTTGTTAACACACCTAAATACAAGATGGCCGCCTAAATGGCCGCCAAATTTGGTAAAATTCTATATATTGGCATATATAAACCAACATGTATGATCAGAGTATAGTTTTAACAATGGGATGTATGTGTTAGACCACTAGAAACTCAAATCTAGTATATATTTTTGCTTTGTTAATATACTTTAAAACCAAAATGGCCGCCAAATTAATAGTCAAAAGTGGTCAAAAGTGGTCAAAATTCCATAAAATAGCATAATATCAACCGAAATGTATGATAAAAATATAATTCATGACATAAATTGCCCGCTTAGAAGCGCTATTAATTCGCTCTGGTAAACCTATTGTTATCAATACTACGAGAGGATTACCCAGTGCTTATATTAAAATTCGGGGCTAAATGCATGGGTAAGTTGCCATTATGTTGCAAATTACATCTACGCTCATGCCTTTAAACTACTCAATACAGCCGGTTAGACACCAGTTTGGATGGAAAGCGAATATTTAAATTTGTTGACGGTTTTTAGGGCATCAATTTATAGCGCTGCTAAGCGGGCCTTGTAACCTAATGTAATTTTTTTTCTTCATTTCCCCAAGCAAGAGGTGATTTTTTTTATTGACAACATTTCATCACTTCTCTTTACAGCATACATATTATACATTATTTTACATGTTTATATATATACATAGCGTGTGCACCTCACACGTTTGCAAGTGTACCTGAAAAACACAGTCAAAGCAAGGTGTGAACAACTCCACATCAATATATTAAATAAACAAAACGAAAAAGAAACAAAACGAAACAAAATCAAAATCAAAATCCAACTATATACACAATCATATTTTTCATTCCTATTCAAACAAATAGACGATTCCAGTTAGCCCATTTTTTATCATATTGATTAAGTCTATTATTGCTTATTGCTACAGATTTTTCGGCCTTAAGATGGAAAAGAATTTCATGTTTAAAAGTTATTAAGTTTGGTTTTGTATTTTGTACTCTCGCCCTATATATATGGAATTTAGCTAATAACAGTACAAGGTCAAGAGCGTCATCTATCTGTGTGCCTAAAATAACAATTAGAGGCGTTATATTGATATTTATTAGAGTTGGGGCTAATATACATCTAATATATAGTTGGATTTGTTTCCAGAAACTTGTAACAATATCACATTGGTATAGCAAGTGAAAAATAGTTTCTGTTTTGGAGTTGCAGAAGCTGCAGTGATCATTATCTTTTATTTTCATTTTATAAAGCAAACGGTTTGTGCCCAATATGTTGTTTAGTATTCTGTACTGGAACCAATGAAGTTTTGCATCTTTTGTAATTTGCATTGGTCGATAGCATTTTCGTTGCCATTCCTTTATGTTGATTGAAACTCCTAGTTCGTGTTGCCATTTCAACGGACTGTTACAAGATGTCTTAACATTATTTAGCAATAGTGTATAGAACGGTTTACAACCTTTCTTCGCTCCTAAGAGCAGGTCAAACGCCATTGGTGTAAAGGGTTCCAGGACTTTTGCTCTGCCTCTGCCAATACAAGGCCATTTACTTTTGATTGAATTCACAATACCAGAGTATTCGATAATATTTGAGCGTATATGATATTTGTTACAAAATTCACGGAAAGAAAGAAATTTACCATTACTTTTCAACAGATCATTTATGAACACTACGCCTTTAACATACCAATGTTTATATCTTACAGATTGATTACCAACCGTTATTTTATCATTCCACCATAGGTAATTCCTTGCTATGGAGTTATAATCCAAATTTGGGTCACACATCTGGTTGTGAATAACATTAGCCCATGCATATAATATATCATACCAAAACTTATTTTTTATTTGATTCTTTATTTTTGTCCATCTATTTTCTCCAAATTCATAGATGTCATTTTTATTCAAGTTGGATAATAGGTGAAAAAGTTTAATCCATTTTTGATCACCTAGCTCAATACGTCTTAGCCAGCTTATTTGTAAAGCTTTCAGGTGGCAAATAATATGAGGAATTTTTACTCCTCCAAAATGATATTCCTGTATCATTTGACTACGTTTTATTCTGTCAGGTTTTCCATTCCATATGAATTTGAATATATACTCATTTACTTCTCGCAGAAATTCATCTGAAGGGTTTGGAAGCATTTGACCGATATAGTTAAATTTTGATAACATGAAACATTTAACCACGGTTACTCTTCCATACACTGTCAGGAAGCGTTTCGACCACATAGTAATTACGTTTTTAATAGAATCGAAGGCTTGTGTATAGTTCATATTAACCATATCTTTAAGGTTTGTACTAAACTTTACACCCAACATTTCGAAAACACCGTTTAATTTCCAATCTAAGTTTAGATTTGGACAAATCTGTTCTATATTGGTTCTGTTGCTACCAATCCATACTGCTGATGTTTTTTGTTTGTTAATCTTTAAACCACACATATGTCGAAATGTATCTAAAGTACTTATTACATGTTCTAGTGATTGTTTTGACCCATCCAGAATTACAGTTGTGTCATCTTCATATTGTGTTAATTTATAAACACTATCATCAATCTGAAATCCTTTAATACTTTCATTTTTTCTAATCATTATTGCTACCACTTCTACACAAAGAACAAAGAGATACGGAGAGAGACTATCGCCCTGTCTGCAACCTCTGTTGATGGAAAAAGACTTTGATATATGGCCATTTATGATAACCGATGAAGAAGCATTACTATAAAAAGAAGAGAACCATTGTATGATATCAAGTCCGAAATTGAAAAATTTCCAAGTTCGCAGGATAAAATCATGGGATATTGTGTCGAATGCTTTCTCAAAATCAATAAGCAGGAGCATTCCTGGTATATTTCTTAGTTCTGCATAATGCATTAGATCATATATTAACCTAACATTTTCACCAATATAGCGACCCGGTACAAAACCTGTCTGGTCTTCGTGTATAACAAACGGTAGCATGTTTTTAATTCTATTTGCAATCGAGGCGGAACCAATTTGATACGATACATTTAATAGAGATATTGGGCGCCAATTCCGAATGAATTTCCTGGGTTTGTTTCCTTTAGGTAGTAAAATTATAGTTCCTTCTGTTCTTGGTTTTAAAAAAAGCCCCAGTTGTGAAAGCCGTATTTACCGCACGTAAGAGAAACTGAGACAAATGCGACCAGAAAGCTTTATAAAATTCGACGGTGAAACCGTCTGGGCCTGGTGATTTATCATTCTTCATGGTGTTTAATGAGGCTGTTAATTCTTCTAAAGTTAGAATGCCCTCGATTGACTGAGCTTGTTCATTTGTCAACTGTGTTCCATTTAAAGTATTCAGAGTTTCCGTATCACTATCGACCTTAGAATATAATTGTTTATAAAAGCTTGTTATTTCTGCATCGATACTCTCTTGATTACGTAATATCCGTCCATTATCAGTTTCAATGACTCCGATTGTCTTATTAACAAATCTCTGCTTCTCAAGGTTCAAAAAATATTTTGTAGGTTTCTCACAAAACTACCATTTAGTTTTTTGCTTCTCATGAGTTCTAACTCTAATTGCTTTGTTTTCAAATTGGAAGCTATCTCAATGTATTTAGTCGTATAATTGGTGAAATTAGACAGCTGAAGCTCTAGATCATTTATGGCTTTGTTTAATTCATTCTCTACATTTTCCATATTCTTTCTACGTTTTGAGGCATATGCAATTGTTTCACCACGTATTTCTAATAACAGCATTTCGAAAAAGAGCTGGTCATCTATCATTATATTTAAGGATTCAGACGGAATATTAGCAACCATGATTGGATTATATGGTGTTGCAGCATAGATCGACTTCACCTTATCAATCGAATTTCGAACGGTAGACACATATTCATCCTCTTTTAAAAGAGAATTATTAAATTTCCAAGTACCTTTTCCATGTTTAATATACTAATTTCTTAAATGTAGTACCACGCACGAGTGATCTGTGCGATATCCCGGCTGTATATCAACAAATTCAACAATATTAAGAAGTTCGGATGATATTAGAGAGAAATCTAGTCTAGCTTGTTTTAGTGGGTTCTGTCTACGCCATGTATACCGGGTAGTACATGGGAAATGGACTCTCCATGGGTCACACATATTCAACTCCTCCATCATTTGTAATACCTATTCTCTTGCTTTAGGATTGTTAATATTATCATAGTTATAAGTGTCAATTATTGGATCTTGCACCAAGTTCCAATCACCACATAGAATACAAAGAGGATTATTGTAATCATTGACCACATCTTTCAAACGAGCATAGAAATCAGGTGTATCCTTGTTGGGACCATATAGGCACAATATAGTGATCTCCAACTGTTTGATATGTATATCCATCGCTATCCAGTTTCCATTATCATCTCGCTTAATACTATTTACTTTGAAGTCAAAATTATTGTTAAATAGAATTGCTACTCCTCTCGAATTTGTATTATAGCCAGCGATATAGCTATCATATCCCCATTCAGATCTTATGAATTTTCCCCATTTATTATCCCAATGAACATCTTGCAAACAGTACATAGAAAACCCTTTGTCTCGTATGTAGTTAAATACATCTGTGCGCTTCCTTTTATCCCTTAATCCTCTGCAATTGAGGGTACATATCTTAATTTGGTTTGTCATGATAAGTTAACATAACAGTAATTGTTATTAAGGCCGTTAATAGAGCGATATAAAGTTTGACACACTTGCTTGGAGTTTTTTTTATATACAAGCCAAACACATAGGCCTATATTAATAATATTAATGTTGAAAAGGATATCCGTTAGGATATACGTAATACGATATACACTCGGCAAAAGAAGTTCTTGGACACTTAAATTAAATTAATATTTAATAGAATATATATAATTATATATATGATTATATGTATATAATTGTATATCAAAATAAGCAGAAAGTAATCCTCTAACAGCTTAACATGGAATTTAGACATGATCACTCATGCATGGCAGATCCCATTCACTTGACAATGGCAAGAAGATTGCAACAAATTGGATAATCCATCCATTCAATTGACTGTAAATGCTCATTTCTTGCAATTTCCTTTTACCAGGGACAATCAAATGGAGGGACTAGAAACGGCCTATGGTATCGTTACATCATTGTATTCAATTACAAAAAAAGAACAAAACATGCGTGTTGCGGGTTAGCTCTAGTAGTTGCGGTGTGTTTTTATTCAAGGAACTCAAAGGTTGCCCTATAATCTTTCGAAAAATGATCAAAATATAATTTTCCAAAAAACTTGGGCCTAGGTCAAACTGAATACAATTTATACGTGATTTGTTCAATAAATAACGTTCTAGTGTTAATAATAATCGGTATATTTGTGAAAAATGTGATAATTTTAGATTTATAAAAAATGTGAAAACATGCTAGAACAAAGAAATTAATATTTTTCCTGGGAAGTTTAAACTATAGACATTTTGTTCCTATTGAATCCAATATCCAAATTAATCGGAAAATGATGTTCTTTGATGATATATATTTGCATTTCTAGAGTATAGTAGTTCAGTAGGAATTGCACAGGTATGTAGTCAAGTGGATATCTTCACAATTATGACATGACCGTGAAGTAGGTACAAATGCAATTTTATTGCTGAAAATGTTACATGAGGGGGAATGTCTAGATTCAGATTTTTTTTTTTTTTTTTAATGACGTCAAGCCACGCCATTTTCGATAATGTTATATATATTTATGACAAATATAGTTGGTCTTATAAACAAAATATCATGTTTGGTATCAAATTTAAGCTGTTGACGTCTGGAATACATATAAAATTATATAATAAATACATACAAAAGTCAAAAGAGGTCAAACGTGATTAAAATGTATTCATACATGTCATGTCACCTGTAATTTCATGTCACCTGTGATTTCATGTCACCTATAATTTCATGTAACGTACATAAAACGCTATATCCTGCCTGTCTATTTCAAGATGTGATACTTCATCAATGGTACAAGTAAAACTGTCAATGCTTGTCTCCATACACATCAGGTGCTTGTTAGTAATATATTTGGAGTTAGAGGCACATCAGCATACTGATAATTATTTCTTTTGAAAACGTTCAAATATTTAATACAAGTAGATTGAGACAATGGTATTCATTATTTGTGGTTATTTTGTTTAATTAAAACCGTGCCTTGTTGAAGGCAACAGTATATAATACTTCACAATTCCACCCTCAGAACATAAGAAACCCCTATACTGCAGTTACCGGTATTCTCATTATATTACTTCTCCACTGATTTTCTTAAGGACATATGAATAGTTGCGTACAGGCATGTAAAAACAACATTAGGCCTCATTAATTTGGAAACACTGTGAGATAGCATAACATTGCGGGTAAAGTGATTCAAAATAAGCTGGAAATAGAAGCAAAGACTTATATTTTGAAACTAACAACATTGAGAACAGCTAAGACACTAAAAATGCTAAAATAAAAACGATTGCGTCATTAGCCTGAATTTGAATCTATAGGCCGTGCTTTAATTTCATACCAAACACAAGATGTTTGTGTTGCAAATATATTTGTCATTATTATAACTGTCATTATTATGGCTTAAGACGTCAATAAAAAAAAGTTGCCCAAGAGTACCATTTTGGCACCCGGTGGTGTGAATCTAGACTTACTCATCCATGATTTTCAGCAATAAAATCACATTTGTACCCTACTTCACGGTCATGTCGAGCTTTCACCCGACTAAGGGTCCATCCGTATCGAGCAAGACACACAGCGACTCGTGCAGTATGATTGCTGAGATTTGTACCAGTGCCCATTCATGAATGTATTGTGTATGCTTGCTCAACTGATGATATTTGTACCCCCGCAACACGCATACTTATATAATAGTACAATTGTTTCTTGTCCCTCCATTCGATTGTCCCTGATTTCATACAGACATGATAGAGAATTATTGTCTGCTTATTTTGACATGCAATTGTTTAATTTATATTAAATATTTATGTGAAATATTTGAACTTCAATGAGTGTCCAGGAACTTCTTTTGACGAGTGTATATAATATGTATGTTGACCATGAAATCATCATCATCATCATCATTTTATACATACACAGTTTTGAAAGAAAAACGTACGAACACGAGCGAATGTGCATTCAAAAACAACAACAATTGGTTCGGGTGAAAAATTCCCGATTAAGTTTTAAATAGTGGTCAGTAAAGGAGCCAGGACCACCAAACATGCATATGGTAGTTTACTTGATAAGAGATATTTATTTTTAAAATAATTTCCCAAGACTAAAGTTAAAGTCTATAAAGTGAGTTCTGTTGCGGAACCATTGTTTTCCCCTAAAGTCTCATATTTTTAAGACCTTAACCTGATGTATCACAACAACAAAAACCAGAAAAGAAACATAGCCGATAAATTGATATATAATTATTCATTTTAACCTTAAAGAATTAAAGAAAGAAATAAACCGTCGTTATTCATTTGTAAGGTTAAAATTACACCTTTTTTTTAAATGGGAAAGGGAAAACCAGTTAAAATGTTAACTGTCAAAAGCTAGTTACTGTTGTCCTTTTTTCCAAAGATTTATAGGACATGCTATAATACATGACTCATCTTTTATTTTTCACACATATTTTTAATATTTTAATTTCATAATACATCATATTATATCATAAAATCAAGTGTATTTATTATACCTTGGTGTATTCTATATCACCATTGACTTTACTCTATTGGTGTTCAGACATCTCAAAAGATACCCTGTCATGAAAAATACATATTTGGACATTTGTCTTTAAAATCAGCCGTGTGTATAATTGGTCACATTTACATTCTTACAGATTGACTACCATATCGTCACAATCTTTTCTACCCATATATTCCATACAATAATTACAGAATGTTATCATATATAGTTTTACAGTGGTTAATACACTCCTAAACATTATATGTAATTATTTAAAAGTCATATGTATTACATTATTTTACCTGTCATTATAGGTATACCCAGAAAGTATACCCTTCTGGGTATAATGATTCTTTTAACATTGCATTATGTCGTCAAAAAACAAATTTTAGTTGAAAGTAATTCCCCAAACACATCGGCCATTATTTCATTTTAATACCATATCGAAATCCACACATTCAAGGCGTGTTTGTTTGAGGGTTTCAATGATTTCAAAAGAATCTTGCGTGAGTATTATAAGCCGTCATTCATTTCAATAGTAAGAATATAATTGCACCGTTTATAACGGTGTGATAATCGCCCGACTTATGATGGTGGTCTGTTCAATGTTGAAAGAGCCCTTCAAGAAAACGCGTATGATTATATCAATTATAATTGGAGTTATAATATACAACATGTAGAAATTAAGGAATTTTTAACAGGTTTCCAATCTTGAAAATTAGAAGTACAGTTGGTTTTATCAGGGACAATCGAATGGAGGGACTAGAAACGGCCTATTGTATCGTTACATTATCGTATTCAATTACAAAAAACCAAAAAAAACCATGCGTGTTGCTAGTTAGCTCTAGTAGTTGCGGTGTGTTTTTATTCAAGGAACTCAAAGGTTGCCCTATAATCTTTCGAAAAATGATCAAAATATAATTTTCAAAAAAACTTGGGCCTAGGTCAAACTGAATACAATTTATACGTGATTTGTTCAAAAAATAACGTTCTAGTGTTAATAATAATCGGTATATTTGAGAAAATGTGGTAATTTTAGATTTATAAAAAATGTGAAAACATGCTAGAACAAAGTAATTAATATTTTTCCTAGGAAGTTTAAACTATAGACATTTTGTTCCTATTGATTCCAATATCCAAATTAATCGGAAAATGATGTTCTTTGATGGTATATATTTGCATTTCTAGAGTATAGTAGTTCAGTAGCAATTGCACAGATATGTAGTCAAGTGGATATCTTCACAATTATGACATGACCGTGAAGTAGGGTACAAATGCAATTTTATTGCTGAAAATGGTACATGAGGGAGGTTGTCTAGATCCAGAATATTTTTTTTTGACGTCAAGCCACGCCCTTTTCGATAATGTTATAATTATGACAAATATAGTTTGTCTTATAAACAAAATATCATGTTTGGTATCAAATTAAAGCTGTTGACTCCTGGAATACATATAAAATGATATAATAAATACATTAAAAAGTCAAAAGAGGTCAAACGTGATTAAAATGTATTCATACAGGTCATGTCACCTGTAATTTCATGTCACCTGTGATTTCATGTCACCTGTAATTTCATGGCACCTGTAATTTCATGTCACCTGTAATTTCATGTCACGTACATAAAACGCTATATCCTGCCTGTCAATTTGAAGATGTGATATTTCATCCATGGTACAAATAAAACTGTCAACTTCATCAATGCCTGTCTCCATACACATCAGGTGCTTGTTAGTAATATATTTGGAGTTAGAGGCACATCAGCATACTGATAATTATTTGTTTTGAAAACGTTCACATATTTAATACAAGTAGATTGAGACTATGGTCTTCATTATTTGTGGTTATTTTGATTAATTCAAACCGTGCCTTGTTGAAGGGCTACAGTATATAATACTTCACAATTCCACACTGCAGTTACCAGTATTCTCATTATATTACTTCTCCACTGATTTGCTTAAGGGGGCTGTCAAGTGTCAGAAATAGCTTCCGTAAAACTGCCGTAACTACGTCATTATTCATATATTCCATATACAAGTATACATTTTTTTGAAGGAAAGGGTTCAATAAATCTAACCATGAACATGAAATTGCTCTAAAAAGAACCATTTTGGAGAAAATCATAAAAAACGAGAATTTTGACCAGTCTTCAATTCGGACAAGGTAACCAAAAAAATATTTTCTGAAAATCTGTCCTTTTACGATTTTGGAATCTTAAGAAAATTACCCGGGTTCCATTTTTTTTTTTTTTGATATCTGAGATATTTTTTTATTTATTGACCAAATAAGGCAACAAAATGGGATTTTTAAATACAACAAACGTGAATTTCCACAAAATGATCCGAAAAATCGGAAAATAGGCCTAAAACAAAAAACAAAAAAATATAACCTGGCGAAGATCATGGTTGTTGCGTTAAACTTACTTGCTGTCCATCAAATGCAGTTTGTATTGAGTTATCGTGTCTGTAAATCGTATTTTTACTCAAAAATGAACATAAAGAAATCTACCGATGAATGTGAAAAGTGACAATACCGCCGTTTGATCATGGTTTATGGGGAAATACACGTATTTCAAATCCTGTTCTTTAGATATTGTGGGAAGCATATAAATCCCCAACTTCGTGCAAAGTTTCATTACAAACCGTTCTTTTCTTGGTATCAAAATAACCTCAAATGTGTGTTAAAAAACACCTTTTTCATGATGTCGAGTATGAAAAAGAAGCCATACCATTTCATGCGCATTCGAAGTGCGTTCACAATTTCCGAGAAGCGTAACGCATGAAAGCGCGTGCGTTATTCGACAATGAGCGCAGAAGCGCATGGAATGTTTTGAGTTGGCAAAATAAATGGTGACGCGTGCGCGTTGAACCGGTTGACAAAGATTAGACGCTCGTGTATTAATTTCTGTGCGCAACACTCTGCGGCTAATCATCAGAGTTTATCATTATAGGCCCAGTGTAGTCGAGTCTTTTAATATCAATGTGATCATTTAAAAATGCACCGTGGCGGGATTAGTGAGTAGTCTGGGTGTAAAAAATCAACACCTATCCTAGATATAGGCCTAATGAGTCACGTCACGAATTGTAATTTCATCATAGTAAAAGGCCACAACATGCCACCTGAACTTGATCCTCGTTATGCCAGCGCGCCACTGAAAAAGAAACTGAAATATATGTCCGATAGGTCTAATGTTTAATGAAGCAGGAAAATAAAATTAACGGTTTGTAAAATGACTATAGGAATTGTCTATGGGTAAGGGATCACGTCAAAACTCGACCGCCCGTTGACCACCGGTTACGGCCGGTTCCGCCCGGTTCTCACAAAACGTGTCGTCTGTTATAATATACACACATAATGAGGTCAAATAGTTACACTCTGGTGAACACGACCGGTTGATAGTGCCTCGTCACACGCGTGAGCAATACAATCTTGAAATAATGGGCTCTAAAGTCTCAGTTGACAGCCAGTACAATGCAGCTATTGATTTTCGCTGGGGTTGGCTTTTTCAATCTGTTTATAGCTCATTTAACTTTTTAAAATCAATACCGAAAGTCTATGAATGGTGTTTTTTATAGAACGATTATAGAGAGAGCTATTATGACCGCAAAGTAACAGATTGATAGTGTAAATTGGTCCGGTTACAGCATTAAGTCAACCGGCGGTTGTTCAGTGTTGCATGCGTGAATATTCATATACCAGTAAACATTTGACCTGAAAGAACCGGGCGGAACCGTACGTAACCGGCGGTCAACGGGCGGTCGAGTTTTGACGTCTTCCCTAAACTGTCAAACGAACGAGTAACAGCTAGCGTATCAACAGAGTGTCCCCCTCCCTCGACGGATTTGACCGGGTAGAACAGCTCAACTACCGGGCTAAAAGGTTTTATTTTCTGTAAATACAGTGGGTTGGGGGAGCAAGGGCCCCAATTTGAGTCGGATGGGGTGGATTTTGAGAACACCCCCCCCCCCCTCCCCGTTTTCAAATGTCGGACTCGGCGGCGGCAATCCTCAGCCTGTAAAGTTAAAGCCGCGGGAAGAAACCATTTCCCCCTCTGACAAGCGATCTCATCAGATACGCCACTGGCGGGTAACTAATGGAGCACATTTCACAGTAGTTAAATGATGAGTATTTTCCATTAGAATGGACTTGGATCCTTTTAAAATTGGTTTGCTATCTACCAAAGATAATTATTAAATAGTGATTGTTCAGTGTTATAACAATAGCTCTATTAAGCATTTCGGTTGGATCTCTTATAAAAGTAGTTTGCTATCTACTGAAGATAACAATGATAACGGTGAAAACAGGGTCATTATTAACAATTAGCTCTAGTAGGCCTATATATACAGTCATGTGGATATTTCCATTACTTCATTGGTTTTATTATTTATTGGCTATCCCTATGAATTGCCTTGTCACCTATACCTAGATTGAAACTTTTTTCATTGAGAGGACACAAAAGTACAAGGATATCAAAGGTGCAACCACACATTTAATTAATCAGGCCTATATTGTTTACATCTCATAACTTCGTGATAAACCAAACCGATGTTACCCTATTTTTTTGTTGGGGTGGGTCCGAGGGGCAGAAATATAGAGCATCCTCTCCCACCATAATCCCATCCCTTTCACCTTTGCTTTCAGTCTAGAACACTGATTCGGACATATCATTGATTCAAAAATATGAATGATGGGCCATTTAGCGATCGAAATGGGAAGATCTCTGTTCTTTGTTCAGTCCGAATTTCATTTGGAATGTTCCAGAATGTTATATTATTCAATTTAACTATGACATTTTAGGAGGATTTTTTAGAAACATGACTTGTTTGGCCGTATAGACCTACTTCTGGTTATCTTGGAACTTATTTTGTCTCATATTATGGCATGTCACCAAGCCGTTGGCCTAACAGCGGGGCCTTAAACCCGAACGCAACTGAAATAAATGAGCTTATAATGGATATTATTTTAAAATACATGCCAGGAGAGGCTGTCCATCCCTGCTCTCCATAGCCCTATACCCCCCCCCCCCCCCCCCCCCCAACTCCACATGTCGTGTTTTTGATTGCCGCGTGTGCACATAACTATACAAAGTTAGACTATAACTATGAGATAACCATGTGAACCGTTTGATAGCATCGGCTCATCAGCCCGAGGATGCTTCTCCGATCATGCCCATGTAGGCTTAGGTAAAATGGCACTTATAATTGATATTATGTTTGATATAACTGACAAATTAGTACACCGAGTTGAACTAATTGAGAACTAGCTATCTTAACAACGATGCGAAGTAATAGGCCTACCATATTCAGTAATGACAATAAATAGATAAACAGGTAGGCCTATTGGATGGACGGGGCGGGTGGAACGGACTTGTACAACATCGAAAGGCCAAACAAAAACAAAACATTAACGTCTTCGGATAAAACCCGGTGTAAGTCTTTTTGATACTCCTTACATTACAATGTTTCACTCCGATCATGGATTCAAAATCTTTCTCTGTCCTTTATATTTTATATTTTTTCCTTCTCTCTTTCCAAACTCCTTGACACTAACGCTTGTGCTAAAGCCTTGTTTTACTCATAGGCCTACTTGCTTCAGGCTCAGCCACACCCCGGCAAAAATGACGGTTTGATTAGTCGGGCCTCCGATGCGTAAACAATGCGTATGAACAAGCCCTCAAACGCGGCAAAAACATAGCGGGTAACGCAGCACGCACTGACGGCTTTCGAAACAACAGCGTCGCGTATTTTAAGCGAACTGGCGCGTGTTAATTTGCGTGAAAAACAAAACGCGGGATACGCGGCGCATGGGAGTTTCGCTGATCCCCTGCGGGCAGACTTTTCTATTCTACTTTGTCAATGATCACAATAAGGGATTTAAATCCTTCTAAATAGGCTTTTGGAATTTCAAAATTGAAAATTTCTTTGCATGTACTGATAGATAACACTCTGAAGTTTTGAAAAATGAAGAAAAGTGAAATTCCTGGAAAATACGAAATGACACTTGACAGCCCCCTTAAGGACATATGAATAGTTGCGTACAGGCATGTAAATCAATTTTAGGCCTCCATTAATTTGGAAACACTGTGAGATAGCACAACATTGCGGGTAAAGTGATTCAAAATAAGCTGGAAATAGAAGCAAATACTTATATTTTGAAACTAACAACATTGAGAACAGCTAAGACACTAAAAATGCTCAGATAAAAGCGATTGCGTCATTAGCCTGAATTTGAATCTATAGGCCGTGCTTTAATTTCATACCAAACACGATATGTTTGTGTTGCAAATATATTTGTCATTATTATAACATAATCGATAAAGGGTGTGTGGCTTAAGATGTCAATAAAAAAAAGTTGCCCAAGAGTGCCATTTTGGCACCCGGTGGTGTGAATCTAGACTTACTCATCCATCATGATTTTCAGCAATAAAATCACATTTGTACCCTACTTCACGGTCATATCGAGCTTTCACCCGACTAAGGGTCCATCTGTATCGAGCAAGACACACAGCGAGTCATGCAGTATGATTGCTAAGATTTGTACCAGTGCCCATTCATGAATGTATTGTGTATGCTTGCTCAACTGATGATATTTGTACCCCCGCAACACCCATACTTATGTAATAGTACAATAGTTTATTGTCCCTCCATTCGATTGTCCCTGGTTTTATGTTAACACATTCATAAGTTACCTTTTCCAAATGATTACATATTTATTACATGCACGGTATTGCCCCACCAACATTTCTTAAGTTTTCGATAATATCTCCATTGTAATTTTCACATTGTATTCATTGTCAAGAGATTTGTAACACCATAAAACAAAAAACCTGTTGACAGTGCTGGGGTTATTAGGCTAGTAAATTGCAACCGCAAAACATATATTTACTGTTTGAAGACTTTCTTTTTATTTCTAGGTGAAAAAAGGCATTTCTTATCCATCCAAAAACAGAAAACAAAGTACACAGTACCCGAAACACGTTGATATTTGGCACTGGAACTTGTATTAACCTAAGGTATAGGCAGTGATCATTGTATAATGTTGGCATTTATCAGGGATACTTTATTTTTCTCCAAACAGTTCAAAACATACCTCCTTTTACCAGGTGTACTAAAGTTCTATTGTTCGTCCTCGCTATCACTCCGCCGATTAGCCATATCCATAGTTTTACCTAGATTGACGGCGCATTATAAATGCCATTATTATTATTATTATATATTATAGGGGTGTCTTTGGAGTCTCTCCTCAACTTTTGAGATACTTGCCCCTCCTCCGGTGGTGAGGGAGGTAGGTGTGCGTAATTTTCGAGGGTTTAACCTCTTCTCGGGGGCGGGCGTCACTACCGGAGTGGCCTTTCTTCGTACTGCCGATGCGTACCAGACGACGGTGGCTACGAACGGCCGTTAATTTTGAATTTCCGTTGGTTTCAATGTAACAATGGATTTTGATTATATGACCCCATAAAATTCATCATAGGTTAGAAGAAAATTTTTCCAATCCAAAACCGTTCGGGATGGCTAATCATCCCAATTGTGAATGCTATTTTTTGAATTTAAACCGTTGTTAAGCGGTCGTCCCATTCACTTGATCAGGTAACCTCGTTCGCATATTTTAACCTGAATACTCGTGAATACGCCTATGTCCAGCGTCGTCTGATGCGTACGAGCGTGTTGACGGCGCTTCTTCTGTATTTGTCCGTTTGTTCTCCTTATCATGCTTATCTTCTCTAGCCTTGAAGAGTGTACGTGGTGGATCTAAAGTCATTGCGTCCGCGGTCTTTATTCCATACACGAACCCATTCTCGACGTAGCGGAGTTCGTCAAAGTTGAGCCACGCTTTCTGCCCCTTGTTTCGTCGTTTCTTCTGCTCTTCTATAGTAGTGTTTTCCATTTTTTCATAACCAGATTGGTATAGTCATCGTTGACGTAGATCCTGCTACTATAAAAGTAGGGCTTGTTTTTGATAGCTGCGTTTCTTACCATCTCTTTATCTTGGTAGCACAGGAAGTAAACGATAATCTGCCTGGGTGTGTTTGGCTTTCTAGGGCCGACCCGATGTGCCCGTTGAACTGCCCCCGGGCGAAGCTTGACTCCAACACATTCTGAGGCGACACTCTCTATAAATCTCTCCATATTATATTCGTCGTAGCCAAACTCGGCCTCTTTTATCTTGGACCTTCGACACTGATTCATTTGTAGCACAGCCACAGACGGTGTTGACGGCTATCATCTCATCTTTGACTTCTGCTATCTCCTCGTCATAATGGACAGAGAATTTTGTAAAGTCTCGGCGCAGAGATTTGATTTCTTGCTCCAAACTTTCCTTTTTTGATGTCTCTATCGCCACCTTTGTTGACATATCGGCAACCTTAGATATTAAGTCACACGTGTTTGATATCCTCCACAGAGGTGGCACTAACAACCCTTTTCATAGTTTGCGATAGCCAGTCTTCCGTATCGTGTGTTGATAACATGTTATCGACCTCCTTGCCGGATTTGTCTAGTCTTTTTTCTTTCTTAGACTGGCTTACTGTGGTTGGTGATGCGTCCCTATTTGGTGTTTTCAAGGCATCTACAAATGTCAGTTTTTGCTGTTTTGTAGGCGGCATTTTCAGTCAGATTTCTCTATCATTATCATGGTTATATTCCCTGTACGATGGCCCCAAGCTGAGTAGTTTTCTGGTTTACATACTGTCTCCTCTCTTTAAAACTAGAACAAAAAGAAGAAGACTATACGGGAGCCCGGTGTGAACACGACCAACCCCATTGGTAGCTCCTAGATATTATCCTGACCTAACCTAATGTAATGATGGGATGTATGTGTTAGACCACAAGTAACTCATATCCAGTATTTGTGCTCTGTAAAAATGGTTCAAAATCCAAAATGGCCCCCAAAATGGTTCCTAAAGTGGCTGCAAAATTGTCAAATTCCATCAAATGAGATAATATCAACCTAAATTTATGATGAAAATATAGTTTTAATGATGGGATATATGTATTCGACCACTAGTAACTCATATCTAGTATTTGTGCTTTGTTAACATTTTCCGCCAAGAAATCAGTCACTTGTATTGTTTAAAGTCTGTTCAAGAGATATTTGTAACTTAGAACGATTGTAATTGACCGACAGGTACATTTTGTCTCTTAGAATTGGCCAAATGAATAGCACTTCGGAGACGTTTGGCTCTTTTTTACCCGTTTCCGGCGCACTAAATGGAAGTTTGGTTTTTACTGCATATTCCAGAAAAGTACAATGAGTACTTAGACCAATCTATTATGCTTTTGTAGCTGAGATGCAAAGCTTCAATTGTAGATATATTTCATACGACTGGCTTGTATAATAGCAAAGTTATGAGGTAGGAGGAAGAACTTATTGAATGACCCTCGTATTTGCATACAAATTAACATCTTAACAAATCAAAGGCATGCATATTATGCGATCTTTTCCATGGGATGCCCTCGATCCTTGATTTTGTTGTTGTTGAAAGCCATTTTTCTTGCAGATTTACATTTCTGATCATGAATCATAAATATATATTCCGTGATACGATTCCTAATTACTTCCTGTATTTTGACTCATAAACCATGATCGGGCACGCGTGGTCCAACGGATACATTCTCGCTCCACAATACAAAGGTTATGAGTTCAAGTCCCGTTTCGGCCAGCGTGGTGTCCTTGGCCGCAAGGCACTTTACCGCGGAAGTAACTCGCTGTGCGCATGTGCGAGAGGAGTGGCGAGCCCCATCGCCAACATTACATGAGGGAGTCTTGCCCAAACGCTAAGGAAAGAGAGATAAGTACTCCGCGAGCGAGCTTTGCTCAGCGCGACTTTAGACTTAAACATGATGATATTGAAGTAATTAGGAATCGCTCTGTAACTCGGAATATGATGATTTATGATCAGAAATGTAAATCTGCAAGAAAATCTGCTTTCAAAAGAAAATCAAGGATAGAGGGCGTCCCATGTAAAAGATCGCATATTATGCCTTTAAGGGAAGCCTCACGAGAATTCCTTGTATCAGCTAGTGTGATGATTTATCTCACATTTTACCCCCAACATCTCGCAATGCATTCTGGTCAAAATTACACCTTTGCTTGACATATGCGCTTTGAAATGGGATAGAAGTATATAAAACCCCTTTCCCCAAATAGGTGGGCTATATCTTGCTAGACGTTGCTAGATAGGTGTAATCCCCCCACCCCGACCAGAATGACTGCAGTGCTGGGATACCGGTTTCTGAAAACATGCGTGCGAATTTGTTGTACTATATACTCAGTTTTGGCTATAATTAATGTATATTTTGGTTTAAAATGGCGTTTTAGAATGACATCTTTTGATATGCGCGCGTAGCGAGCGAAAATAAATTGTTTATATATTTTTTTCATTAGTTGTATACACATTTGGTATCGATTCCCTCGACTGACACGCCATGAAATTGGATAAAATAACGCACATAAAAACCCTATCCCCACCCGAATGACTGTGTAGTGCTGCCTGTTCCTGGAAACGTGCGCGCGTAGCGCGCGAACTGTTTTCTATAAACTCAGTTCTGGCTACAATTAATGTATTTTTGGTTTGATATGGGCATTTAGAATGATATTTTTGGACATATGCGCGCGTAGCTCGCGTAAATAAACTTTTCGTACTATTTGTATACAAATTTGGTTTCGATTCCCTCGACTGACGCCTTGAAATTGGATAGAAAAACGATTATAAAACCCCTGTACTTCCCCGAATAGGTGTACTCCCCACCCGCATGAATGTAGTGCTGGGTTACCTGTTCCTAAAACCATGCGCGCATAGCGCGGGAATTCTTTTCTCCAAAATATACTTAGTTCTGGCCATAATTAATGTATATTTTAGTTTGAAATGGGCTTTTAGAATGATATTTCTGGACACATGCGCGCGTAGCTCGCGACAATATATTGTTCATATTTTTTTTCATACTATTTGTATACGAATTTGGTTTCGATTTCCTCGATCGACTGACGCCTTGAATTTGGATAGAATCAAATATATAAGGGACCGTTCATAATTTCTACCGGAGGATGGGCCGGCACCAAACAGGGGTGGGTCATAACTTTTTCAAGAAATCAAAAGGGGGGGGGTTACAATTTGTTTAGGAAATTAAAGGGGGGGGGGGGTCATAACTTTTTTGTACTAATATTTCAAACCATAATTTTTAGTACAAATATGGCTATATTTCTCGTGCTATGCGCGCATGTGCCCACAAAATAGATTTTCGGTGTTTTAGAGCAGGTTTAAAGCAAAAATAGACCTCAATCATGGGAAATATGGCTATTTTTCACGCGCTATGCGCGCATGTACCCACAAAATAGATTTTCAGTGATTTAAAGCATTTTTAAAGCCAAAATAGACCTTAAAGGAGGTGTCCCGCAAGCATAAAAGTGTGCATTATATGTTGGGAAAATAACTATTGAGTCCAACTTTTGTAATTATATTGAACAAAACACCACACTTATGACAAAAACAAATACAAACCTTAATCTCTCAACATGCACTTTTTAAAATTCGCGGCGATCGAAAGACCCAGTGTCGATGATGTCATAGTTATACAATGCACATGCGCAAATGTTAGCACCGATACCCATGACGTCATCGACACCGGGACTTTCGATCGCCGCGAATATTTGAGTGATGGCAGTTTTTATTCATTTTTGTGACTGGTATGGTGTTTTGTTCTATATAATTACGTAATTCCGGCCCGATAATTATTTGTCTAACAAATAATGCTCAATGTTGTTCTTGCGGGACCCTTCCTTTAATCATGGGAAATATGGCTATTTTTCTAGCGCTAGGCGCGCATGTGCCCACAGAATAGATTTTCGGTGTTATAGAGCACGTTTAAAGCTAAAATAGACCTCAATCAAGGGAAATGTCGCTATTGTATGTACACACAAAAATATTTTCGGTGTTTTAAAGCATGTTTAAAGCCAGAATAGACCTCATTCATGGGAAATATGCCTATTTCTCTTGTGCTGTGCGGGCATGCATGCCCGCATAGCCACAAAATAGATTTTCGGTGTTTTGAAGCACGTTTAAAGCCAAAATAGACCTCAATCATGTGAAATATGGCTCTTTTTATGTGCCCACAAAAAATATATTTTCGGTGTTTTAAAGCATGTTTAAGGAGAGGAGGGGACTTAAGGAAGTTTTTTGGGAATTTTATGGGAGTGCTGTAATTATTGAACTATTAATCAAATGCATATAGAAGTATACATTTTTGGATGGGATTTGGGTCAGAGAATCCATTGTTGGCATCATTTTTGACCAAAAATGGGTTTTTTTTTGAGAAAATCACAAACAAATGACTTTTTTAACAATTTTTTTTTTGGACAAGCTATTAAAGCCAAAATAGACCTATATCATGCAATAATATATATAAAATAGATTTTCGGTGTTTTAAAGCATGTTTTAATCCCCAATAGACCTCGATCATGGGAAAATAGTAAATGTTCGCGCGCTACGTGCACATTTTTTATAGTCGGTTAATTTTTAAATTTTGCCCCACCAATAATATGAAAAACCTAGCTACGCCGCTGCATGCCCATGCTGAGAACATGCCCATGCAGTGTCCGATTTAAAAAATAAAAGTGACCTGCACAACAGCAATATTTTCTTGACAATTTTTTTTTCCCTTAAAATTGTAAAAATGGCTGAATATCACAATTTTACATGCACACAGGCAAATGTTTGCATGCACAGAGCCAAAGTTACATACACTGTGCCCATGCTGACAACATGCCCCACTTTACTCCACAAAAATCACAAGTGTATATAATAATATAATTGTTGTACATGTATATATATATTTTTATTTTTTGTGTGTATATTTTTAAGAATAGTATTCTCAAATATTCATAATTGAAGGGGTGGGTGCAATAAAGTGCTAAGTTAAAGTGCTAATTTATTGCAGCCACCCCTTCAATTGTGTATGCTTATTGTATTTGTAAGCCGGGGTGTGTACACACACAAAAAAGGGGGGGGGGGGTCATAACTTTTTTCTACATTCCAGAGGGGGTCATAACTTTTTAGTATCTTGGGAAGGGGGGGGGGGGGGGTCATGTGTTTTTTGGTTGCTGCTCTCTTCCAGCTACCGGCCCCCCCCCCCCTCCGGTAGAAATAATGAACGGTCCCTAAAACCTTTTAATTCCCCCGAATGGGTGTATTTCCACGAATGATAGTCAAAGGGTGTGGGGTGCGGGCCCCTCCCTTGGACACACCACACTGCCATGTATATCTGTCAATCTTTGTAGGAGGATACGTGGTGCCCCCATACAAGCTTTTGGATTATATAAACCAGCCCCCGCCCCCCCCCCCCCCCCCCCCCTCCCCATCCCGTGGATACGCCACCAGGGATGGAAATAAGACCCGCCCGCCCGCCCATAGCGGGTAACTTTCGTGTCGGGCGGGTGAAGATTCAAAGGTACCCGTCCGACTGGCTGGTAACATTTTTGAAGCTCGAAGTGTAAGTAACAGTAAGTTCAGGGTAATTTCATCATCAGATGATCGTGTGTCATGATGATAGAGGAGATCAGGTTGATATAAGATTAGAGAGTATTGGATTGATGAACATGAGGAGCTGTTACGGGCTAGGTTTACAGTAGAACATCGTACAATAAAGACAAAAACATGTAAATGTAGTTTAAAAGTAGTCTTGCATTGTTTGCTGCAAAATTTTATGAACAAACCTTGGGCTGACAGAATTTTTGCCGGGCAGGTACATTCTGTGAGTTACCTGCCCGACTGGCTAGTTGAAAAAAATCTGAAGTTCCATCCCTGCACGCCACTGATATCCCAAGTGGGTGCAACTAAGGCTTTAATTGACGTCACACCATTTGCGGCCCGATTATGTTCGTGAAACATGCGATTTTTAAAAACTATTTACATGAATCGTGCCATATAATGATGGTACATTTTGTTTTAAACGGACTTCGAGTGAAATGTGCTATTATGTTTTATATATTAATTTACTTCCGATTCTCTGACTGACGGGTTGAAATGGATGGAAATTACCCAGCGGGCACTCAACCATATTTCAACGCTGAATCAACGTTGAAATATGGTTGCGTTGTTGAACAACATGATTTCAACATCTTCTCAACTATATTTTGTGAATCCAGCTTCCGGCAGCTTGGTGCTAAGCATTGGTTTCCAGTTTCCAATATGATTTATTCCGTTAAATATATACTACCAGGTTCCAAATTGTCGGTTCCTTTCATCTATGCTTAGCACCAAGCTGCTCAAAATTCATATTTTGTGCTCTGTTGAAGTAACATTGAATACTGACGTAAGTGACGTTGATTCAACGTTGTTGAATGGAGTTGTAAACATTCATGATTACAACAATCAGTCTTTTTACTTGGCCCTATATAGCCGAGTAAATTATGCAAATTAGCTCATTAGCATAATTGCAATGGTACAAAAATAAGCCCCGGCGCTCATTTTCAATCCCCTGGAATTCAATGTTTCAGTCAAATTCTACTATAGTATATATCAACCAAATTTCAACTATAAATCAACCAAATTTCAACCATATAGGGCCTATCGACCAAATTTAAACTACGCAACCAGAAATTCAATATTAAATTAACGTTGAAATATGTCGTTGAATCAACATTGAATTTGTTTTCTATATGGTTAATTGATGTCAACTTCCAAATACAATGTTTTTTCCACGATATTTCAAGTTCAACGTTGGGTATAGGTTCTAAGTAAAATCTTTTAAGAAAAAATGGTCCCGAACTTGTTGAATTGGTGCAATTCCTCCGAATTATAGTCAAATATGCGGAATGCCATTCATTGACACCTATTATTTTGTTTGAATTAGTCGATGTATTTGTTACGGTGCGTTTCATACTCCTGTCGTTGTGCATTGGCCGACGTCGACGGATATCGGTGCGCGAGTTGAAGTAATGTCAACTTTTGTCCATCGACGTCGGCCGATACGCAACGACGGGAGTATGAACACCTTTAACACCATTGAATGTATATTTGTTATATTAGGGAAGTGATTGTTCACAAATTAAATGCACACTTTGTATAAAAACACATTCATCGGAGAGTCAACGCCGCCCTTTGTACAGGTAGTCCCCGGGCTGCCAATGAATGACAATCACCAAGCATATTTTTAAGAAGAATTCACAGACTATATAACTATGGGACAATTATCTCGGAGGCAAAGTTCCCCGTTTACTATGCTTGAATTGACGGAGGACGGTTTTAGAGGGGGACGCACTATCATGGTCGTAGCAAACCAGACGACCTAAGACGCGGTGCATTGTATCGGCTTAAAACATGATTTGTGGCACAGAAATAGTACATCAATGGTAAAAAAAGCTGATTGTGATTTAGAGTAAAACTTATTTGATTTGATGATAGCAGAATTTAGTTCTTATATGACACGAAACATTCAGAATTGGTTATTTGAAATTAATTTGTATGTGGAACAAAATACGAATTTTGAATTGTGGATGACTTCGTCTGACAGTGACAGACGAGGCGGCGTGGCGTTACTTTTGCATTTTATGAATATTGTAATTAGATCAGTTGGGAAAGACGCTGGATCAATACTCCTTGGCTGGATCGCGACGATCACATCGTGTGAGGTCATGAATAGTCATGGCTGAATATTCATTCACAACGAATGATTGACAGTTTACGTTTAACTTCCGGTGGACGGTTTTATAGAGTAAGCTATACTGAACCAAATCTCAACAATGCAAGGGCAGATAAGAGACTCAATCCCCTGGAATTCAATGTTTCAGTCAAATTCTACTATATATCAACCAAATTTCAACTATAAATCAACCACATTTCAACCATATATCGACCAAATTTAAACTACGCAACCAGAAATTCAACATTAAATTAACGTTGAAATATGTCGTTGAATCAACATTGAATTTGTTTTCTACATTATATGGTTAATTGATGTCAACTTCCAAATACAATGTTTTTTCCACGATATTTCAAGTTCAACGTTGGGTATAGGTCCTAAATCTTTTAAGAAAAATGGTCCCGAACTTGTCGAATTGGTGCAATTCCTCCGAATTATAGTCAAATATGGGGAATGCCGGTGCCCCCCCCCCCCCACGCCACCTGCTCATGCAATGTCTGTCTCTCAACATGTCCAAGGGGTCACCCCTCCAGCAGGCGCGTACCGCGGCATGTGAGCCAGGGGGGGGGGGGGGGGGGGGGCAGGAGTATGTCGACCCGACAGTAAATTTTCGTAAAAGGTTGCCCCAAATTTTTTCCTAGTCAGTCACCTCGTGAATTTCACGTAAGTGGGGGGGGGGGGGGGGGGGGGGGGGGGGGGGGGGTAGTGTCAAAAATTTCGCACGGTCAAAAAATTTCGCACGGTCACAAATTTCGCACGGTCCCACAATTTCGCACGGTTGCAAACATTTCGCAGTACAAAAAAATAAAAAATATGCCCAATCCTTAGTCTTTTCGGTCTAGGTATTATTTTTTTTTCCTTATGAGATTTTAGCGACCCGGTCTTACGATTTTAGCGACCCGGTATTTGGAGCCAGGGGGGCAAGTTGCCCCCTTTGCCCGGGCCTTTGCCCCCCCGGTCGGTACGCCACTGCCCTCCAGGCGTTTTGATTACATCATTTGCAAGTTTTGCCCCATACACATGGCGGGGATGGACGAGACAAAGTGGTAGGGACATATAATTATACAAAAAATCATTGCTCGGCATGTTGAGACCTGTGCCGGGAACATACAAAGTGGGAGCGGTGGTACACGTTGTATGTAGCACCAGTGGCGTAGCTAGGTTATTCATATTGGGGTGGGGTCGATAAATTAAAATGAACCGATAAGACTTTTATGACGCGCGCGAAATGTTTCGACTTTACACCTATTTTTGGCACGATATATGTACATTTTGGCTCTAAACAAGCTTGTAGTAAAGAATGTTGCATTTTTGGGACACATTATGCGCGCTTTCATCTGTGTACTTTTGACCATCATAATTCCATGATGATTCATGTGGTCAAATGACGCCAACGCCAGAAAAAAAACGTTTTAAAGTATTGCGTATTAAAAACATAGGCCTATGTGTGGAGTTTTTTTTATGGGTTTTAACAATTTTCGTTAGAATCCTCACCATGACCGCTTCCCTTTAATAACGTTTCCATTTAACGTTTTGAAAACGTTAATATAACGTGAAAATAACCATGTTTAACTTATATTTAGTCTTGCAAGATGTTTAAAATACATTTTAAAAACATGTTTAAATCGATCTAAAAACATGTTTAACACACACGAAACCTAATTAAACCCAATTTAAAACGTTTTGAAAACCAATATTAGGTAATTGATAATTAATTGATAATTAACCGGCAATTTAAAGAACAATTCAATAATTTGGCATTTTATTGACATTCTCCAACAAAATTGTTCATGTGTAGGCCCTATGTGAAGTAATGTTCTTATTTGCCATTTAATTATGAAATGATATATGTTGCAGATCGCATAACTTTATGAAAGGAAATAAATATACAATCCATATAGCGTTACCAAACCAATATGACCCAAGAGCGCATTCGTTGAATTGCCCACGTTGTTTAAAAACGTTCTTAAAACGTTTCGTAAAAAAACGAAGATAATAATGTTTTCGTCCTGGACCATAATATTTGGTTTAATTTAGGTTGTAATAAAACGTTCTATAAACGTTTTGATTTCGTTTCAATCATGTGTTCGTTTATAAGTAGGCCTATTGTGACAACATTAATTTAACGTTTTGATAAAACAATTTGCAATAAAAAGCATGCTTTGAAACTGTAACGTTTTTAAGACGTTTTAAAAACGTTTCACAAAAACAAAATCCTAATTAAACCCAATTCAAAACGTTTTGAAAACGTTTTGTGTTTACTGGGATAACACCAAACTGAGACAAGACCTAGCAGATATATCGCTGATGAGCAGCAAATGGTGAAGAATCATCGACACACCCTGTCCGGAAGAACAGCTCGTTCCGAGATCCCAGTTGAAGATAAAAACATCACCCGTATCATCAAGGAACAGGGCAGAAGATTTTTGTCAGACATTTTTGCAGACGTTGACTCCAAGGTGCTGAAGACCACGGGCCCCATGTCCATCCTTCAACAACACTCGTAGCTATGAGGTTTTCCACAAAAAAAATCGCATGGTCAAAATCGCAAATCTACCGACGGATGCTCGATTTTACCGATGGTTACGGACCTTCAATTTGCCGTTGACAACAAAGCATCAAAATCAAGTCTACGCTCTACTCGACCATACAAAAGAATGTTCCTAGTGATAATGTGAGGCTGTGTAAGCGACCGTTGTTTACATGAGCAATATTTCCGAAATTCGTAAAATGTTTCACTCGATTTTCAGACTTTGACCTGTAAAAAACATGTGAAAACTTGCATTAAGTGTAAATATGATAACATGAGTATGTAGAGGAATCACTTTGTCAAATATTCTGTTCGATGGTAATATTTCACGGGAGTACAAAAAGGGTTACATTTTGGCCGTTTTGGTGATGGTGCAATCTGAATTTGTTTGAATTCACGTAGTTTGTGGTCAACGGCATGTGACGTCACTCCGTAATCACCTATTGTTCACATTTGCTCTTCATCATATTAAAGGTGCCCCCAGACGTGGCGTACGCAGCTTTTGGAAACTTTGGGGGGGGGGGGGGGGGGCACGACCATAGTTGTACCGACGAAAGGCATGATGTACTGACAATTTTTTTACAGGCTCCCCAAAAATCGTAAAACTTGCAGGCTCCCCCCAAGAAATCGTAAAACGTGCACAATTTTTTTCCCGTCAGCAGCTGAAATCTTGACAAGTGGGGGGGAGGGAGAGGGGAGGGGAGGGGGGTATAGCGACGAGGTTGTTCACATAGGCCTAACCGGCAGAAAAAAAATCGCATGGTCGAAATCGCAAATATACCGACGGAGAACCGCCCCCCCCTTCCCCGGGTACGCCACTACCCCAAGACCTCCTTTTTCATGTCAAGAAGTGCGATCTCCAAAGTCCAAATCGGGTGCCGATTTCCACTTCCACCACTGCACTGCAGCTGCAGTGCGAATAGAATGGTTCCATGTGTGTTATGGCTAATTGGATTTTTTTTTGCCTTGGGAATTACGTACAAAGCTAAAAAGCAAGAGCGTACCATCAAAAATCGCGAAACAAATAAAGACTCACTTATTTCTGCATGTTGAGGATTTTAGGTCGTTCGGTCGTATCCAAGGTAAGTGGCTAAATTTGTATACAAATCAGTGCACAGGGGATAAGATGGGACAGGCTTGCACCACAGATAGTACCAAGGTTTGTTGGATGTTTCAATTGCATATTACACTAACCCAGGTGTCTCAGAGCATGGATTTAGTTAACGTTGTTTTTGCCATCCCATGGCCATCAATGATCAATGGGCTACTTGGCAAACAAAAATAAGCTTACTTGATTTAGCGACGTGGCCGTATTTCTTTGTAGTATTGAAAATTCGTTCATGTGTCCCGTTCATGTCGTTGTAGCTGTAGTTTTAATTGTTTGGTTTGGTTGTTTCAGTCGGTCCCTGTGGACACAAGCTAACCAGGTTGTCTGAATCATAATTCATTTTAAAGGTAGATGTTCCGATTTTCAACTTGAAGTTTTCTATTCGACATGAAAGCCTAACCCCTAAAAGTAAAGACTTCTCAAAACTGTGGCAACGGAAATAGCACCTGCCTTAACATTCCTCTTCCAACAGTCAGTCGACAAAGGAACCGCGCCCTCACAGTGGAAGCAAGCCTTAGTCACCGGGATATACAAAAAAGGCACCAAATCTGACCCTGCAAACTACAGGCCAATATCATTAACCTGCATCTGTTGCAAAATCCAGGAGCACATCGTCCTGAGCCATGTTGCTAAGCACCTCAGTCTTCACAAAATTCTCCTTGACTCCCAGCATGGCTTCAGAGAACGCCTATCAACAGTCACTCAACTAATTACATCAGTTCATGACTGGGCATCCACCCTGGACAACAGAGGTCAAACTGATGTCATCCTCCTAGACTTCAGTAAAGCGTTTGACAAGGTCTCACATCGCCACCTGTCCGCTAAACTACAGTTCTATGGCATCAGGGGCTCAACGCTCGGCTGGATTAAAGCCTTCCTCGCTGACCGCAACCAAGCTGTCTCGGTGAATGGCAAACACTCATCATGGGCTCCTGTCACATCTGGCGTCCCACAAGGGTCTGTGCTTGGACCAGCCTTATTCCTACTCTACATAAATGACATCCAGGAAAGCATCCAATCCAACATCAGGCTCTTTGCGGATGACAGCATAGTGTACCGTGAGATCCACTCACCAGAAGACCATCAAGTTCTACAACAGGATCTTCAAGCACTAGCTCGATGGGCAGACACCTGGCTGATGGAATTTAACATCAAGAAATGCGCATCACTCAGTATCACCCGCAAGCGTCAGCCCAGTGTGTTCACATTCTATCTTTGGTGAGCCACTTTCGAGAGTTACAGAGCATGATTATCTTGGTGTTACTATCGCAGATGATCTCCGTTGGAACAGCCATTGCCAAACCACCATTAAAAAGGCAAACCGGACTCTGGGCCTAGTCCGCA
Organism: Ophiura sarsii; assembly: GCA_035610835.1. Taxonomy (NCBI): domain Eukaryota; kingdom Metazoa; phylum Echinodermata; class Ophiuroidea; order Amphilepidida; family Ophiuridae; genus Ophiura; species Ophiura sarsii. The sequence goes on from CM069455.1 coordinate 2,706,101, forward strand.
GGACTCTAGCTCCCTGCTCCAAAAAAGTAAAGATCAGAGCTTACGAGTCCTTAGTTCGGCCACGGCTAGAATACGCTTCAGAAGTCTGGAACCCTTACACATCAACATTGGTAAACCAGCTCGAGCAAGTCCAACGTGCAGCAGCGAGGTTCGTCTGTGCTGACTACAGGAGGACAACATCTGTGTCATCCCTCATTACCACCCTAGGATGGAACCCACTCCATGTACGTCGGCTTCTGAACCAAAATGTCATGTTCTTCAAAATCCACTACAACTTAGTCAACATACAATTTCCACCATGTGTCATCCCAGCTACATACTTTGCCCGCCATGACCACACACTCAAATACCAAATACCATCAACCACCACAGAGGCCTTCAAGTTTTCTTTCTACCCAAGAACCATCCGCATCTGGAACAATTAATCACCACCCATCATCATAGCACCCACGGTTAACGCCTTCAAAGGAGCGGCTCTGCCAGTCATCAGAGACATGCTACCTCCGCCCAGCACCAAAATGCTGTAAACTGGGCATCACCTTGTACATAGTGCACATTATTACTTTGTTGTTCCTACTTGTCCTCGTTCCCACCTTCTTTTTTACTTGCACCTATTGGCTATGACGTCAAACCAGCACCACATCCTAGTTTAGCTCCCACTAGAGCTGCATAAGGATTATCCACTTCAAGCTTCAAGCTTCAAGGCAGTGCTGTCAACTCTCCCGCATTAGGCGGGAGTGACCCGCATAGAAACTCTTTCTCCCGCACTCCCGCCTAGCATATAAAATCTCCCGCCTCAACAAAATTACCGAGCAATTAACACCCTTATACTAGCTTCCGTCGGTACATTTACGATTTTGACCATGCAAAAACATCATTGCTACACCCCCCTCCCCCACTTATCAGGATTTCAGCTGCTGACGGGGAAAAAATTGTGCATGTTTTACGATTTTTTTTTTGAGTCTGTATCTCTCCGCTCCCAGCAAATCCCAAAAGTTGACAGCCCTGTGAATGTGAAAGGTCATCCTCAAAAATGTCGTTTTCCAAAGTTTGAGTTGCATAACTCTAATGGTTCTTATTTTAGACGCACAAGATGCCGTGAAATGTGCCCATTGAGTTGTACACAAACTATAGTGGTTACCACTTTTCGCGGTAATTCGATGTTATTTCACCGATTTCTTCGTAATCATACTGATTTGGACCGTCAAATTTCAGTATGAATAGAATAGAATAGAATATTTTATTGACATTCACCAAACATTATGGTATAATCAAAGTAACGATACATAATAAACAAGAATAAAATACATGTAAGCACCATTCATATAATAAAGTGATACAATGCATGTGAGTAAATATTACAAATTACTCTCACGTGTTGCGAAGCATATATTAACATAGTCAATAACTATTTTGAGCACATCATAATCATTAGCACACATAATTAAAATAAACCTATTATAATCAGATAAGCTATCCAAACACAGAATTTCTTTTAAATCTGAAAATAATTTAGTCCGATGATCATTGTAGAGACTGCATTCCATAATAAAATGGAATTCATCTTCAATGTTATTAAGATCACATTTTGTACAAAGTATTTTTTCAAGTGGTGTTTTAGGGGAAGTACATGTATGACGGCCTTTTTCAACCATAAGGGTGTGAGAGCTAATTCTAAGTTTACTAAATGCTACTCTAAAACTACGATTAAACATAATAACATAATTTTCTTTTGCAAAACTATCTTTGAATTGACAATATGTTCTAAGTTTTGGTTGTGAATTTGTAATACTATCTTTCCACTGAGTGTTATAAATATCTTCGAGGCCAGAAGTAACAATTGTTGAAATTTTGGATTTACAGCATGTGTTTGGTTTCTCCCATATATCAGACCTCTCAATAGTATCAAGGACTTTTTTAATACCATGAGACCAAGAGAAAATATGTCTACTGTTATCATAAAGTTTTCTATTATCTACAAGGGCATCAACAATCATTGAGATGCCACCAATATTTTACAGAAAGACTGAGCAAAATAATAAGTATTGGAAAACTACCTAAATCACCTCTAACAGCATTGTTTGTAGTTTTACGATGTACACCTAAAATAAGTTTACACACTTTAACATGTAAGGTTTCTCCAGGAAGTTTATCACATAAGTGGATAAAATTCTTATCATTTAAATTCTTTAGGATGTACATGTAAGGTGCCCAAATCTCACTACCATAGTTGAATAAGTTTACGGAATAATTTGAAACTACATTTACTAGACGTATTGTATAGATTTTCTCTTATTTTAAAGAATGCTTTGGAAGCCTTTTCTACCAGTTTCAACATAGATTTTGTGAATGAGCCAGAGGGTGTAAAAACAATACCAAGATAACTGTACTCTCCAGTTATCTTGAGCGTTAAATCACCATATTGAAAGTTGCAGTTATTTAGAATATGACCACTCTTATTAAAAATCATTAGATTTATCAATGTTTACAATAAGTTTCCATTTTTTACAATAGTCATGGAGTCTATTAAGAGCACATTGTAAACCTTTAGCAGTTTCTGAAATAATAACCAGGTCATCGGCATACATCAAGCAGTTTAAATTAGAATTATTAAGTTGAACAGGGTCACAAGTATTATCAAAAATATCAGGTAGATCACATAAATATATATTAAAAAACATTGGGCTAAGTATACAGCCTTGTTTTACACCAACAGTTGTTTGGAACTCATTTGTTATTTTATCATTGTATTTTATTGCGAAAGAAACATGTTCATACATACTGTGAATAATATTCATGAAATGACCATCAATACCTTTTTGATAAAGTTTATAAAATAAAGCATTACGCCAAATGGTATCAAAGGCTGATGAGAAATCAACAAAACAAACATATAAATATGACTTTTTAGCTTTGTTAATGTATTTATCAATGAGGGTTTTCAGAACCAGTATATGGTCACTTGTACGGGACCCTTTTCTGAAACCGATTTGGTTTGGAGGTACAATATCATCAGCAATTTCACTGGGTTTATTTCTCAAGGGTGAAAAACCAAAATGATGGCCAGAACGTGTGCTCGTGCAGTGTTTTGGGAGGTAAAACAATGAAATTGTCAAACATTTTCACTCTTGAGAAAATTTTTGGAAGGGTGAAAATCAAAAGTGAAGGGTATTTCACCCTTTGTATAGGGTGAGTGAAAACACTGATCATGTAACTCACAATAATCAACTAAACGGTTGTGTAAAATGGAACAAAACAATTTACTCAAATTACTTGAAACGGCAATACCTCTGTAATTTTTTACATTATCTTTGGCACCTTTTTTATGAATAACTGACAAAGTGCTGGTCCTCCAAGATGAAGGAAAAACACCTGTCTTATAGATAGTATTAAATAGACAAGTTAAAGCAGGTGCAAGCATGACAATACTGTTTTTTAGCATTTCATTTCGGATGCCATCTAAACCAGGAGCTTTGTTATTTTTTAAATTAAGTCCAGCTTTAATGACTTCAGATGTTGTTACGTCAGAATCAAGTTCATGATTAATTGGACTATGGTTATTCCAAAATGTATCAATTATAGTGTCTAAATTTCTATCAAACACAGGGAGTGTTCTATTCATAAGTGCCGAGAAGTGCTCCCACCACTGCTTAGCTGATATTGGGTTTTTATTAGAATTATTATCAATATCACAAAGATCATTATAAATGTCCCAAAAAGTGTTTGGATTATTTTGTTCAACCTTGTAAAGCCTATCAAATATCTTTTCTCTGAAATTCGTTCACTTAACATTAAGCAGCTTTTTAATTTCTTTTTAAAGTTTGATATTGATGTACTAAGTTCATGTTAAGAGGTGATTTTTTAATGCACCTGGCTAGAGATTTCAATTTTTTGCATAAATTTGTACAATCAGAAAAATATGATCTTTCATATGATATGAAAATCTCCATATGTTTGAGAAAAATCTGTGTTATGAAAATGTGATCGGGTCATCTACCTTTAATGATCATCATTGATTGATCTGAGTGACGTCATGAGTGACTGAGTGATAGGCCTAGTTTAGACTGGTAGTAGTATATGATACTACATACATGTACATTACATAGACTATGTACTGTAGTAAGCCCTATGGGTAATTCCACGCGTTGCGGAATGACATTTACACACAAAAATCCACTTTCTTTTGGGTGTAAAACCCAGAGATTTGTAGTTACTCCCCATTTTACAACTTTATTTGATAATAGCGATTGATACTCAAAAAATAAACCTAGGGAAAAAATTAGACTGCGCTTCCAAGTATCCTAATTTGCATATATGCAAATTTGCGTTGCGGAATGACGCAGACGATTGGTTTTTTTTTTTACATGTTTACACAAAGTGAAAACTCTGTGAACTTTTTAGAGTGTATCATTATTGAAGTTACTTTTTAGAAGGTTTGAAGTGTTAGCTAACTGACAAAAGCATTTTCATAAAACTTAATCATCAGCTAGGATTTCTAGTAGGTCATCAAAAAATAAAAGTAGGTGTTGCGGAATGACGTTGCGGAATGACAGTGTGAATTTGTGTGCAAAACTCCATAGAGAAAAGAAAAAACATGTTTTTATGCTTTAATATGCATAAAAAATAAAAGAAAGAGTAACTAGAGATAATTGTGATCTTAGATCACGGATATTAGTCGAGGGCTTTGACCTTTGACCTTGGTATATGTTGTTTAAGGGCAATAACCTTATAATATCTTATATTTGATAATTGTTTTTATAAATTTCAGCCTTGAAGTAGTTAAAAAATACATTTTGAACCCTAATGACCTTTTTTGACCTTTGACCGCAAACTTATAACTGACTTTTTTTCTTGCCTTATCAATGCGCACAAGAAAAAAGTAGTCCCGTAAAAATCAGAGCATGTCTTCAATTTTACACCTGTATTGTTCAATGACTCCTAGTGACCCCGTGTGACATGTCACTTTTAGTGGAGGAGCACCCTATATGTACATTGATACGAGGAATCTTTTGACCAATTCTGACAATCATCAGTCATTTCCTCTCGGACAAGTAGTATTTTGAGTGAATGGAGTGAACAATTACATTTTTACCCCTAGTGACATTTTCTTGACCTTTGACCCCAAACTTGTAATTGACTTTTTTTCTTGGCTTATCAATGCGCACAAGAAAAAAGTAGTCCGGTCAAAATCAGAGCATGTCTTCAGTTTTACACCTGTATAGTTCAATGACCCCTAGTGACCCCGTTTGAAATGTCACTTTTAGTGCAGAAGCACCCTATATGTACATGGATCCAAGGAATCTTTTGACCAATTCTGAGTATCATCAGTCATTTTCCCTCGGACAAGTAGGGTTTTGAGTGAATGGAGTAAACATTTACATTTTGACCCCTAGTAACCCCAAACATTTTTCGATTTAAAAAACCAAACTATTATATATGCGTACGGTAAAAAGGAATATGTTGGCCAATTCTGACGATCCTAGGTCATTTCACTAAATTGCAAATGCGTTTTAAGTGAAAATCACGTTTTGACCCTTGTGTGACCTTTGACCCCTTATGCTTTACAACCTGAGTAGTGGTGCACATAAGGGTACTTATGACCAAAGATGGTCAAAATCGGCTCAATGGTTACGGAGCTATAGGTCCCATGACAGGAGAAAGAAAGAAGAAGAAACAGCTAGAATACAGTATATTAGTCGTTTCTCGACTAATATAATTAGTGGCATTTCATATGTTACAAATTCGTGAATACAAGTAACCCAACTATTTTCACATTGAAATCATCATTTACAGGTAAAGTAGCCATGATTTTGTGATAAAGTTGCCGAATTCAACAGCTTGCACATCAAAGTTGCCTAATTCAGCAAATTATGAGTTTTCATCAATTTGAAACTTTTTTAGAAGTTTAGAGTCCATATATTTGAATGAATTATCATAAATAAGGATGATCTTATACCAAGTACACAAAAATATCACAATTTGCTCAATAAATTACCTAAATAGAGGGAATAAATACCTTTGTCATTCCGCACCGTCATTCTGCAACACGTCATTCCACAACGCTCGTTAGGGCTATTAATTAACAGAATTTTCCAATTTTTTTTGATCATTGTGAAGCATGTCAATTGTGTGCAGAGAAAAAATAGTTAAATGAAAATAGGGTACATTTTTTTTTCTTGCTATCCTAAAAAATTGTACTTTTGCGTTGCGGAATGACATGAGATTATGCATACTAATTACCTGGATTAACGAGACTAATCAGCCGTTGATCAAAATTAAATTTATATCAAAACTTTTCCCATCAGTACTACTAGTATTGTGCCTGACATTTATTTAAACATCATACCTATGTGTCTAAAAGATATATGGAATAAATAAAAACAAGCCTTTTCACTGATTTTGTAAGCTGCAAATATGCAAATTTATGCTAATTAGTTTATACATCAAAAAACATAGTATCGCTAAACAAACTAAAAATTCCTGAACTTTGGACTCTTGCCTACATTATAGGCATAGAATTAAACTTTGGATGCACATTTGAAATTTGGGCTATTTGGTTGACATTTGCTTGGAATTGCCCCTATCATTCAATTCAATCAATCATCTAAACCCCACTCACTTGCTTAAATAACTACAGAACCAATTTATAAATTTACTTACTCCATATAACTTCAGTTTTTCTACAAAAATATCATGGTTTACAGTGTCTGTATTCAAACAAGTAATGCTGGTGTTTTTACTTTTAGAAATTTAAATGCACCCAACTTGCTGCACCATGATGTTGTGAAAAGGAAATCACAACATACACTTGGTGCTAATAATGTTTAGTTAAACACGAGTTAAACTAACCCTATCCAATACTTATTTATTCAAGTGTGTTTAATTATAAGTTCAACAGTTTTGCTTAAAAAGTTAAAACCGTGGTTTAAATACGTTATACCAACGTACATGTACACGAATGCGACCTCTTGTCTTTGTGCTGTTTACTGCGGGAGGGTTACAGTTTAGTGCTGTTTACTGCGGGAGGGTTACAGTTTAGTGCTGTTTACTGCGGGAGGGTTACAGTTTAGTGCTGTTTACTGCGGGAGGGTTACAGTTTAGTGCTGTTTACTGCGGGAGGGTTACAGTTTAGTGCTGTTTACTGCGGGAGGGTTACAGTTTAGTGCTGTTTACTGCGGGAGGGTTACAGTTTAGTGCTGTTTACTGCGGGAGGGTTACAGTTTAGTGCTGTTTACTGCGGGAGGGTTACAGTTTAGTGCTGTTTACTGCGGGAGGGTTGCAGTTTAGTGCTGTTTACTGCGGGAGGGTTACAGTTTAGTGCTGTTTACTGCGGGAGGGTTACAGTTTAGTGCTGTTTACTGCGGGAGGGTTACAGTTTAGTGCTGTTTACTGCGGGAGGGTTACAGTTTAGTGCTGTTTACTGCGGGAGGGTTACAGTTTAGTGCTGTTTACTGCGGGAGGGTTACAGTTTAGTGCTGTTTACTGCGGGAGGGTTACAGTTTAGTGCTGTTTACTGCGGGAGGGTTACAGTTTAGTGCTGTTTACTGCGGGAGGGTTACAGTTTAGTGCTGTTTACTGCGGGAGGGTTACAGTTTAGTGCTGTTTACTGCGGGAGGGTTACAGTTTAGTGCTGTTTACTGCGGGAGGGTTACAGTTTAGTGCTGTTTACTGCGGGAGGGTTACAGTTTAGTGCTGTTTACTGCGGGAGGGTTACAGTTTAGTGCTGTTTACTGCGGGAGGGTTACAGTTTAGTGCTGTTTACTGCGGGAGGGTTACAGTTTAGTGCTGTTTACTGCGGGAGGGTTACAGTTTAGTGCTGTTTACTGCGGGAGGGTTACAGTTTAGTGCTGTTTACTGCGGGAGGGTTACAGTTTAGTGCTGTTTACTGCGGGAGGGTTGCAGTTTTACAGTAACCCTAAACTGATGGGACCTTTTTAACTTTCAAAATTTCATTTGTGAACTTTACGAAATATTGAGGGCTGATCTGTCACATATTATTATAGTTTAATCAGTTCCAAATTGGCGAGAATTCTGAGGCTTGTATTTGTCTGTGCGCAAAAATAATCCATGTTGTTGCACATGTTTATTGGTGAAAATGTGCGTTTCCGCATCATAAGCAGGTATCAGCTGGCAGTATTACATTTGGGCTATAGGCTTTTCCTCAATCACTCACTCACTCACTGCAAATTATGAGCGTTTACTTTTGGACAAACTAAAAGTAAACTCAAAAGTAAACGCATTTCTAAACACAAAACTTACGTAAAAGTAAACGCAAAACTAAAAGGTTCTTGCATTTTGCACCTAACTGACCTCAAAGCACGCTCCAAGTGAGTGAATATAATCACCGATGTTTCCACCATCTGTGATATAATGGGACAGTTATTGATTAGAGGCTGGGTGGAAAACAGCTTAGTTGTTTGGCTCACATAGTGTTTAGTATTGCATTTACTTTTGAGTTTTCTTTTAGTTTGTCCAAAAGTAAACGCTCATAATTTGCAGTGACTCCAGAGACTTCTGTCGGACATTAATGATGGCTCTCCAGACACGCCTATCTTGCATGCAGGTCTTTATCTCAGCAGGTGTTTGTCCAGTGTCCTGACATAGGATATATCCACATAGCTTAACATCGGTCGTCCAGCATTTCTTTTGCCATGAACTGGTTTCCATAGAACTAGATTTGCTACCACATCCCCAGAACGTCTGATACAGTGTCCAGCAAACTGTAGTCGCCTCTTCTTGATTTTTTCACTTACTCTGGGAAGATCACCATAGAGTTCTTTGATGGTGATGTGTGACCTCCAACTTATATCAAGGGCTGATCTAAGAAGCCTGGAGTAACATCCATCCAATTGCTTTCGACCTCTAGTTGTTACTGTCCATGTTTTTGAACCATAGAGAAGAATGCTTTCCACTGTACATGTAGCTTGGAATAGCTTAATTTTTTGTTGATCTTGGTAGGTTAGGTAGGTTTTCTCAATGATATTGATTTCTAACTAATATTATCAACAACACTTTTATTTCTTTTTTTTATTTAGGCTGTCAGAGCTGTAAGTCAGCAATCCATAACCATGGCAACTAAACCAGCAGTAGTCTTTGTACTAGGAGCACCTGGTGCTGGTAAGGGTACACAGTGCGAGCGAATTGTAGAGGTAGGTATGTAGAAGAGTAGACTCGATCATCCTGTCTTCCCAATTTTCCACACGGCCCCTGCGAGGGTGCTCAAATGTGAAGACTGGAAAAAATACAGTTCCAAAAGTGTGCGCTGATAAACTCGTGAATAAACATGAGCTTATTCAAGCACCAGTGCGTCGGTAGTTTCACGCAGCGTTGTACACAGCATGACGCTATAGGGCGCACATTTGCCTCTCGCGGGACGCAGCGTGACGTTCGTTCGATGTACTTACTGCCTTTGAATTGGACCAATCGAATGCTTTTTCTGTTGCTGTGTACAAATGCGCATGCTGGGTATTGGTATGAATATTCATTACAAATTACTCGTGGAATTCCATTAAGTAGATGCACACTTTTTGGGCGTACAATTTTCCTATCCCTCTTTTTGGTCCGCCATTTTTAAAGATGGCGGCCATATACATGTAGAGAGACGCTGGGACTCAGTCTAGTAGAAGAGTAGATATCAGTAGCTTCCCAGAAACCATTGTGGCCGGTTGCATTACCCTGTCTGAGCACTCACATTACTTTTGTACATAGTTCCCCTTTGTGGTCCGCAATAAACGTGCCAAAAAAACAAAACATCCCATTGGCAAGTTCTGGTTTACCCAGTTTATTTTAACTACGAAGGGAACCATAAAAAATGTACAAAAGTAATGGAAGTGTAAGTCAATTAGACAGGTTAATGCGATCAGACAATGGTTTCTGGGAAGCTACAGATATCTTCTCTTGGTATGTAGAGTCAGAAATGTATGACAATCCAAGAAACCATTCTCGTAATAAAGACTCGCCAGTAGAATTGCGAGAATCCAAGTACTAAAAACGTGGACATTTTCGCGGTACATTCATTTTTGCGCTTTTTGCGCTCCAAGCAGCTACCGCAGAAATAAAAAACATGCAATCATATTTATTTTACTTCACTGAGCTTGCAATTTAAATATAAGTTTTAAGGAAATCTGCATATTATGTGGTTATAAGGTATTTATAGAGGGACAGGCTTCCTGTAACCCGGGAGCCTGTATCAGTATTATTTTTCCCCATGTTTAAACCAGTATTTTTTATAGCTTATATGATGTAATAAATCAATTTAAATACTTAATTATAGGGCGCCCTCACTTGACCTGTCACAAAATATATTAAATGTATGGAATGCCATTAGTGTAGTAACTCAATTATCAGTGTTTATCATCTATAAACCATGTGTTCTCTTTGATAAATATGTATTATGATAAGTAAACATGGCTTATGGAGAAATAAAAAGTTGAATCAATGTTTTTTCGACCAATAGAGATGGTTTATCACATGTAAAAAATGTGCATTGACTAAATACATGAATGGCTTGCCATATTCAAGCATGTTGTATGGATATAATAAATAGTCCATCTCAGATCACAGTCCAAAAGTAAAATGCTGTTATAAATGGGCATTGCAAAAGTGATTTTGTATGCTTAATATTATTTTAAATACCAATAGTTTATAGAATATGCCAAATTTGCTCACCGGGGGTGCCACTCCTCATGCCAAGGGGTCCCATTTAGTCATGGTTAATTAAGACTGTCCAATATCAATTTATTTATTTTAATTGTGTTTTCATTACATGTTTTTACACATATTAAGAGTCATTTTCTCATTTAATAAAATTGAATGCCAATAGTTGATATGATCTGCCAAATGTACTTCCCCGGGGGTACCACTACAAAGCGGGGTCTATTCAATAACAGGTTAAATGATTGGTGTTTTCATACATTGGTGTTTTCATACATGATTTGTATTCACACATACATGTATGAGAGTCAGTATTTCCCACTGAATGCCATAAGAACATAACATGTGCCAAATATGATCCCTCAGGGGTGCCACTCCTCCTGAGAGGGGGGTTATATTTACTGGGTTTCAGTGCCCCCCTACCAAAAAAGGCACATTTTAAAGTTTTAAATGTTTTCGTTACATGTGTTTACACACATCGAACGTTATTTCCACATTTAATACAACTTTGAAGGCTAATAGTATAAATATTATCTGCCAAATGTACTTCCCCGGGGGTACCACTTTCGAGCGGGGTCTATTCAATAACGTGTTTTCATTTTCATACATTGGTATTTTCATACATTATTTCAGACATATTATATTTACACATAAATGATAGTCATATGGGTATGTCCATGAAGTTGGGCCAAAAAGTGTGACATGACGTCAAAATTTCAAAATTGTTCAATTGTTAATCTGATATTATTTTTAGGTCCGACAATATCCATACTTTTGAAATATAGTGAACTTTTTCCTCTCAAGTATGAAAATAATCATTGATTGCGGGTTAGTTTCAGGTTATTATGGTAAAAATACCTATGCTACATGGACACCATTCTGACACTTCTCCCTTGCATTATTTTTAAATAGTTCAGGTTACTCACCATTCTTATATAGATTTATATTGCACTTTCATGGTCAGATTCATAAAAGCACACAATTGATACTACTCTACATCACAAAAAGTGACATGATGCTTTGCAATTTGAGGGTTGTGGGGTAATTTGGTTCAAGCCTTTTTGATGTAGTATTTATGTCTGTAATCAATAAGGATTGCTTCTGACACACATATTTTGTATAATTTTATCATCACTGATAACTGTTTAACTGATTTAGTAACATTACAATTAAATACAAAGTAAAAGCTTCTGTCCATACGGCTAAACATACAAGAAATGTACCTGATGCTACATGGACACCATGTCCTGTAGCATAGGTATAAATTCTATTGTTTTACAGATAACTAACATAAAATGAAGTAAGACACATTTCACTTCCTCTTTATATCAATAGCCACTACAATTACTACTAAAAATAAGAGTGATGTATAGAATTTTTTAAATTTGATACCCAATATCTACATGTACTTGATTACCGGCACTACATGGACACAGTGTCCATGTAGCATCAGGTACATTGTTTTGGTAAAAATGGTATCAAATATTGTGAGTTATCTCACTAAAAACTGTCATGTTATGTTATTTCCCATATATTTTCAAGTAGAATTGAAATATTTGAAAAAGAATTATGGGTGCCATCATTATAAACTAATTACCTTGTCCCTAAGCTACATGGTAATACCGGCACTACAGGTGGACACCTCGCTTGTTTTCAGTTTTTTTGCTGTCTTTAATAAAACCAATTACCCCAAAAATGGTCCCAATGAGAACCTCTAGTAAAACACTTAATTGCAGGGAGCCATTCATTTCAGTATGTGAAAGGATCTTTTTACTTGAGAGGGGCAATCATTGTAAATGTACCTATGCTACACCGGACACCTCGTCAAAAATCAGTGACGTTTCCTCAAATAATTATAAAATAACATCATCTATGGGTACAGTTGTTGTTCAAACTTTCTTATGAATGTGATACGGTAATTTAGGACCCGAAATCAGTGGGTTCAAATGTCATCTGTGTTGTTGGTGAGCTTAAAATACCGATGCTACATGCTTTTTTGGGGTGGACTCCTTTCTGTAGCATAGGTATGGCAATTTCCCGAAGACGTCATATCAAATTGGCCGATTTCTGTTCTGTCATCATCTACTTAAAGGTGAATTGGAACATATATTCATAGATTATGTAGTAATTTTATGATTTTATGACATTTATATTTACAAAATTATGTTTTGCATTTTTTCTATTTTCATGTCACACTTTTTTGACTAAAAAAGGGCCGGACACCAACTATTAATGAAGCATAAAAAAAATTACAGGGGAGCTATAACTTTCATTTGACTTTTGAAAGACATGTTATAGTAGATTCATAAACTCTGGCGCATCAGTATCGATTTTGGACCTCGTCCATTGGGCGTTAGAGGAACCCATTTTGACCAATGATGAAACAGCGGTACTTTTATAGATGTTATTATCATGATTATTTGCGCTCCATATTCAAATGCTATTCATGATAGTGTGGCTTTATGAATAGGGCTGATCAAATAGCTTTACAATCACGACAACCAAAAACTTAATCCAGCAGCTTCAAATGTGTTATCCCTTTGGAAGCGGTTACCACAATAAAAACAAATCGACCATTATCGACCGTTACAGGATTCGAAAGAAAAATATTATGTATGTCATTTTACCTATTCATAATTTAGTGGATACTTTTATTATTTTACGTTTTTATTATGCACGTGGAATAATGGCAACATTAAAATGAAAACAACAGTTCTACGTATTTTTTTGCGAGAATAAACCGGCAAATAATTCAATAATCATTTTTTTTATATACCTAGGTACAAAACTATTTGTCCTAATTAAATGGAAAAACAGTTATATATCAACCAAGATACGGATTATAAACGTTACGTTACGTATTTCTGGCTATGAGACCACCTGAAAACCTTTATCAATTTATCTGAATAACAATACATTTTCTTTATCGTTATGCCGATAATCCAACCGCAAGTTCCCTGTCACTAGGTACATAGTGGTGACTACATCACCATGATCACAGTAGTACATGCACACGAAGCCACGGTATTACCCTTGCATATTACGATTAAATTCGAGTGCCTCCCCATCTTTTGCTTCTGTTACCTCTTTACTGAAATGGTATATCGCTAAAATCGGCCAATGTCTGCGAATCGACTATAGTATGAGGTCTTTTTAAATTATATTACTTGTGAAAATAAACTTCAGGCAAACTGTCAGAAAATGCATTTATCCTACACAAATCAGCACAATTTCTTAAATTGCCCAACTTCATGGACATACCCATATGCTATTCTGAATGCCATAGAACATAAAATATGCCAAATATGCTTCCTCAGGGGTGTCACTCCTTTTAGAGGGGTTATATAAACTAACTGTTAAGCTTAAGACAGTTCAATTTCAATTTATTTGTTTTTTATTTTATTTTCATTTTCCTTTTTTTCACAAAATATTAAGAATCATACGAATTTGAATGCCAATAGTTGACATTAATCTGCCAATTGTCCAATTTCAATGATCTTGGTATATCATTATCCTGAATGCCATTGCCATTAGTACATAAAATGTTCCATTTTTCTCCGGGGGGTACCACTCACAAGAGCAGTCCTAAGGGACTATTCATTATTTCGCCCGCCGGATTCGAACGATAAAAATCCAACAGCTTCCGAGGCTTCACCCCCTTGACCCCCACAAAAATGAAATTTATTTAATCATGAAAGTTTATTCAAATTATGCGATGTATTTAAACCTTCAAATATTCATTTAACATCGGGATTCATGGGATTATGACAGTCAAATTAGTACAAATATAAAAGCTGTTCGAGCCGTCTATGCGCGCATGTGCCTACAAAATTAAGTTTATTGTTTTAGAAAATCGTTTAGAGCAAAAATATATCTCAATCATGGCAAATTTAAGTGTAAACGTGCACTGTTATCATGTGAAAGATGATGATCCTTTACCTAAGTGGATTTAGATATGTGCAAGCTTTTGAATTTGTCCCTCTCCTGTACATGTTTTAAGCAGGTTGTGTGAAATATAAATGATGAAAGATATTACTTACTACGACATTCTGTGCTCCATGCTCTTTCCATTTAGTAAGATAATTTATACATGTAATATCGAAGATATTCTCAGACTTAAGGATTTGTAAATCATTGTGTATGTGTATGTCATGCTATCTTCTTGTTATCATTAAAATATGAGAAAGAGTATGGTAAATCAGTGGGACACTGGGTAAATACAGGTAATTCTAACAAATATGGGATTTCACTTTGTCCTGCACTACATGTACATGGTGTGCAGATATAATAAACATCACAGAAAATAATGTGAGTTGTCGCAACGGTTATTATAAATATTATTTCACATGGCACAATATCTCTTATTTGTCAAGGAAAAAGAATGGTTAAACAAAAATAAAATACCAACATTCTTATAACATTTATATGGATCAATCGATGTAAGGCAAAACATATCACAAAATATGGAAATATCATGAAATGAAACACATTTGATACAATTTTCTAAGCATATGAGGAGTAGAGACTCATGATATGAATATCTTAGGTTAATTATTTCTTTCATTCCATATAGACATGTAAGAGGCAATGCGATATGCAAAATACTGCATTTTAAGGACTGTTTTTAACGAATAAATTAAAAACAATTTATCTTACATGAAAAAAGTTGTTAGATATGAGTTCCTTGTCTGATTTCCTTTCATTTGAATCCCATATTTACATACTTTCGTCCAGGTTCCGATTTGACCCCCCCCCCCTGAATTCCTTGTAGGGGGGTATGTGTGAAACTTTTGTGGGGGTTTCCCGGAAACTGGTAAAACTACTTATTATGGGCTACCAAGTTACATGGTGCAACCGAAAATAGCATGAAGTATAACAAAAAGTGTCTCGGTGCTCCCGGGTTAATGCTCCTGATATCAAGAGAGCGATTATTGGACAGTTTTGGGGGGGTATTTGAGGGGTTAAGACTCATGATAGGAAGATCTTAAGTGAATTTTTTCTGTCATTCCAAGATAGATATGTCATGGGCAACATATGTTCAAGAATTTTTGCAAGATTTAATGGCTTTGTAACATTGTAAAATGTGGTTGTCTTCTTTTAAGTCAAATTGTGTTGCCGAATATGCAAAATACTGCATTTTAAGTACTGTTTTTTGCAAATAAATTGAAAATGGTTCATCATACATAAATAAAGTGTCTAGATATGAATTCCTTGTTTGATTATCTTTCATTTGAACCCCAGATTGACATACTTTCGACAAAGTAAAAGTTTGACCCCCCCCCCCCCCCCCCCCCCCCCGGAGGGGGGGGGGGGGGGGGGGGTCTGTGTGAAACTTTTGGGGGGTATCCCCGAAATTGGTCAAACAACTTATTATGGGCTACCAAGTTACATGGTGCAACCAAAAATAGCATGAAGTATGACAAAAAGTGTTGCGGTGCTCCCGGGTTACTGTTAATTAGCACGCATCATTCGTCCAAATGCAAATTTTGAAAATTCTGACGTCTTTTCAAACTCTAGGCATGTGTATTTTGTGTCAATTTGGACGCACAAGTTCCCGATACTCAAAAATAATCACTCTTAATTCATGAATTAGTGCAAATTTATTGTTTTATTTACTGGAAATGGGTTTATTTAGTCATATCTGTGCATTTTCTTACACTTATGCTAGCTAAAATGTGATATTTCGCCGCCGATTTTGAGATCCAGGTTTATCGACTGGTGATCCGCCATCTTGGATTTAAGTTCGACAATAGATGGCGTCCTAACAATCCGCCCACAGACGCACACATTTCTGTTTGGACGCGATTTTTTGCCACCTCGTCAGGCAAACATGCGCATTTTTCAAACCTCAACAGGAAGCCTGCAGAGGTATAAGGGAAATATATACACCTAGCACATAAAGTCCCTGACCAGGTGCTTTGAGGTTGGCTAATTCAAAATATATGATCGGTACCAAAAATCTGAGATATACATTAAATGAGCAAATTTCTTCTCCGCAGTTTGATACCTCCTTCAACAAAATCGAATGGATACTTTTAAAGTTATGTCGATTTTAATGACTGCGCATGCAACAGAAATGTTGCACTAGGTATAGGAAATCATTGATTTGTGTGTATATAAGTTGTATCCAAAACTGAATGGAATAACAATTCTGACGACTCATCTAAGGTTTCAAAGATTGCAGAACAATGCTGCTCGGTTGATATGTTCCATATCCATGCGTGACCATATTACTCCACAGGCTGCCCATATGGGAAAGGATTCAATTCAAACTCTGTCTTTTTGTCTTCAAAAGCATGAACAATAACCTGCAATTTACTGCAATTTACTGTCACCATATGTTATTCGAAGAGCTCTTCGTTCTGCTAATGACATCACTCGCCTAAATGTTCCTAGGACAAATAAGGTCTTGGTCACAGGCATGGAACAATCTCCCTTGCACCATACGAGAAACTGACAATATCTCTCATTTTTGTTGTAGTCTTAGACGCACCTTTTTCCATGCTAAATGTATTTTGTGTTCAGTGTTACATTTGCTATGATCTAGATGGAATAGCGCTATATAAATATTAATTGTTATGTTATGTTAACTAACCCCATTGAATTTGTGTAGCTTAGTTTCATTGTGTGATAATTAGAAAAAAACATTATATTACTAATCGTGTACATGATTGTGTGTTTTATTTTTCTAATAGCATTTTGGTTTTGTGCATTTATCTGCGGGCGATTTATTACGAGCGGAGAGGAACAGTGGCTCAAAAGATGGCACCCTCATACAAGAATACATCAAAGAAGGCAAAATAGTGCCTGTAGAAATCACAGTTAACTTATTAGATAAGGTAACAGTATAGATTCATTATTAACCCCCTGGGGTCTACCTGTGTATCTTACAGTGGTTCTGATTGGTTGATTACAAGATGTACTCATATGAATAGCCAATTCAAATGCAGCTTGTAAAATGTTTCACTCCCATCTTTATCAGGGATAAAATTATTCTAACAATGTCTCTCATTGGTGCAATAAATGATGTATCCATCTTTTTAACCAATCGGCCGGTAGTTCTCAGGGGGTTAACCCTAACCTAACTGAGTACTATCTCCATCCGCATCCCCCAGACGGTTTTCAATGACAAAATCAACCGAGCCTATAATGGGACCCAATGCGAGTATTGAGGCACAATGAGGGAAATGTGAATATTGAGTTATTGATATCATGATAATACAATAACCCTAACCCCAGAGGCACCTTTTCCAAAGATTTTTTTTTCGTGGCCAAATAGCGAGGGGAAAAAGTGCCCCCACTCCCCCGGGGCTCGAACCCGGACCTCTGTGTCCAGAGGCAGAGGATCTACCGCTCGGCCACAGGGGGAAACCATACATGACGAAACTATACATGGCGGAGTATTCCGCCCTGTATATACCCCGGGGCCATTATTTCATCGAAAAACTGCTGAGCCGGGTGACACAAGCACACCGCAATCATTCGTAGTACTCAAGAGTGTTAGAGTTAGGGACATATTGGTACCAAAAGCAATGTCCATATCACATTCCAAACCAAAGTTACAAATCAATGTCCACATCACATTCCAAACCAAAGCTACAGATGATTGAAAATCACTTTGTCTCAAAAAATCAAATACAAATTGTCAAATTATGGGCAATTCAAGTTTTGGTTTTGTTAACACATCAATGGAGTAAATGAAAATTAAATCCGTCAAATGTAGTTTAACTCTTTATTTTCATGAATTTGAGTCTTTGGTTAGATACAAGATGTATCAAAGATCAGAAATATGACTGGTTCTGAATTTGGGTGTATCCTTGGTGTAAGATATTTATAAGTTAGACTAGTGTCCAGACCTATTACGGATTAAAGCTGTACAGGGTGACCCAATAAAAAGTTTACCCAAAATTAAAGTGATATTTTTCCACTTCCTGTAATTTGATATCTGTGTTTTTACATGTTTTTTATGTTGCAGTTGTGTTTAACCATGCCTAAAAAATGATGCTCCGTGGACAAGTCTGTTTTGCTGAAGTAATGTTCAATGGACCATATCTTGAAAACCACTTAACCAAAATAAATAATTCGTTCAGGGTAGATGCTCCGTTATCCATTCTTTGTAATAAAATAAAAAACACAGATATCAAATTACAGGAAGTGGAAAAATATCACTTTCATTTTGGGTAAACTTTTTATTGGGTCACCCTGTATAATCCTCTAATCCCTCAATAGAGGATTTGGTGCTTAGGTTATTTGTTGTGCTGTCTTACACCAAGGATAAACCTGAATTTGCCTTATTTTGACTTTGTCCCACATTTGTGCTCCTGTCGCATTCCGCCTCATTTACTCATGTTGGGTCACATATAGTGAGCGCAGTTTAATGCGCGAATCAGTAGCTGATCTGATAGCCGTAGCTTGCCTATGGGGGCCTGGGAGGGTCCCGGTTCGATCCCCGTCGGTGTCGGGGCGCAGCAATTTATTTGTCAGTTTCTTTTCCAAAATTGCGACCCTGGTTAAAAATCTGGTTTGGGGTTAAGCGTTAATGCCTCACTACCTCTCTATTTGCAAAATGTATGCCATATCGTCGCTGTTCTGTCAAATTCTTGTATGTTTTTCTGGCCCTTCAGCATGTATAAAGTTAAACTGTCCAACGGTTATGTATAGGAAGTATTGCTTTATACATGTTCTGGGGCAAGAGCTGTTTTCAGGCTCTTCAGCATGTATGCATAGGAAGTGTTGCATTGTACATCTTTAGGGGCAAGAGCACTTACAAGATTTTGATGAATGTGTTTCTACCCTTGAACATGTTTAGAGCAGACTGCCAAAAGATTATGTATAGGAAGTATTACTTTATACATACTGAAGGGCCGGATGGAGATACAAGGTTTTGACAGAACACAGAATGGATTCTCTCTGGTTTTTTTAAATCTTCAAAGCATGTTCAAAACATTTCAAATAGTAGAACACAACACAGCAGACGCTTTTACACTAGGCCTGTTATCCTTTGCATTGTGGGGGAAATGTGGGGACAGCTTGGCTTCCAGTGCCAAAACTATTATTTCAATCAATTTTAATTTGATAAGGGTATAGTGTGAACCATGGCAGTCAAAAGATGCTTATATGTGATGCGATCTGTGAAAACCTGTCGGATGTCGCAAAATATGAACTAGGGATAAAAACAAAACTTTTTTGAAAGATTTTTTTTAGAAAATTATTTCCAATACTTTGTGTCATCATCTTTTATGAAATTTCACCTTCAAAAACTTACTTAAGTCACTTTTCTTATTAACCTTATAATGTTATTTTATTGAACTGTGTACCTTTTTGGCCTGTTTTCATGATTTCTTGTTTTGTGGCATTTTATGACATCTTATTAAATATCATTCACTCATAACCTTTTTTTGTAGTGACTGTAGAATAATGATCAAAACAGTTCTGTAATCAGCACAGTTTCAGCTTTCTTATGATAGAAATATCTCCAATATGAAAAATGCCACCATGTGGCAGGTTTTCACAGATCGCATCACGTATAAGGCCAAAGTTCTGTCTCACATTTGTACATATGGTAAAGCGAATATTTTTTCGATGTAAACAAGTCGACTGTTGGTAGTATATCCGTGGTCTTCGCCATCTCCAAAAGACTTATAAAATTCTGTTAACATTTCAGTGTAGGTAACACCCTAATCTATCATCACATGAAATATAAAGTTGTTACGTTCAATAAAACTTGAGATTTTATAAGCTTTTTTGACTCTGAAAAATTCCGTATTTTTTCATTTTTTCCAAGTATTCAAATTCATCCAAAATTTCATTTTTTGAAAATAAAACTGAAAGTAATATGTAGCCACGATATTCATTTGCAGGAAAATGAATGAATTTTGTCGGTGAAACGGAAGTAAAATATGAAAATACGCCAATTTCTAGTGGCTGTTTTGCGAGGTCATAGTAACAACACAGTCGTGCATGCATACGCGTACGACAAATAAAGCCGCTTTGAATGACCTGCCGACTGACTGTATGCGACATGCATTTGTTTCTATTTTATTATCGTGTTTTGGTCCACTACCCCACTCTTTCGTAGCCAATTTGTTTCAATTTTTTCTCGGACAACTTAAAAATAAAAGTAATAAAAAAACCCAAAATTGGGCTAATCACGTAAAAGTGACTCCACTTGCTGTATGTGAGACAGATTTTTTTTTCTCGGTCTAATAAATTGTTGTGATATATCGGTATTGATGTCTTTTGATAAAACTGAATTCAATCTGTTCTGAAAGGGGCATTAAGAGATGTGGTGAAGGCAGCACCCTCAAATACAAAAATGATAAAAACTGGGATTTGTATATTTTTACAAATTACATGTATGAACTTACACCTATAAGGATTAAGAAAAATCAGCCTTCTTTGTACAACAAAAATTAGATTAAAAATCTGGCGGAGATCAGCATATTACGTCAGCCAGTATCCCCCTGCAGCACGCGTGATACATATCGGGAACCATATTTGCATAGAGGGCGTTTTTCAATAAATAGCGATGGTATTGTTTTATTCAAGTTTTGCTGTATTTTTGTTAGTTGAAACAACAATAATGGCAATTTTTAATGTTCATCTTGAATTCTGAAGTAAATAAAAAATAAAATAAAAATGTCAGCACCACTTAATGTCCCTTTAAATCTGTAAATTGTTATTTAGAACATGAAGAAAAGAGTATCCAATGTGTACTTAATAGATGGCTTTCCAATCAACGAGGAAAATCGGCAAGGATGGCTCAAACAAATCGGTTATAAAATTGACTTCAAATTTGTTCTTCTCCTTGAATGCTCGCAAAAGGTTGGTTTTTGAATCGTAATATACCGCTAGCAGAAATAGAATGGGATTATAAACCATGACACCATGACCATCAAAACAATGGGTTATCAGTTACTTTCTGAAATATTTTTTGTCTTCTAGATAAATTGCATAAACAATGTTTTTTCTCTGATTTCACATTTTAAATTGTGATTCCTGATAGTGAACTTGTTTTGATCATGGAATTGTGGTTATGTAATCGCCATAATGAAGCCACTTTGGGAGCATGACTAATGACTGCTTAGGCCAACAACAAAAAAAGTTGTGTTGCCCTCACAAGCCTAAAATCGGGAAGGTCGGCCGGCCGGATTTTCATTTAATTTTAATTTTACCAAATCAATGATTTTATACTATTATTTCAGTCAACATGTGTGAAGATACTAAGGAAAACGCTTACTGGATGTATTTTCAACCCAATGGTGAATATTTTGGTTTCTTGCCCATCTCTGTGCAATTTTCACAGATTGGAAGATCTTCAGAAAGAAAAAAAATCTTGAAAAGAAAAAAAATCCCGGCCCACGTTCTCGGAATTTTGACCCGGCCTGATGAGGGCAACACAACTATTTTTTTTTGTTGGCCTTATTTGGGAAAATGGTGCAAAACTGCTTCCCGAAGTGACTGGTAACCATGGGGTTACTATTTTCTTGGTATTGAATGGTGACCCCACTGTAATGGGCTATTCCATGTGATGTTATTCACACCCCTTGAATAGAAGGCAACAACAAGGTGTATTATCCGCAATGCCCTCCATAAAATGGAAAGAATATAGAGAAGTATATGAAGAGCTTTGTTGCAAAAGGGCCACCAGACCACCCCGACATATTACTCATTTTGCATTAGTGAATTTGTATTGACAAGTCCATGGAATTAATCATATTATTGTATGGCTGTGTTCATTACTGTTTCTATGACTTGGATTAGTGCGTCCATGAATGCCAATTGAGGCAACAACCAATACAAGCCACATTCCACATAATGAATAGCCATCCATTCAATAATGCAAAATGAGTAAAAAGGCAGAAGTGGATGTAAGCCCTTTTGCAAACAGCTCTTCATATATTGAATTATCCAATTTTGATATCGGTTGATGTCCCACCGTGGATGGAATAAGATACCAAGACACTATCAGGGTCAGAAATTTGAGGAGAATCCGAGAATCCATTCTCGCAAAGATTCCTGCCAGTAAAGTTGCAAGAATCCAAGTTGATTCTCGTAGATAATCGGTCTAACACACTATTTGAATGGAGGAGGCTCCATAGATTCTCGCAAAATCCTCTGCATAGAATCTAAATGGGTTCTTGCAACCTTTTGACGAACTTCTGACCCTGCACTATATTGTTCTCCTCCATGTTTGCTTCTATTAGGGGTGAGAGTTGCTTTAATGGAATAGCGCAAGCTATCTCTTGTATAAGGCCAAACAAAGAAGAAAGTCTGTCTCAGAAACATTGTGCAAAAAAGCTAAGTGCTGTGCGATTTTTTATTATTATTGTTTTTTAGAAAATAGGCTATGAGGTATGCGATTTTTTTTTGTTGCTATTTTTTGTTGTTGCTTATCCAAGCTTACAGTTACAGAGAACTTTTTTAAACTTTAAAAAAAAAAATCAAAATCAAAAAATCAAAAATAAATAGAAGAAGTTTTTTAGCCCCCAGCGCTTAGACCTACGCGCCGTTGCTCATTTCACATACCAATGGGGGCAGGCTTCTGAGACAGACCTTCTTCTTTGTTTGGCCTAAGTAGTGGGTTTAATCGGTTAGTCATTGCATGTCTACTTAATTTACAGGCCATGGAAAAGAGTGCAACAAAGAAGTTTCTGATTGACGGCTTTCCACGAAACGAGGACAACCTGAGCGGATGGAACAAGAAGATGGCGGAGAAGACAGACTTCAAATATGTGCTGTTTTTTGAGTGCTCAGAAAAGGTTGGTTTTACTTGCCGCTCATGTTGTCAACTGCCGTTGACCTAATGCACTGCACGATGCGTTACTAAGGTGAACGAGTGTAATTGTCCAAATTTGTGCTGGTTTTTGAGTGCTCATCAGAAAAGGTTGGTTTTACTTGCCTCTCATGTTGTCAACTGCCGTTGACCTAATGCACTGCACGATGCGTTACTAAGGTGAACGAGTGTAATTGTCCAAATTTGTGCTGTTTTTTGAGTGCTCAGAAAAGGTTGGTTTTACTTGCCTCTCATGTTGTCAACTGCCGTTGACCTAATGCACTGCACGATGCGTTACTAAGGTGAACGAGTGTAATTGTCCAAATTTGTGCTGTTTTTTGAGTGCTCATCAGAAAAGGTTGGTTTTACTTGCCTCTCATGTTGTCAACTGCCGTTGACCTAATGCACTGCACGATGCGTTACTAAGGTGAACGAGTGTAATTGTCCAAATATGTGCTGTTTTTTGAGTGCTCATCAGAAAAGGTTGGTTTTACTTGCCTCTCATGTTGTCAACTGCGGTTGACCTAATGCACTGCACGATGCGTTACTAAGGTGAACGAGTGTAATTGTCCAAATTTGTGCTGTTTTTTGAGTGCTCAGAAAAGGTTGGTTTTACTTGCCGCTCATGTTGTCAACTGCCGTTGACCTAATGCACTGCACGATGCGTTACTAAGGTGAACGAGTGTAATTGTCCAAATTTGTGCTGGTTTTTGAGTGCTCATCAGAAAAGGTTGGTTTTACTTGCCTCTCATGTTGTCAACTGCCGTTGACCTAATGCACTGCACGATGCGTTACTAAGGTGAACGAGTGTAATTGTCCAAATTTGTGCTGTTTTTTGAGTGCTCATCAGAAAAGGTTGGTTTTACTTGCCTCTCATGTTGTCAACTGCCGTTGACCTAATGCACTGCACGATGAGTTACTAAGGTGAACGAGTGTAATTGTCCAAATTTGTGCTGGTTTTTGAGTGCTCAGAAAAGGTTGGTTTTACTTGCCTCTCATGTTGTCAACTGCCGTTGACCTAATGCACTGCACGATGCGTTACTAAGGTGAACGAGTGTAATTGTCAAAATTTGTGCTGTTTTTTGAGTGCTCATCAGAAAAGGTTGGTTTTACTTGCCTCTCATGTTGTCAACTGCCGTTGACCTAATGCACTGCACGATGAGTTGCTAAGGTGAACGAGTGTAATTGTCCAAATATGTGCTGTTTTTTGAGTGCTCATCAGAAAAGGTTGGTTTTACTTGCCTCTCATGTTGTCAACTGCCGTTGACCTAATGCACTGCACGATGCGTTACTAAGGTGAACGAGTGTAATTGTCCAAATATGTGCTGTTTTTTGAGTGCTCATCAGAAAAGGTTGGTTTTACTTGCCTCTCATGTTGTCAACTGCCGTTGACCTAATGCACTGCACGATGCGTTACTAAGGTGAACGAGTGTAATTGTCCAAATATGTGCTGTTTTTTGAGTGCTCATCAGAAAAGGTTGGTTTTACTTGCCTCTCATGTTGTCAACTGCCGTTGACCTAATGCACTGCACGATGAGTTGCTAAGGTGAACGAGTGTAATTGTCCAAATTTGTGCTGTTTTTTGAGTGCTCATCAGAAAAGGTTGGTTTTACTTGCCTCTCATGTTGTCAACTGCCGTTGACCTAATGCACTGCACGATGCGTTACTAAGGTGAACGAGTGTAATTGTCCAAATTTGTGCTGTTTTTTGAGTGCTCAGAAAAGGTTGGTTTTACTTGCCTCTCATGTTGTCAACTGCCGTTGACCTAATGCACTGCACGATGCGTTACTAAGGTGAACGAGTGTAATTGTCCAAATTTGTGCTGTTTTTTGAGTGCTCATCAGAAAAGGTTGGTTTTACTTGCCTCTCATGTTGTCAACTGCCGTTGACCTAATGCACTGCACGATGCGTTACTAAGGTGAACGAGTGTAATTGTCCAAATATGTGCTGTTTTTTGAGTGCTCATCAGAAAAGGTTGGTTTTACTTGCCTCTCATGTTGTCAACTGCGGTTGACCTAATGCACTGCACGATGCGTTACTAAGGTGAACGAGTGTAATTGTCAAAATTTGTGCTGTTTTTTGAGTGCTCATCAGAAAAGGTTGGTTTTACTTGCCTCTCATGTTGTCAACTGCGGTTGACCTAATGCACTGCACGATGCGTTACTAAGGTGAACGAGTGTAATTGTCCAAATTTGTGCTGTTTTTTGAGTGCTCATCAGAAAAGGTTGGTTTTACTTGCCTCTCATGTTGTCAACTGCCGTTGACCTAATGCACTGCACGATGAGTTACTAAGGTGAACGAGTGTAATTGTCCAAATTTGTGCTGGTTTTTGAGTGCTCATCAGAAAAGGTTGGTTTTACTTGCCTCTCATGTTGTCAACTGCCGTTGACCTAATGCACTGCACGATGCGTTACTAAGGTGAACGAGTGTAATTGTCCAAATTTGTGCTGTTTTTTGAGTGCTCATCAGAAAAGGTTGGTTTTACTTGCCTCTCATGTTGTCAACTGCGGTTGACCTAATGCACTGCACGATGCGTTACTAAGGTGAACGAGTGTAATTGTCCAAATTTGTGCTGTTTTTTGAGTGCTCATCAGAAAAGGTTGGTTTTACTTGCCGCTCATGTTGTCAACTGCCGTTGACCTAATGCACTGCACGATGCGTTACTAAGGTGAACGAGTGTAATTGTCCAAATTTGTGCTGTTTTTTGAGTGCTCATCAGAAAAGGTTGGTTTTACTTGCCTCTCATGTTGTCAACTGCCGTTGACCTAATGCACTGCACGATGCGTTACTAAGGTGAACGAGTGTAATTGTCCAAATTTGTGCTGTTTTTTGAGTGCTCATCAGAAAAGGTTGGTTTTACTTGCCTCTCATGTTGTCAACTGCGGTTGACCTAATGCACTGCACGATGCGTTACTAAGGTGAACGAGTGTAATTGTCCAAATTTGTGCTGTTTTTTGAGTGCTCATCAGAAAAGGTGGATTTAGCTTGTTGCTCATCAGTTGTCAACCAACTGTCAACTCACCACACTGCATGATTAAAACCCCCTGGGGTCTACCTGTCTATCTTACAGTGGTTCTGATTGGTTTATTACAAGATGTACTCATATGAATAGCCAATTCAAATGCAGCTTGTAAAATGTTTCACTCCCATCTTTATCAGGGATACAATTATTCTAACAATGTCTCTCATTGGTGCAATAAATGATGTATCCATCTTTCTGACCAATCAGCCGGTAGTTCTCAGGGGGTTAAGGTGTTGCCGATGCAGCTCTGTACAGGTTTATCTATTTCTTGAACATTATCTCACCCGGTATCCTTTAGTCCAGTGGTTCTCAACCTTTTTGCCCCACGACCCCTTTTGACATTCCTGGTCAGAACCGTGACCCCCAAAACAAAAATTGGAGAAAAAAACACCAGCCGGATATCATAAATGAAACTGCTTAGTTTGGATGCGAGCGTAGCGGGCAGGAAATTTTGCATATTTAAACGTTTCTTTTTGGATTTTCTAAGCTTTTGAAAGCGAAATGTAACACGGTTCCCCCCAAAACCTATATTTATGAGCCCTTCATGACCCCTGGTAAACCCCAAACGACCCTCAGGTTGAGAACCCCTGCTTTAGTCTCTCAATTTATGCAGTGTGATATTGTGAGAAAGCATATCGCCTGTTAATGCATAGTAGAGAGGTAAATGTATAGCCTCGTAGGGTTACTATTTAGAAAAACCAGCCTCTGGTTGATGGCGGTTCTTGGACTGGGAGTAGTTCCTGGGCTCAGATAAGGTAGTCCTATGGTAGAACCATGGTTGGAACTTCAGATTTATTTCAACCAGCCAGTCGGGCAGGTAACTCACAAAAACACCTGCCCAACAACAAAATCCACCAGCCAGTGTAACTCACTTAGGCTATACTGACATGTGAGTCGGAACAATTTGACCTGCCAGTCGGTCAGGTACTTTCGCATCTTCACTGCCCAATGCAATAGTTACCCGCTATGGGTGGGCAGGTGCTATTTCCAGGCCTGGTTAGGACTAGGTAAATGGGCTGTAGTCTATGTTGTCTCATTGTAAAGCATAGGTTTTTTACGACTGTAGAGGTCAGTCTAAGTCACAGCATTTTGCAGCAGTGATTGGAGGGTCAATAATACTTCTGATGTATTGGTGTTAAAAAAGCAATGTCTTGTCTACGTAGCTGGTGCACATCTCTTAATTGTGTAATGCTCCTCTACCACGCACCTTGTCGGCATCTTAATTTGTGTGATGTTTGAAGGGTGAATGTTGCAGATTCCAGCTTGAAAATTATCTTTGTGGCTATTTAGCAAACGGGTACAGATTCGGTCTGGATTTTGTTGTTGTCACAGTTATGCTGGATTGTACAGATACTGATGTTTTTAATAAGGTTTGGCTATGTTTTGTTATAAATTGTACCAAATACTACTTAACAAATACACCATGGTTCTTTTCGGGGAAGCAGTGCAAACTATAATGGTCCCACAATATTGGATTATTGGGACTACCTCTCGACGCACAGCTGCTCTCACTACGGTATGCTGACATGACCTCGTATAAGTTGAATGGAAAATAGAATAGATTAACAAACACAATTGGCACGTTAGTGTTGAAGGGTATGGGAGACACAGTTCATTCAGTTCAAAATTGGCGAACTTCCTTACAGCAGCGAATTAATTGAAAAAAAACATGGGCGCCAAACGCATGCATAGCGCAATCGTATGCAGGACGTTTGCATATGCCAAATTAGTGCGCATATGCTTGGATTACTTTAGTGTGTAGAGAAATAGAAAACACATATTTCTCGCCAATTTGGAACTGATTAAAACTAGCTAATAAGTAGTACCGTTTTATCCCTATTAAGCGCCCATGCCCTTATAAGCGCCCACCCCTCTTTTTCCCAATGACTACCAAAAAGTAACACCTAATAAGCGCCCATCTTTTTAGCCACTGCAGCTCAAAATAAAGCATGAAAGTAGCGTCCGATAGTCCCGGCATCAACAACATGTTGGCGATCCACGTATCAGCGGGCTTTGCACATTTTCCACCAAAAATGTGCATCAAAATTCAGAAATAATTTGACAGTTTCCACGATAAACAACTTTAAAAAAAGTAACTTAATAAGCGCCCATCCTAAATGACTTTGCTAAGAGCCCTGGGCGCTTAATAGGGATAATACGGTATGTTATTTTAGTTGTAGATTCTGTTTGCATGCTGATAAACCAAATAATTTTGCCTGTTTTAAACTTTGCATAATTTACTGATTGCTTAAGCTGAACAAAGCAGAAGGTTTGTCTCGGAAACATTTTGCAAAAAAGCTAATGTGCTGTGCGATTTTTAAAAAAAATTATTTAGAAAAAAGCTATGAGGTATGCGATTTTTTTTGTTGTTGTTGTTGCTAATCCAAGCTTACAGAGAACTTTTTTTTAACATTTTTTTAAAAATCCCCCCCCCCCCCAAAAAATCCTAAGAAAATCAATGCCTCAGCGCGTAGACCTATGCGCCGTAGCTCAATTTACATAACAATGCAGGCGGGCTTCTGAGGCAAACCCTCTTCTTTGTTTGGCCTTAGAGCTGAGCATACTACACAATGCTTAACCCCCTGGGGTCTACCTGTCTATCTAGCAGCGCTTCTGATTGGTTAATTACAAGATATACTCATTTGAATAACCAATTACGATACAGCTTTTAAGCTATTTCACCCCGATCTTTATCAGGGATACAATTATTTAAACAATGTCTCTGATTGGTGCAATAAATGATGTATCCATCTTTCTGACCAATCGGCCGGTAGTTCTCAGGGGGTTAACCGCTACACAGTAGCATTTTGCCACCGCTACCACTACACTTGTCATATTGGCTCGGATCTATGTGTTTCTATGGCGTAATGATTTGGGGGAACCAGTGTGTTATATCATGAACACTAAGGGACGCACCATTACATTTTTTGGGGGGGGGGGCGGTAGGAAGTTTTTTGAAGAAAAAAAATTCCCCCTCTATGCAGGCCAAAAAAAAAATCCCCCTGATGAGTAAAAAAAAAACCACCTCTACCCCCACCCAACTCAATATGAATGAATACCTTAAAAAAAACACACACCTTACAGCGGCCAAAAAAAAAATTCCCCCCGAACCCAACTTCCTACCCCCCCTGGAAATCTAATGGTGCGTCCCTAATACGCATTCATGTGTTCAAGCGTTGTGGAGTATGCTCAGACCTTCAACAGACTGTTTTAAGACTTGAATGAAGTGATTTAATAGTAAAATATTCCCATTAGCACCTTAATAGCAACTATTAAATACATCATTTGGATGTGAATGACACCCATGCTCTCTTAAAAAACAAAGATTTTGCCCCCACCCCTCTCTCAATTTTTGTTTCATTTACGGAACTTCCCCCGTGCTCTCAAATTTGTGACTTGGCAGCACATTTCCCAACATTTTTTGGATGAAAAAAAAGCCGACCAACCCTACATGAGAGGTTCCTTTCCCCCTTAGAACAGTGTTTTTTCTTCATGGCCTTATTAAACCCCTGGGGTCTACCTGTCTTATCTTACAGTGGTTCTGATTGGTTTATTACAAGATGTACTCATATGAATAGCCAATTCAAATGCAGCTTGTAAAATGTTTCACTCCCATCTTTATCAGGGATACAATTATTCTAACAATGTCTCTGATTGGTGCAATAAATGATGTATCCATCTTTTTAACCAATCGGCCGGTAGTTCTCATGGCCTTACCAAAGATATTCTCACTCCCTCTGTATTTATTTTAGGAATGTGTGGACCGTGTATTGAAGAGAGGACAAAGCAGTGGGAGGACAGACGATAACATGGAGAGTCTAAAAAAGAGGTAAGTATGTGTGTAATGGGCTTGTTTTAACGCCCGGGGGGGGGGGGGGGGGGGGGGGGGGGGGGGGGGGGTGCGCTGTCAGGTATAATGTTGTAATCATCTGCATGAACGAAAACGCAGAATAAGGGTATCAAAATAACAAATATGATCAGAGAATTAGGGTGGTTTTTTAACAATAAATTGAGCTAAAGGTTGCTTGGGTCGATAGTCATGTGTCATTAAAATAGCCCCTAAATGGTTAGGCCTATATAAGATAAATTTACTAAAAAAACTGAATCACACACTTCATGTAATACGTTCATTTCAGTTTGAACTCTGTCTTGAGGGCCTATATCCTTTGTACGAGTATGATTCTTTGTTCTTGAAAGCTATAATGATAATCCTTGTTAAGGTCACTTTTTCCTTCTTTGAGGATCTGTGTTAAAGGTAGATGTTCCGATTTTCAACTTGAAGTTTTCTATTCTACATGAAAGGTCATCCTTAAAAAAGTTGTGTTCCAAAGTTTGAGTTGCATAGCTCTAATGGTTCTTATTTTAGACGCACAAGATGCTGTGAACTGTACCCATTGAGTAGTACACAAACTATATCGGTGGTTACCACCATTCGCGGTAATTAGACGTTATTTCATCGATTTCTCCGTAATTATACCGATTTAGACCGTCAAATTTCAGTATGATGATGAGAAAAATACGAGCTTTCATATGATATGAAAATCTCCGTATGTTTGAAATAATTCTGTGTTACGAAAATGTGATCGGGTCATCTACCTTTAAGGGTAGTTTTTGAGAGTGGATTCACACAGATGATTACAACGTTTATACATGAGTGCCCCTCCCCCCAGGTTTTAAGGTTATCAGCCCTTTTATGGCAAAAGGATGTATCTTATATGTACTTTCCTAATGATATACTTCCTTTTAACATGGAGTGTGTTAACTTGGTTCAATAATCCTCACTTAAGAAAAGGTTGCAACTTGTTAAGACAATAAAAGTAATATACTGCCTTTTACCACTACATGATTTATGGAGAAAAAAGCTTTTTGATCATGTTAAAAGGAAGTATATTGTTAGAAAACTATGTATAAGATACATTCTTTTGCCATAAAAGGGCTGTTATGTTCTGGGTGGTTTGGAGAATAAAAAACAATCAGAGGGAAGGCTAAATAAGGCACAAAAAAAAAGAAGTTTGTCTCAAATGACATGAGAGACTGAAAATCTAATGCGGTTTGCGGATTTTTTTTTTTTTTCTTCTTCAATTTAGACCTGATCGTCATTTGTTTGGTCAAAAAGTTGGATTTTGCAAGATTTTTTTGAGAAAATTGAAAATAAAAAAAAATTGGAAAAAAAATTGGAAAAGATTGGAAAACCCCCCCCCTTAAATAAAGAGCTAACGCGCGCGGTTTCGGGAATGTACGTGGCTCATTTGAGACAAACCTTTTTTTTTGGGGGGGGGGTGGGGGGAGGGGGGGCTAAGGGGAGGTGATTTGCACCAGGTTTGCTAGCAATCAATCCTGGGTCTCCTGCATCTCAATATGCTAAAATATCACTATTTTGTGCTCAAAGTTAACACTTTTCATGCGGCTATTGGTTTTACCTTACAAAACAGATTTTTCAGAAATCTGTTTCAACTTTTAAGGTCTACCTCAAGGATTACTGTAAACCAATATTAGGCATGTTTGTACTTATTTTTATGCATTTATCATGGTGATTCCAAATATGGTAATGAAATTGAATAATTTTGACATTTTTTTAAACATTTTGTGACATTTTGGAATGTCGTCTGCAAATACCTGCCGTGGGGTTAGTGTTAATAGAGCATCACTGTACACTGTGTATAATTGTCAATGTAACACTTCATTGAACAGATAAGGGAGTTGTCCTTTTTCTTCACAGTGTAAAATATTAAAGGCATAGTATGTGATCTTTTCCAGGGAGCGCCCTCTATTCTTGATTTTTTTTAGAAAGTAGATTTTCTTGCAGATTTACATTTCTGATCATAAATCGTACATACATTCCAAGTTACAGAGCGATACGATTCCTAATTACCTCAAAATCATGGTTTTAGAGTGAATTTAGACTAGAGTAAAATAAGTTGTCGGACATCGGACAGTTTATTTTCACTCTAAAACCATGATTTTGAAGTAATTTAGAATCATGTCGCCCTGTAACTTGGAATGTATGTACGATTTATGATCGGAAATGTAAATCTGCAAGAAAATCTACTTTCTAAAAAAAATCATGAATAGAGGGCGCTCTCTGGAAAATATCACATAATATACCTTTAAATTTGGCACATTTTGATTGAGACTCCCCACTTTCTTAAGCAAATAAAGGCGGTCGATCCTGTAATTCCAGGAACGGAGTGCCCATCTCTCTTTCAAAGCGATAGGGCTAGACTCACACCTTTTTTATAATATTGCTGTGTGGGGCTCGCTACACCTCCTCCACCGCGAGTCTATTACCTTCCCAGCACTGAATAATGCCGGTACCCATTTAAATACACCTGGGTAGAGAGGAGTAATTGCGGTAAAGTGCCTTACTGAAGCGCACAACATGTTGACCACAGCGAGACTCGAACCCACAACCTTTAGATTAAGAGTTTGGTGCTCTACCCACTGCGCCACACTGCGCCACACATGCCCAAGCAAATGACTGAGCAGTAAACCATGTGGATTGCTGCAAAGTGTGGTATCGTTGAAAAAAAGGAACACATCAGCTGTCCGATGTAATACAATGATGCAAATTATGAGCGTTTACTTTTGGACAAACTAAAAGTAAACTCAAAAGTAAACGCAATACTAAACACTTAATTGAGCCAAACAACTAAGCTGTTTTCCACCCAGCCTCTAATCAATAACTGTCCCATTATATCATCTGTAATTATATTAACTCACTTGGAGCGTGCTTTGAGGTCTATTGGGTGCAAAATGCAAGAAACGTTTAGTTTTGCGTTTACTTTTATGTTTAGTTTTGTGTTTAGAATTGTGTTTACTTTTGAGTTTACTTTTAGTTTGTCCAAAAGTAAACTCTCATAATTTGCAGTGATATGTAACAAATTGGCAATTAAAAAAATCAGAATTTTTTTAAGGAGTTTACATAATTGAATCATAACAATCAAGAACGTTGAATATTCAAGCAATATTATTTGATCTTCTTCAAATTTTTACACTTAATTATTTTCTTCTTGAATTGAAGTTTGACTTACCTACTACAAAAGACTTTCCTGGACTCATAAATCTATTTTGACCATATTTTCCGTAAAAATCATCACATAACTTATTAAGGTCTTTGTTAATTTAATTCTCGCCAGTTTGTCCGAGTCTATATATTATTTATTCATTTCAATTACTCGGCTGGTATCATTTGCTTGATCCTCGCGTTTATTTAATTAAGTTTCGCTCGTCATAGATTCTGCTAGAATCATGCTTATAGGCTATCATCAATTGTTATTATTTACTTATGTATTTCGGCTGCTAGAGGCTTTCAACAAAAGACTTTGTATACATAAAAGCTCGTTCGTCTGATATCCATGTAAGCACAGTCCCTGTAGCCTAGTGGAATAACCAATCGCCGCGATAGCGAGAGGGACCGGGTTCGAGGCTGTGTATTTTTAAGGTCTTTGTTAATTTAATTCTCGCCAGTTTGTCCGAGTCTATATATTATTTATAACTTATTAAAATTATAAAGTACTTAATCATGAAGGAAATTTGCTTTCAATTTTGGGAATTTGTCAACACATATTTTTTTTCATTATAAAGCATTCTCTCACTACTATTTGTGTTCGCTGATCTACAGTTGCGATTTTGATTTCTTCAGTAATTTAATTTCAGTATAATTTTCTTTTGCTCTTTTTTTTTATAGGTTTACAACATATGTATCTCAAACGAAACCAATAGTCGACCATTACGCAAAAGACGACAAAGTAAAGACTATAGGGGCTAACAGAAGTGTAGATGAGGTGAGTCAGGGTTGCCATACAATAGAAATGAAACAAAGGAGCCAAGTTAATGAGGAAAATGGTTAAATTGCCATAAGGTGACCTGTTCTGCAGGTTCTACAGACCCATATCAAATTAAGAAAATCATATATATTTTTTAATTCAATATTTTTCTTTTTTGAAATAACATTTTTTTGATTTTTTTGATAATTTCTGAACTTTCTTGAAAATTGTTAAAAATTCAATCAACAGTTTTAGGAATTAAGAGTTCTCCGTTTGCCAGTATAACAGGTTTTCTCCTTTCACCTAAGTGCACTTTATCGCCTGAGGCTGATTTCTTACATATCTTACATACTTTTATAAGTATAACTGTATAGTACTATAACTGTATGTAGGGTTAATGAGTGTAAACTGTAAGCCTGTACAAATGACATCTAATTGGCTTAATCTAACAAGCGTATAGGAGGGTATATCAGGGATTCTATTAATTTTGGGATAGGAAAGTCCTATACTGAGGTATAATGTAGCGAAAACGGTCCCTTTTGCATATTTACATAAATTAGGGTAATCGTCCTGAATGCGTCCGGGACCGGCGTTTGATGGTCATTTTTGATCAGCATAGCCTTGGTGGTGCTGTTCTCGCGGTAGATTTACACACAGCTTGCTGTCAATCATTCAGTCGTAACATGCATTATTCATCCGGGCAGAGAGCAGACGACGAAAATAATGGCGACTGCGCCAACTGAAAATTCAGCAGCGAAGTTCTAGCGAAAAGAAAGTATGCCAAGTGCTGTGTTCTCAACTGTTTTAGTAAAAAAGAATCATTTCCAGATTTTCCTTTTATAGCATTCCAAAAAAAGAGCCAAGGTAAATAACATTCACTGATATTGTTGTTTTATCGCGGTTACCTTACATGTAAACAACTCCGCCTAGAATCATGCCTTATCAGTATAGCGCTATCAAGGCTATGCTAACCAAATTTAAGCTTTGGCTTCCGATCGGCAAGTTAAGTGGCACACCCCTGGGTATATGCCTGTTCTAAAACAGAATATTGATATGCAGCGATGGAAATACCCACATGACTTTCCACCCGGGGTAGAGCGACCCGGGGTAGACCGACCCGGGGTTGAACAACCCTAAGTCGACCAACCCTGGGTGGACTACAATAGCGCCCTCACGGAATAAACCATAATACTGTTTAAAAAACACCTTGGAAACTATATTCATAAAAAACAAGGATGGATCATTCTAAAACAACCCCGGGACGGGACTGTCCAGCCCCGGGACTGTCCACCCAGGGACTGTTTCTAACCCTAAACCTAACCCTAAACCTAAACCTAAACCTAACCCTAACCCTAACCCTAACCCTAACCCTAACCCTAACCCTAACCCTAACCCTAACCCTAACCCTAACCCTAACCCTAGTCCACCCAGGGTTGGTCGACTTAGGGTCGGTCTACCCCGGGTCGCTCTACCCCGAGTCGCTCTACCCCGGGTGGAAAGTCATGTGGGTATTTCCATTGCTGCATATTAATATACTGGCTCTTCAATTTATTCTATCATCATCATTTTATTGCAGGTGTTTAACGATGTACAGAAACTATTTAAAGATGAAGGTAAGTTCATGGCACTAAATAAACTTCTCAAAAAAAGTTCAGGCATTTTTTCTGATATTTTGTGATATATTAATATTAAAAAAAAATTGTCTCAAAGCTCTTCAGTTTTTCAAAACCTAATGTCGGAATGCGTTTTTTTTAAAGTTTTTTTTTTAATTTTAATTTTTTTATAAATATAAAATATTGAAATGATGTGATCAATGAAAATTGGTGAAACTTTGGGATTTTTTTTTTGAATTTGGTTTTTATAATGCGCACCAATGTTCCAATAATTAACGGCCAGAAAGGGTATGGATTAATCTAAGCAAATAACCCAGTGCATATTTTTGCTGTATTTTGACACTTCAATTGTTGAGATACGATGTTGCGGAGCGGAGTTATTGCCATCTCAATGTTCGTAGGTCCAGTTTCAAAAGTGACAATCATCCCTAATAGACAATAGATGCAAGTTTGCATTTATTGTTTTGAATGATCAGGTTTTATGCTTTACACACATGTACAACAATGCAACATACACGCAGAAAATGAAGATAATGTGTTCCTTTCACAACACAGATTTATTGTTTCCATTCAACTTCAACTTTTCCATGACTTTATCTTTGTCTTCAGTACTTTGTGTTTCCACTATCATTGTCCACTGTGTTTCCACTATCATTGTCCACAACAGCGTGTGTAAAGCATAAACCTGATCATCATGATCGTTGATATAAACTGCTCACAAAAAGTTAGGAAACTTTTTTTAATCAAGTATATTTTTATTATTTATTACCCTCTTTGTATCTGTTATATATCAATGGAAAGCTGAAGTGTTCCTCTTTAAAATTATACCACATTTGCAATGATTACATGTTGCTGAACTTGGCCACATGAATGAGAATGAGGCAAAGTCACAAATCAAATGTGCCAAAATTACCGCTATCTGTGCTAAACAGTCAATAGGTAATGATCAATAATCAAACCGGTCATGCTTGAGAACCATGAATGGTTTACACAAATTTGCACCAGTGAGCACAACACACACACCCCAACCCTCATCTCTTTAGAAAACCATTAATTGGGTATTTGCAAGACTGGGATAACAATGACTCCAGGTGAAAGGTCATGAAGGTAAGTGATGAAAGGTTTAGACCTACAACTTGTACATTTTTCTGAGACACTGTAAACGTTTTGCAGTTTCAATATGCCGCGTTTAACAGATTTGGAGAGAGCCCGTGCCATTATCTATTGACTGTTAGCACAGATAACGGTAATTTTGGCACATTTGATTCGTGACTTTGCCTCATTCTCATTCATGTGGCCAAGTCCAGCAACATGTCATCATTGCACATTTGGTATCATTTTAAAGAAGAGCACTTCAGCTTTTCATTGATATGCAACATAATACAAGAGGGTAATAAATAATAAAAATATACTTGATTAAAAAAAGTTTCCTAACTTTGTGTGAGCAGTTTATAACAGTAATGCAAACCTGTTTCTACGATTGTCACTTTTGAAACTGAACCTACGTCCATTGAAATGACAATAACTCCGCTCCGCAACATCGGATCTCAACAATCGAGGTGTCAAAATATGCAGAACAAAATTATGCACTGGATTATTGGCTTTGATTAATTCATACCCTCTCAGACCGTTAATTATTGGATCATGTGTAAGGTGTCTCGATACTTTTTGTGAAGAGTTTACATAGAAACCCTCTCATGTAAGATTTCTTCAAAAAAAATCAGTAAAAATGAAAAATAAAGACATTTTGTCAGCATTTCCGAAGGTATATTAGTGCTTTTCACTTTTTTTTGTATTTTGGTTAAAAGCCACCACCACTTGAATCAGGGAGGTCATGACTAAGCATCACGTAACAAGCCATGGGTGGTCTTCAAGGTTATTTTGAATAAACATGAAACAAATAAGTGAGAAGCCTTCTGTGGCCTTTGAGATGAATATGGGTAGTTTCGATGTGATCACATAGAAACTCAAAATGCTAGCAAATCCATGAATTTCACATGAAATACTGCAAATTAAGCTCAATAATTTTGGGTGTAGTTAGTACGTATATACGCATTACGTATCGTATATGTGAAAAACCCAACTTCTGAAAAAATTGAGGGCTCCCTCCATTAAGGACCTCTTACGGATAAGGATCTCTAAGTGCCCCTTTAAGCATCTTTGGGGGAATAAATGCTATGTTAATGTCTCCCTGGTTGTTATTCTCTTCATATTACAGGTTTTTGAAGAAAGGTTGCGATGACAGGCAGGAACTTAGCAAAGAAGATTTTACGGTCTTCCCACAATGCATTGCACAAACACCAGGCAGCTAAAGCTTTTTTCACACGATGCATTTGTCAAGCTCTTAAGTTTTAGAAATAAGAAAAAGGAACACTGATAACTCCATTATTAATTGATGTAAACTAGAACCTAAGAGCTCCAACTATGAACGTGTGATGATTGTGAGCATATCGTCAGCCTGCTTCGATAATTGCCTAACTCACTTTTCAGCAAAATTGAGTTTTTTGCATAAATCATGACTTCATTACATTATGCAAATGCTGTTATAATACCTAAGTCATTGACCAATCAAAAGTGTTGATAAATGAAGAGTTTTGTTGCAAAAGGGCCACCAGACCACTCCAACATGTTACTCATTTTGCATTATTGAATTTGCATTGACAAATCCATGGAATTAATCAAATTATTGTATGGCTGTGTTCATCTGTTTCTATATGATTTGGATTAGTGCATCCATGCATGCCAATTGAGGCATCAACAATACAATCAACATTCCACATAATGAATAGCCATCCATTCAATAATGCAAAATGAGTAACAGGTACACAGGTAGCAGTTTCATACTTTTGTTGTTTTCTAAGAACTAGAATAAATGAGTTAGGCAATTATCGAAGCAGGCTGACGATATGGGAACCGAGACAAATTGGAGACCAGAATTAGGGCATTTTGCAAAAACACAATGCATTGTGGTGGTGTGTTGAAAATCTTCTTTGGAAACTTTGTGTGTTTACTTTGTACGAGGAGGTCTGCAGCTGTCTGCAATATTTTGTATACATGGTGTAGGTAAAAAGTGCTTAGACGACGGAAAACACACACCCTGTTTTACGGACCCGACCGACCCACTTTTTGCGATTTTTGGATTTTTTTTTTAGATACGCTTTTCTCAAATCATGTAAAATCAGCCGTTTTATGGCCGAAAATCTATCGTATTTTTTTTCACAAGTTTTTAACAAAAAAAATCTGATTTTTGCAGATTTTGGTGGCATTTTTGGTAAAAAACCCAACAAAAAACGCCTGGCCGACCGACCCTACTTGACAGGTCCGTCCGCCCGTAAAACAGGGTGTGTTTTTTCGTCGTCTTAATATTATAATATAACAATATCCTCAATATTTTTGTAAGCCACGGGGCAGTTTGTAAAACTGTAATGGGTGGACTATTGTAGTTCTAAGTACAAATATTTGGCACTGTCAGTGATGTGATTTTGGTACACTAAGGATATAATGTATAAGTGGTGATTTTTCGCGAGAGTTTCATTTTCACGAATTTTGCGAGTGGCCACCGTACCGCGAAAATAATCACTTTCAAAAATATTCTTTTACAATAGAGTTACATTATAATTAATGTAGAAACCGCGAAATTTAAGACTTGCACATTTTCCAAAAACTATAAAAATCACGAAAATATCTGTTTGGGAAAATGTATACAGTAATCAGTAGCACTCTCTGAAGGCTCTGACTAAAGGTGCTCAGTCAGTAGGGAGGTCACGCTGCATGTCATATTTTGTTATACGCAAGAAAACAATGGAGTCATAGTGACTGCAATATTTGCTAGAAATAGCTTCGGGAAATGGTCTATTGGGCATCTCAAAAACTAAGAAACGTGTTAAAAATCATGTAGAATTTTAGAGGAGGGTCAATAACATCTGCAGAACAGTAAAATGTATAGTTTTAAACACGTTTGGTGACCAAATTTATGTCGTACAATGCCGGAAAATTCACGGTTTGAAAATCCGTGGTCTTCAAAATTACAGGAATCCTAACTCATTCTAAACCTCACCAAATCATAAAATGAACTCTCGTCTACAAAAAATTCCGTGTGCGTATTGCTCTATCTGCTTGGAGATAGCGAAGACCACGGTAACCTCATAGCTTTATACCACGGAATGAAATCTGTCATTGACATTACATGGCGAAAATCGTACAGATTTGCACTGCAGACCTCTGTGTAGGGAGTGTTGACAATAGCATGACAATAGCAAGGTCGTTTGACTATTGTGTTTGTGCATGTTTGTGACGACTGACCCCGTTTAACAATCTTCATAGCTTTCATATAGGGCTTGGGTGACCTAACTATTGACTGTGCTGGACTTTGATCCATTACCCAAGGAGGTATACAGGGTGGTCCAAAAAAAACTATACCCAACTTTGGAGGCCATTTTCTCCTAGATGATAAAATATTTTAGTAATTTGGTTTGCATATTATTAAAGCATATATCGTTGAGCATTATTGGTGAAAATAGGGAAGATATTACATTAATATTTTTTGAGATATTGCTATTTTTAGCGAGTATGTGTAAAAATGGCTTTTCCACAGGAGCTGTCAATGCATCAACATGTTTGAATATGATATGACACAATAATGTAATGACGCGATAGTCCTTTGACAAATGTTTTGCGAGAGCTTCTTTTCAATATTTCAAGAATATTTGAAGCTCTCCAAAGTTGGGTATAGTTTTTTTGGACCACCCTGTATACAGGGTGAGTCAAAAAACAATGTGCACCATTTGAAACAGCCATTTGACCTTGATGTGAGCATTGAACCATGATATTTTTTGTCAGTTTAAAGCGGTGTTAATCTAGTTTAATCCTCCCAAAAAATGAAAGTAATCGACTGACGAATATGCAAACTGTGGCAAGTTTTGTAAACTGACCGCATTTTTTGCCATTCCTATGGGATTTACACACAGTAAAATTGGTTTTGCTAAATGGTCATTATCACTCACATCAAAATGTTCCTGAAA
This sequence comes from Ophiura sarsii, assembly GCA_035610835.1. Taxonomy (NCBI): domain Eukaryota; kingdom Metazoa; phylum Echinodermata; class Ophiuroidea; order Amphilepidida; family Ophiuridae; genus Ophiura; species Ophiura sarsii. Next base: position 2,746,951 of record CM069455.1, read on the forward strand.
AAGCAGTCTTTCACTCTGGGATAAGTAGTTAATCGTCTGATACTGTGTTGTCAAATGAAAAGTCAAATCTGAATACAAGCATCACCCGTTATAGAGCACTTAGGATGCCACATCCTCCTTTGTTTAGGATGATGGTGCTTTCTCACTCTCACTCCATTGACAACAATAAATTCACGGTTCAATGCACACATCAAGGTCAAATGGCCGTTTCAAATTGTGCACAATGATTTTTGACTCACCCTGTATAGTTTAATCAGTTCCAAAATGGCAAAATATTCAGGTTTTATCTCTCCGTGCGTAAAATGATAAATTAATCCAAGTGTATGTGATGGATTATGGCCACGCTGACATGCATATGATGCACTTGATGTCTTCATGCGCCCTCGTGTCTTTCTGTATTCATTCATTGCTGTAAGATGGCTTCACCAATTTTGAACTGATCAAACTTATAGTCTGATTTTACATGATTTAGCATAAAGCCTGGGGCTAGCTACCCCATGGCCAGCCAAGGATAATACAGACTACCTCACTGGTCGCTAAGGTACCATAAGTGGGAGTTTTCAATGTGCTTATGTACAAAACAGGAATAAAAGAGAGGAAATAATACAACAAATATATGTATAGCCGAGCCAAGGTCATTTATTGATTCGACCAGACTTCATGTTTTTAGACGGATTGAGTAAATGTTGTTGTGATTGCAAGGATTCAAAGAAGCTGATGACTGAGCCCCCCTTCCTCTGTAATGGAGACACCAAGGTTAATCTTGGATGCGACAGGATCATTGAGGAATGTCTTCGCATCCCACGCTCCATTGGAACATAGATAATCGACACAGGGATGGTTAAGTGGGTGTTTTGTTTGAAGCTATGTGTGTTTTGGACCAAGGTCGCTCAACACAAAAGCCGATGTAGCCTTTCGCCCTGTCATGAAATAACTTCTTAACATCCATAAATAATACGCCACTCTCGTTCCCAGATGCATTAAATCGCTAGGAATCGATTTCAAAAGAAGTGCTATCTATCGCGCTCATCATGGGTTCGAGTTTACGTGTAATAGAAAACTGGGTGAAATAAGTGTCTATAAACTTCACAAATAACGTTACATCTATCGCATCGGTGAATGCGTGTATTAAATGTTTCAAATATTAGAAGTATCTTAACTTTCACCTTTGTTTTATCAAACTAATTTTATGTATCCCGTTAGCTAGTATTAGATACTGTAGTTGCCGCAATAGATTATCAATACCCGTTCTGTTTACCGGGCTTTTCAAAAATCCTAGTCATACAGGTGTGTGCAAAACAGACATAGATCAGCTCCACACAACATTTCAATTAATCCCTGTGTCGGTTATCTATGATTGGAAGTAGTTATGGCTCTAGGCCAATCTCTGCTGTTAGAGCACCCATAGGTTGTGGCCGGTCGCAATAGTAGTTGCTCAATTCATCTAAACGACCATCAGTCTTTGATCAATTATATCTTTTTTAGTTTAGCATTACACTATTTTCATATCCCTTTATGAAGGGATATTGAAAGAGCTGTCATGCGAATTTATCTTTATTGCAGGATTGTTTAAAGTTTGTAAAATGAGAAAAAATGTAGATCCAATCTGTATATAAAGACTGTACTTTTTAAGTAGAATGCTCATGCTACATTAGTCTCGATAGATACTAAATCTATGATTTGGGTATTGGGTAAAGGCACAATGTCGAAGGGAACCATTTTAGACCAAATTTTAGTCACCTGAAAATCCTCCGTTTTTGTGTCCCAATCACCTTTTTGGAGATTCAAAGTTGTCCTCCTTGAATCTATTCATGGCATTGCTATGAAAATAAGAGCTAGCAAAAGTGTTCAAGAAAGTCGCATTGGAATTTGTTATTTACTACTTAGCAAGTAAAACAGGGGTAAAACACAAAATCACCTTCGTTGGCCATCTTGAAGAAAAGAAATCACATGGTCAATTTGGTAATTTTGTTTTTCTGTGTAAGGCTACCGAATTGAATTTCATCCAAATAATAGATGCATATTGGTCAAGAACCAGGCGAGCACTAAATTTGAAGTTAAACCTGTCCGTTATGTCCGTGAAAAACAGAATTTAGACATGAATTATTTATGTTAATTAGTCACATGATAGCCTCGTCTTTTTGGTATGGTTCCCCTTATACATTTGCCTGAACATAGATTTTGGGTACTGCAAGGACTAATGCTACATTACTTTTTGAGGGTTTCAAGCAAATGAGTTTTCATATAATAACCAAATAAGTACCTCTATGTTAAAGAATGCAAGATTGGTTGAAAGTAGAAGTAGGGTTAACACTTTCCACGCGGCTATTATCTTTACCATACACAAAACAGATTTTCAGAAACCTTTCACAATTTTCAAAGTCCATCTCAAGGATTACTGAACCAATACTAGGCATGACTGTACTTATGTCAATGCATTTCTCATGGTGATTCCAAATATGGTAATGAAATTTAATTATTTTAAATTTTTTAAACATTTTGTGACATTTTGGAATGTCGTCTGCAGCTGCCTGCCGCGTGGAAAGTGTTAGGAAGTGTGACATCAGTATGTAGTTTAGTACAAAGGCTGTTGTGTCGTAGATACATGTGCGATATAAATAACGTATTTCACATTCTGGAGCGGAAAGATGAAAGAAAAATAGTTATTGCAGACGCCTTGGAACCTGACAGCTTATTTTGAAGGAATAAATCGTATTTAAAATTGGGAACCAGCAATTGTGACGTCACATTACTCCGCTCCCGAATGTTGGATTGATAAATAACGGTGCGTTCAGTAGAATACACGCAGACGTTACCTCTCAACTTGAACTGACACAAAGTACACTTATAATAATACAGGAATTTTTACCCTTTCTGGATTTGAGTCGAAGTAAGAAACCAAACTGAATGTAAATGAGACAGGTACTTTTGTGATGGAGTGTCATGTCACTGGTGCTGGATCACTGACCATCTAGCGCAAGCATGTGCAACCTTTTCTACCACACGGGCCGCATTGTGATTTTGAGATCTATTCACGGGCCGCAGCGATTGTCAAACATTCCAAAACACGTCCGGAGGAGGAGTAATAGGGAGAGGCGAAGTCCATTGCTCATGGAATACCCGCTTCTCTTCGTGTAATTATCTCTTTTTACTCACTGTTGGTGCTGCAAGCGCCATTTTAACCAGGGATTTTATCACGCAATCACGCCTTGGGTTATATTTACCTAATGCAGAGCGTCACCCTACTAATTATAAGGGAGCACACCACCAAATCAATCCGCCATTTGTGTAAAACTAGGGAGCTCCGTTTAAAACGGGCCGCATCAGAGGGAATTTTAGGATTGCTTCGCGGGCCGCAGATTAGAGGTCGGCGGGCCGCATGTGGCCCGCGGGCCGCAGGTTGCACATGCTTGATCTAGCGTGATGCGGATATTCCGTTTTGCTGGAGTAACCTATCCAGATGAATTGTGGACTGAGTCCACAATAGCCTTATTAATGAACGTACACTGAGCCAAAAAAGAAACTTATAAAAAAAAAGAAACTTATAAAATTTTAACAGATCACCAAATCTGTGCATGAAAATGTACCAAATTTGGATACAATATTAATAGTAATATTAGTAATATTGTATCCAAATTTGGTACATTTTCATTCACAGAAATTTATTTGGTGATCTGTTAAAATTGTATGAGTTTCTTTTTTTTTATAAGTTTCTTTTTTAGCTCAGTGTATTGCAATAATCTCCAATCAGGATTTGGAAAGTATCTTTGAGATTATTATTTCTCACAACAGTAAATAAGCTAACCTCTGGGGTAGCTTACTGGCAGCAAATCGCTTGCCTTTCGTCAGCCCCAATAACACATGGGGTCAGGTTATTGAGTCTCATCATAATCGCCATCAGGATTTGGAAAGGTTTATTATCTGATCAGGGTTGGATTTATTTTTGATTTGTGTATTATTTACAAAAATTTTGATTTATGGTTATGGGAACTGTCCTTGTGATTATTTAAATGGCCGAAATTGTCTTAAATGTATGCCATAATATTTGTTCTGTGAAATATGTACAGCTTGGATTGAATATTGTATGGTATTCATACACTCATAGTAGTGTCGAACCAATCAGAAAGCAAGAAACTAATATACGTGGAGTGCATTGAAAGTGTTTAATGCACTCCTCGCATGGGCTGTTCAATGCACGCACCATGCGCTTTGTTTTGATTTGTTGTTCAGACATGGCGGGTTCGCCGATTTTCTCAACGGTTGTTAGCAGCGTGTTAACATGTTTTTATTCGTTATTACATAGATATCAAAATTATGCTCAAATTGTGACTTTTGATTTGTATATTGTTGTGTATGAATTAGGTCAATACATACCTATATGTCTTGTTTCTCGAAAAATTAGACAAATCAATGCACTTGCTCAAATGTTGATATGCTCACAATAGCACTCCTCCTGCAGGGTTCGTGCCATTATTCACACATCAACATCAGCGCGTGTGCATTGATTTGTCTAATTTCTCTCGAAACAACACACATGCATTTATTGACCTATAATCAAGGACTGTGTCAAGCTTTCGTAAATTGAGATGTAACTTGGCAGGTGCAAATTGAATTTTTTGACTGAAAAGTGTTTTTTTTTAAAATTTATCAATAGACATTCCGTTTTGATTTTACAGAATATGTCGCACATGTGTTTTCATGATTAACCCCTGAGAACTACCGGCCGATTGGTTAAAAAGATGGATACATCATTTATTGAACCAATGAGAGACAATGTTAGAATAATTGTATCCCTGATAAAGTGAAACATTTTACAAGCTGCATTTGAATTGGCTATTCATATGAGTACATCTTGTAATTAACCAATCAGAACCACTGTAAGATAGACAGGTAGACCCCAGGGGGTTAAATGACCACCATGACATTAATGGACTGATTTGTCACTCATCAACATTTTTGGGGTCGCATTTGTCAAATTTCAAAGTCGCATGCATACCAAAATCCTATGCCTTTTTCAAAACTACCTTTGTATTGTGCTATGAAGATTGAACGGAGCTATTTCTTTGTCTTCCGTGAGAAGATTTCTGGGGTTAATGTATTGCTACTACGGCCTTAAGGAAGTGACAAGGAGCCAATAAGGGTTCACATTGCGACCCAATGCGAGTAAATAAAGCACAATGAAGGAAATAATATGAATATTGAGTTATTGATATCATGATAATATGTAAATCTTTAAAGGGCATTTTGGTACCAAAGATTATTGAAAATCACTTTGTAGCAAAGCATCAAATACAAATTGTCAAGTTATGGGCATTTAAAAGTTTTGGTTTTGTCAACAAATCAATGGAGTAATTGAAAACCCCTCAAAATGTAGTTTACATTTTTATTTTCATGACTTTGAATGTTTGGTTGGATAGAAGATGTATCAATAACAATAAGATCAGAAATAAAGACTTTTTATGAATTTAACATGTTTTGTCCCACATTTGTGCTCTTAAATCAAATCGGCTACTGCCGCATTTGGCCTCATTTACTCATGTTGGGTCACAATGTTAACATAGTGTTTCTATATTTATTTTCTCCTCCCAGTTTGTTTTGTTATCTTAATTTGGAAGTAGTGAACAAAAGTAATAACAAATTCAAAACATTGCACATGCATTTATTGACCTGTAATTAAAGGTAGATGTTCCGATTTTCAACTTGAAGTTTTCTATTCTACATGAAAGGTCATCCTTAAAAAAGGCGTGTTCCAAAGTTTGAGTTGCATAGCTCTAATGGTTCTTATTTTAGACGCACAAGATGCTGTGAACTGTACCCATTGAGTAGTACACAAACGATATCGGTGGTTACCACCATTCGCGGTAATTCGACGTTATTTCATCAATTTCTCTGTAATTATACAGATTTAGGCCGTCAAATGTCAGTATGATGATGAGAAAAATACGAGCTTTCATATGATATGAAAATCTCCGTATGTTTGAAATAATTCTGTGTTACGAAAATGTGATCGGGTCATCTACCTTTAATGTATTTAGTGTCACAAATTGTAATTCTAATTAGGTAATGTAACTTAAAGGCATATTATGTGATCTTTTCCAGAGAGCGCCCTCTATTCATGATTTTTTTTAGAAAGTAGATTTTCTTGCAGATTTACATTTCCGATCATAAATGATACATACATTCCAAGTTACAGAGCAATACGATTCCTAATTACCTCAAAATCATGGTTTTAGAGTGAATTTAGAGTGAAAAATATAAACTGTCGGAATTCCGACAGTTTATTTTCACTCCAAAACCATGATTTTGAAGTAATTAAGAATCGTATCGCCCTGTAACTTGGAATGTATGCATGATTTATGATCAGAAATGTAAATCTGCAAGAAAATCTGCTTTATATTTTGTTTTCAATGTTGAGGGCGTTCCCTGGAAAGATCACATAATATACCTTTAATGTAAGAAATTGGTATTGGGTGCAATCATGTATAAGAAAGAAAAAGATGAATATTGTAAGGTATTACAGTGCCAAATACTATCAAAAACAAGTAGTTAAAGGGGCATTGAGAGATATGTATAGGAGGTATTTTGCACCTATGTAACCATTTGAAAACCGTTTTTCTGTCGTGTAAAATGTTATGATTTGGTAATTGCGATAGTTCACAATTACCAGCATCACTCTCCACATAAATTGCTCTTAAACTGAATATCCGTCTATAATGCCATTATTCTAAACCATTTTCCCATAAATTATTATCATTCAGGGTTCCTATAGATGAGGTGACCGTTGTTTACATTTAGGACGCCCTCTGTTGATTTGAGACAAAACACACCGGGCAAGAGTTCCTATAGTTTACATAGGCCAGATCAGGTTTTCTAACTAGATTGTGGTGTCACAGCAAATTGTTATTAAAACTGTCTTTAAACTTGCTTAGGAATGCTATAAGCTATCGCGTTTCACAAAAATAAATAAAAATAAATGAGTTTTACAATTCATTAGAAAGACATTTCATGTTGTCTTCATTAACTTTACTGTATATTCTGCCTGGAGGGAATCAACAGAGGGTGTCCCATTTGTAAATACATGACGTCACCGGTCACACCATCTATACGTACCTTATCTATTGACATGATTCAAATTTTCCAAATTTCATTTTTCTCAGCAATCTCTCAGTGCCCTTATAACGTCCTCATATAACAGCTCGTAAACAGATTGAAGTCCTATAAAGTAATTTTCTTCTTTTCTATCTTGATAGATTGTATGAAACGAATAGCCATTGGTCAATTAGACTTAATACATTTTATGAGAACGGTTGAACAAATTGCTGGCTTTGTGACGTCATTGGCCAATGTTGTAATTCAGCAGTCATATTTTGGTGCCATTGCACGGCTGTTTGACTGTCCGCTTTATAATTAAAATTATGGGATAAAAAAAGATTACGGTACATAGTGGCCCCTTTATGGTTTGACCTGATTTAGGTAGCGCTAATGAATACGAGTATACGGTAAAAAATTCAAGAAAATTGTTCGAGCCCTTTTTAAATTATCGGCATTTTCTACTTGACACACATTTTACATGTAACTCTATGGGAAATGTGGCCAATGAGGGCCCTATTATAGTAAATAATAATATTCAAAGCTCTATTTCTCAGAACTGGCACCAACAAATGTTCTGAAATTTCTACAAAAGATGGCCAGTATATTCAGGTACTTGAATCAGTTAAAACCAGATCCGGGCCAGCAAGTTACGGTGTTCTCAGAATAAAACAGACAAATTATGTGGGATCAAACAGCCGTGATTGTCTTTTGGGATTAGAACCATATATTATGGTTATGGTCTTGATTTCCTTATTGAGGTGCTTTTAATTCCTTCCAATCTGCGAGTCTCAACAAATTTGTAAATTATTATCAGCCAACATTAAACATTGTAACCACTTTAACTGTATGGATTTTACGTTTTATGATATATATTTTTTAGAATTGCTTTCAAAAACATGTCAATCTATCATGCAATTTGTAAGTTAATGTAGTTAATAAAGTCGATCTAAATACTGCTCATACAACTTGTTAGATTGAAAATTCTATTAAACTTTGTAGAGATTGAAATTTCCTTTTTATTAAAGGTATATTATGTGATCTTTCCTGGGAACGCCCTCAACATCGAAAAAAAAAATTGAAAGTAGATTTTCTTGCAGATTTACATAACTGATCATAAATCGTACATACATTTCAAGTTACAGGGCGATACGATTCTTAATTACTTCAAAATCATGGTTTTAGAGTGAAAATAAACTGTCGGGATAACACAACAGTTTATATTTTCACTCTAAATTCACTCTTAAACCATGATTTTGAGTTAATTAGGAATCGTATCGCTCTGTAACTTGGAATGTATGTACAATTTATGATCAGAAATGTAAACCTGCAAGAAAATCTACTTTCTAAAATAAATCATGAATAGAGGGTGCTCTCTGGAAAAGATCACATAATATGCCTTTAAGATAAATCTTGTGTACCAAAATGAAAAAGCTAGAAGTGCCCTTTTACTGTCATGCAAATTGCAAACTGCAGTGTGTAGTAACATATTTCAGTTTTTGTTTGCTGACAATCAATAGACCATATTCACGCGGCAGCCATTTTCAAAAATTTGCCACCCAAGCCTCGTTCTCGTTTCGTATACCTGCGTCTGCGTGACTTGCGTGAGAATGCGTACGCCGCGTGCTTTGATACCATGTGTCTCGCGCAGTTCTATTGTGCAGCGCAAGGCGCAGATAGACCAAACGGGAAAGAGGCTTGGGTGTTATATTTTGGAAAATGGCTGCCGCGTGAATAGACCATTTCAAATCCGAAAATATACGATCGGTTCCGAATGTTTCCGATTAGCCGATTGTTTGACACTCGGTTCCATGACCTGTAAGCTCCTGACAGGTCATGGCCATGTGCCGGAGAAAAACAACGTGTTTTTCACCCTTCTGCCCGTGTAGTAGATTGCGCTGGTGTTGGTGATAGATTGTATCCTTCACAAAGTTGATGTTGCGGCATTTCAGTTACAAAAACGAGTGAGATGAAAGAGATTTGGGGTAATATTTTCACTTTTTACCGTCTGCTCGATACATTTGGAATTTGTCCGTCAGCGCCTTTGTTGATAAAAAAACAAAATAGTCTCGTTCCACGTTTTACTTCTCATGTGTGCACGCGTGTGTGTAAACATAGGCGGACAATCAACTAGGGCAATGCTGTGAATGCGATCAATTGTTGCGAAGAACGCGCAACACACCTACTCCACGTGACCTGTTTTTCCGAAGATTTCCGATCTCAATTTGAAATGGTCTATAGGGTCTATGGTCATGTCTTTATATTGGTTCACCATTCAGTGAATATATTTGTACCACAATGTATGTGGGTCAGTCAATATGTAATGGAAGTGGTCTTGGTATGGGATGCATTAGTGATTCTCCCGGGGGGGTCCAGTCAAACATAATGGTGTACACACGCGTGACCAAATTTTTTCCAGACACCCCTTAAACAAGTTTTACCTGCAAGCAGCAAAATTACCCCCTAAACAAGTTTTTTAGCGCGCTTTCCTTGCAAATTTTGACCCTAAACAAGTTCTTGCCAGAATATGACCCCTAAACAAGTTTTGTCTATTTGCCTACAATAGATATGCCTGTTCTCAAATTGGAAATGAGACGCTCAAAAGAAATCACAAAAACGGGGATAGCATTCTTCTGGGAACGGGGAACAAAACAAGTTATCCTAAACACGTTCGACCGGTATTTTCAGCCACCCTTTTTCTTGAAAATCAGCGTTTTTGATACCCTTAACGTGTCATGCGTCCAACACTGAAAAACACCCCTTTTTACACGTTTTTTTGTCACGCCTGTGTACACTATTATGTTTGACTGGGCCCCCGGGGTGATTCGATTGAGGGATAGTGTGATCAATACAAAGTATGAACCTTTCACTTTCAAAAGTACACTTATGAATTTTTAGATGCCTTTGGTTATCATCAATATAAACGCGATAGGTTTCAACCACTGACTGAAATCTGTCAATATTTGGCTGGATATGTAATAGGTTGAAATGTGGGTCAATTGATACATTTGCGTATATCTCGGCCATTCAAGCATATAAACAAGATATATACACACTAATCTCTGTTTGACAGTCTTTTTATAGATCTGAAGGGACCATCTCAACTAGAATTATTCATGCGTCTCACAAGATCACTTTCATTACATATTGACCAACCCCACGTATTGCTATAGACGTGGTAGACTGGGTCCCTGCGTCCCTCTATATGGCCGCCATCTTTAAAAATGGCGGACCAAAAAGGGGGGGGGGGGGGGGGGGGGGGGGGCTGGGAAAATAGTATGTCCAAAAAGAGTGCGGTTTACTTGAGGAATTCCACAAGTATTTATTCCACGAGTATTTAGCATATATATGAATATGTATACCAATACCGAGCATGCACATTTGTACACAGCAACAACAGAAAAATACCACTCGATTGGTCCAATTTAAAGGCACTGCATTGAATGATCGTCGCGCTGCCCCACGGGGAGGCAAATTGTGCGCTCTACCGCGTCATGCTGTGTACAGTGTCGCATGAAACTACCGGCGCACTGTGGCGTGATGGTGCATGAATAAGCTCATGTTTATTCATGAGTTTATCAGCGCACACTTTTGGAACTGTATTTTTCCAGTCTTCACATTTCACAGGGGCCGTGTGTAAAATAGGGAAGACAGGAGGATTGAATCTAGTAGACATGGTCAAATTAAAACCAGAACAGGATAAAGTGTAGTTCCCTGGAGGGGGGGGGGGGGGGGGGTCAGTGAACATACCAAGCGGGTACACATGCGCGTCCAAGCACCTCTGAAATGGACCCTAAATGGCGTAAACCAGAACACTATTTTGATACCCCATGGCGTATCACATACAAACCCTACCCTAAACGGCGTTACCAACACTCACTCAATACTGCACCCATAAATGGCGTAATATAAGTAATGCTCAAAATAATCTTAATTCATAATCAGGTGACATTCATACATCCCTACATCTATTCGTACACCCCTGCATCTGCATGTGATATAGTATATATGTGAAGTCACACATACAACAATTAGTACCTAAACGTTGATACCTCGATGCTGTAATGGATACCTTTTAAGGTATAAAAGTGCTATGCCCCCTAAAAAGTACCCCTTTTTCAGAACGTCCGTGTAGTGAAATCTGGACCCTTTTCGACGTTTTTTTGGACGCGGATGCGTACCCGCTTGGTATGTTCACTGACCCCGGGTTAAAATTGTGCGTACCCGCTTGGTATGTTCACTGACCCCCGGGGTGTAGTCGGGGTCCTAGACAGGTATCAATTACACACATTATGTTCCCACCCCTTAACACTTTTGGACCGGTGATTTTGACATTTCGCCGATAATAAATCATCTAATATAATATGTTGTCAATCGCAGACTATGTGGCCCATTTTCAGGGTTATGAAGGTTAGTTTATGCCCATGTCCTTTGCAGTCTTTTAATTGGACCACACAGTGGGAAATAGACACATCCTTAGATGATTTATTACCGGCGAAATGTCAAATCACCGGTCCAAAAGTGTTAAGGGAATGAAAACATAATGGGCAGTAGACAAAGGATCTCATCTCAACTAAGATGCACTATACAGGGTGAATCAAAAAACCATTGTGCATGATTTGAAACGGCCATTTGACGCGTGCATTGAACCATGAATTATTTTTGTAAATCCCATAGGAATGGCAAAAAACATGGTCAGTTTACAAAACTTGCCACAGTTTGCTTATTTTTCAGTCGATTACTTTCATGTTTTGGGAGGATAAACTAGATAAACAACGCTTTATACTGACACAACAAAAATCCATGGTTCACTGCACGCATCAAGGTCAAATGGCCGTTTCAAATAGTGCACAATGTTTTTTGATTCACCCTGTATTGCGTCAAAGACTTGATGCATGGCTGGGACCACCAAGGAAAATTTTTCGTACACGAGTTCAGTGAAATTTGTTGGAAAATCATTTTAGTTGTTGAATTTTTCATAATTCCGTATTAAAATGAATAAAGAGAATTTCATTCAACTTTCTCTTGTGTATAAAAAGAAAGATCTGGAATACACTACTTTAAAAAAAAATACAGTCAGTTCCAAATTGACAAGAAATATGCGTTGTTTGCATAAGTAAACCAAGGGTAAGCCCGCGATTTTTTTCTCTCAACCGAGCGCACTTTGAGACATGTGCGTGTTGCCAAGGGTTATGGGCAACCAATGCTCTTATGCATTAATTCTCTGCTGTTAGGAGGGTCACCAATTTGGAACTGATTATAACTACCGCGTGTCCCAAAAAACTGGGTTCAAAAGTTTGCGAGCTTATAACGAAATAAGTAGGAAACATATGGATAGTTTATATTTAAGGATATCAAACAAAACATCTGACCTTAATTGGATAAATTCGGAGACCAATCCAATGTACACTTCTTGAAATACAAAGATTTGAATAGAGCGTGGTCAGAATCCATTTGTCCCGATTTAACATATTTAAAAGGAATAAGCCATCCATGCGTTGCATGAAACTGTGCGCTATGTACAGTATTCCCGGCATGGGGTTTATTCTCCAAAAGAACTTCACAATAACTCGGGACTAAAACAAAGAACATTTTGTTTTGATGTTATGTAAATAATGAACTTGTTTTATTGCAATATGACCCAGATAATTTTGTTTAATACTGCCCAAGTCTTTGTAAAGAATGAATGCAGAACGTTGATGAAGGAGCAATTGCAACACATGGGGTGTTCCTTGAAAAGTGGGACAAATGGGTTCTGACCACGCTCTATTCAAATATTTGTATTTCAAAAAGTTTATATTGGATTGGTCACAGAGTTTAACCAATTAAGGTCAGGTATATTTTGTTTGATATCCTTAAATATAAACTATTCATGTATCCTACTTTTTTAGTTATAAGCTCGCAAACTTTTGAACCCAGTTTTTTGGGATACGCTGTATAATAGAAACAATGTTGCACGGAGGATTCAAATAAACTGCTCAAAAAAAGTTTGGAATTTTTTTTCAAGCACAAGATTTTTCAAATATCGCGGGATATGTTCATTAAGTGTAATATATCATTTAAAAGCTGATGTGTTCATCTTTACAATGATATCCAATTTGAAGCAATCCCTTGTTCCAGTGCTCAGCCATATGCTTGAAAACATGGGGAGGTCGCAATCTGAAAGTGCCAAAATCAACACTATTTCGTGTTTAAAATTCAATAGATCATCACTGTAGTGGTTATAATGTAAGACTTCATTGAACAGACGACACAGCAGTGTCCAATTTAGAAAATAAAACTTACCTGCACAACAGCAATATTTCCTTGAAATTTGATTTCCCCCCCCCCCCCTTAAAAATGGCTGAATATCACAATTTGACATGCATTAAGCCAAAGTTACATGCATTTGTGCATGTAAAACCCTCTAAATCGAACACTGCGACAAAGATGTTCTTTTGAGCACGAAATACTGTTGATTTTGGCACATTCAGATTGTGACCGCCCCATGTTCTGAGCACTACTGTAGCAAGGGATTGCTTCAAATTGTATCATTGTAGAGATGAACACATTAGCTCTACATGGATAACAATGAACATAATGCCGCCATATTTGAAAATCTTGTGCTTGAAAAAAATATATTCTAAACTTTTTTTGAGCAGTTAATTACTCAGCCACATCTGTAGAGTATGAATGCATTACTACACTGAGCCAAAAAAGAAACTTATAAAAAAAGAAACTAACAGATCACCAAATAATATTCTGTGCATGAAAATGTACCAAATTTGGATACAATATTACTGCAATGTATCGCTTCAAATGGCAGTCAATAACCAATTGTTTGCTTCAATGACACAAGGGAAATGTGCACTGCCCCTATGGTGATCTGTTAAAATTTTAGAAGTTTCTTTTTTGGCTCAGTGTATATACTAATCAAGTCAGTAGGTTTGATGGGGAATATTTTGGCAATCTACAGGGTGTCCCAAAAATGTTATACAATGTTTTAATTTCATTTTGAATTATTTTATGACTGATATATCCAAGACATTTATGAAATCGCATCATAACACACACCGAAAAAAAATATCACAATTTCACATTTAATGCTGCCAATGCTAAGGCTGTATTAAAAAAAGTTTTGGTCTCAAAGCTCCCGCGCGCCTTATTCAATTGATGCGCTTTAGAAAACAACAACTTTTTTTTGTAATTTTGTAATTTCTTTTTTATAAAATAAAATAAAAAAATCCAGAAGTTTCATCAATTTTTATTGATCACATCCTTTTAAATACAAATGTTCACTTTTACAAGGATTTCAATATTTTATATATTTATAAAAAACTTTAAAAAAACCCTTAAAAACCCCCAGTATTCCACATTACACTGCAAACTATGAGCGTTTACTTTTGGACAAACTAAAAGTAAACTCAAAAGTAAACGCAAAACTAAACATTTCTTGCATTTTGCACCCAATTGACCTCAAAGCACGCTCCAAGTGTGCGAATATAATCACAGATGTTTCCACTATCTGTGACATAATGGGACAGTTATTGATTAGAGGCTGGGTGTAAAACAGCTTAGTTGTTGGGCTCACATAAGTGTTTAGTATTGCGTTTACGTTTGAGTTTACTTTTAGTTTGTCCAAAAGTAAACGCTCATAATTTGCAGTGTTAGGTTTTGAAAAACTGAAGAGTTTTGAGACAAAAGATTTTTTTAATATAGCGTATCTTACAAGTAGGCATTAGGATGTAACACCAAGGCACACAATAAATTTGACTACAAATATGTGACACAATGAATACATTCACTATTTTATTGTTGGCATGATGATCTTTTGTCTTCATCAAACTGGATAAAGATTGGTTTACCCAGTCGAAACGTCGGCCCATTTTCTTTTTTCTCCTGCCACTCACCCCTTTTGACCTCTTACACTCACTATATGTTGAGACATGCAGTTTTGCCTTTAGGCCAAAAAAAAAGAGAAGTTGACTTGCCCTTTCAGGGCCAGAGTCTGGGTCGGACGGTCGATTTTTTTAATTTATTTATTTTTAAAATTTGAGCAGGGAGATACTACACAAAAACACGTTTTAAAGAAAAAAAGAAGAAAAAATAAATTGTTGTTGATTTTTTAAAAATTATTTTAAAACAAGCAGATACTACTCAAAAACATGTGTTCATCTTTCTTTATTGTTATGTGCTTCCTATAATTTTTTTTTTTTTTAACTTTAAAAAGAAAAGAAATAGCAACCCTAGATTTCCGAAATTTCGGGTCTGTCGGAAAGGGCAAGTCAACTGGGTTTTTTTTTGGCCTTATTTATGATGATCTTGGTTGGGAAAATCAAGAAAAAAGATCCTTTTAATATCTTGTAAAGTAATATTCAGATTATTATACTTGTGTTGTCCACTTGTGCGATAACAAATGATACCGTGACAAGAGTAACACAAATCATTCATTATGTTCCCATCCCTTAACACTTTTGGACCGGTGATTTTGACATTTCGCCGGTAATAATTCATCTAAGATTTTGTCAACCGCTGACTATGTGGTCCATTTTTAGGGTTATGAAGGTTAGTGTATGCCCTTGGGCATAATGTCCTTTGCAGTCTTTTAAGTGGACCACATTGAGGGCGTCCCCTGGAAAAGATCACATAATATGCCTTTAAAGAAAAATAGCAAATAAAGACAGTTCATGAATGGACCGTACTATGTGTCTTTGTATTTTATAGAAATGGTACAAGGCCTAAAAAACAGAAAAAGGTCCGTCTCATATACCTGTGCGCATAAGTATGACACTTTTGTGTCATTTTTGCCGAATAATCCTACACGATGAGCCAAGTTTTGGGCTTTAAAAAAATTATGTAGTTGTCCCCAAAAAAACACAAATTGGCTCTGAAAGAGCAACAACAACAAGTTTGCCAACAACAAGTTTGCCAAAAACACAATATAAAAAAACAAAAAATAATTCCACATTTAGCATAGTTATTTTTTCTTTAACAAAATCCAAAAATAATCACATATCGCATACCGTATTATCCCTAGTGCCCAGGGCGGTTAGCAAAGTCATTTTGGGTGGGCGCTTATTATGTTACCTTTTTAAACTCATTTATTGTTCTAAATAAAATGTACAAGTGGCCATTTGAAGATGCTGACCATTTGATGGTCATTTGAAGATGCTGACCATTTGATGTACTAAATACAATGTACAAGTGGTAATTTGAGAAGGCTGACCACTTGACGTACTAACAAAAATGTACAATTGGTCATTTGAGGAGGCTGACCATTTCTTAGTAATATATGTACAAGTGGTCATTTGAGGATGCTGACCATTTGAAAAGGTTGGCGCTTATAAGGGATTGTTAGTTGGTAGTCATTGAGAAAAACAGGGTGGGCACTTTTAAGGTCCTGGGATAATACGGTAACTATTTTCCCAAATGTGTGTGATGAGACAGACCTTTTTCGTGTGCCTAACCTGTGTCAAAGGCTATAGTCGGATTTATATTTGAACGAACACTTTGAAGCAGCGTATTGCGTACATAGTCGTAAGCATGATAATTTCGGGCGCGATCATCTTTATGCTGCAAGCGTGTTATTCGTTCAATTATTAATTTGCCTATAACAGGTGTCAGATGGGTCTTCTCTGTTCCATTTCGTGTATGGATCTTGTCTTTGTACTTTAAGCGAAGAAAAAACAACCATGTTCTATGAGCAAACGGACCTCTCAGGTAGGGTTGATCGGTCAGGCGTTTTTTCCACACATTTCGAGAACATTGTGGTGAATTTCATTTTTTTTAAAATTCTAGTATATTTCCAAAACATCTTTTTAAATTAAAAAATAAGTCAAAACAAATCGTAACTTCAGAAAAATAATGGAGAAAAAAGGGTCGGTCATGGCTCGTAGAATAGGTTTTGTTCCCTGTCATCTTAGGGTGGAGACACAAGTTTTCCGTTTTCTAAATGGCAAATTCCGTTTTGTAAATGAAATACCCACAGTTTTGGGTTTTGAATTATAAATATGTAACCCTCAACATAGCTAGGCAGGTCATTGTATGAAGTATATTTTTGGAGTTTTTAAGACCAATTAATGCCTAAAAAAGCTGAAATGATCTCATAAATATATTTTCTGAAATGTTATTAACCAAAATTGGTTTGCAAATAAACCATTGAATTCCGTTTTCTTAACCAGTAAAACGAAAAACTTGTGTCTCTATCTTTACCCCCCTGGGCACTACCGGCCTATCTTACAGAGGTTCTGATTGGTGTATTGCAAGATATACTCATTTGAATAGCCAATTAAAATGCAGCTTGTAAAATATTCACTCCAATCTTTATCAGGGATACAATTATTCTAACACTGTCTCTGATTGGCGCAATAAATGATGTATCTATCTTTCTGACCAATCAGGGACATTGTTTAATTTGTATCAAAGACTTCTTCTAATGTCTCGGTGTCAAAGGTCACACTGGGTCTCCTCTCCTCTCTACCAGTTCGTGCATGGACTTTGTCTTTGTACTTGAGGGACATCATCTTCTTCAGATCACGACGATGCTGCATGGACAAAAATACAAATTAAGAGGTAAAATTTAAACACAATGCTATTTAAAAAAATCATTTTCATCATGTTTTCATAACAATGAGAAAACAAACTTCAAAATGTCCTTTTGCGGTAGAGTGCGTATCAAACAAATTAAGAGATACATTTTAAACATGCTATTTTTAACAATCATTATCATCATGTTTTCATAACAATGAGAAAACACACTTCAAAAATGTCCAATTTGCGGTAGAGTGCATATCAATCAATCATTGATATTAATGCATTTTAGGTACACCATGGTTTGCTACAAAATTCCCACAATGCACCTTGAATCAATTAATGTCAAAAATGCTTACAATCTGTAACGCCTGGCAAACTCTGGCATCCGTGACCCTGCTACGATAACTACCAAACTCACTTAAGCCCAATTTAGCTCACCCGTCAATAAAAAAGAAATTTTGCCTAAATTATTTATCTGTTATGTAATCGCCCTGAACGGTGACCCTGGTAGATATTCAATTACTTCTTAACCAGGTGTTTTCCTCCAAAAAATGGTTAGTAAACATATGCTTGATTGAAACTTTCTTTTTTAAAAATCTCTAGACCAGGCGTATTCTCCAAAAAATGGTTACCAAACATTTTGCTTGATTGAAACATGGTGGGTGATTTGGCGTTTACCAAAAACTAGAAAACATCAGTTGGCAGTCATTGTAGCAGGGTGACTATGTAAGGTTCTGGCACCAAAGCCTTGATTTGAGACGGGCTTTACTGCTTACCATATTTGGTGATACATAATCTGGGTTCTCGTACAATACTGGTCCACCAAAGCTGCCAGCGAATATCTTGATAAGGTTGAGAGCGAATCGGGGACCAATTTCAGCTAATGAGGCATCTTCTTCGATTATCTGTATGGGGATAAAAATGAAAGACAAACATGACGCATTGAACTCTGTACAAAATGAAAATATTTGTACTTTTCATAGATTCTTAACACTTTCCATGCGGCAGGCATCTGCAGACGATTTTCCAAAATTGCACAAAATGTTTAAAAAATGTCAAAATTATTGAATTTAATTACCATATTTGGATTCACCATGAGAAATGCATTGAAATAAGTACAAACATGCCTAGCATTGGTTCAGTAATAATTGAGATATACCTTGAAAGTAGGTAAAGGTTTCTGAAAAATCTGGGGATACAAATGAAAGCCAAACATGACGCATTGAACTCTGTACAAGATGAAAATATTTGTAATTTTCATAGATCTTAACACTTTCCCTGCGGCAGGCATCTGCAGACGATTTTCCAAAATTGCACAAAATGTTTAAAAAATGTCAAAATTATTGAATTTAATTACCATATTTGGAGTCACCATGAGAAATGCATTGAAATAAGTACAAACATGCCTAGCATTGGTTCAGTAATAATTGAGATATACCTTGAAAGTAGGTAAAGGTTTCTGAAAAATCTGGGGATACAAATGAAAGCCAAACATGACGCATTGAACTCTGTACAAGATGAAAATATTTGTACTTTTCATAGATCTTAACACTTTCCCTGCGGCAGGCATCTGCAGACGATTTTCCAAAATTGCACAAAATGTTTAAAAAATGTCAAAATTATTGAATTTAATTACCATATTTGGAATCACCATGAGAATTGCATTGAAATAAGTAAAAACATGCTTAGCTTTGGTTCAGTAATCATTGAGATAGACCTTGAAAGTAGGTAAAGGTTTCTGAAAGATCTGTTTTGTAAATGGTAAAACTAATAGCTGCGTAGAAAGTGTTAAATATTTCGAACACTATTATTTAATGACTGGTTTCCTTGCAAGGGTCTAAAGCAGTGGTTCCCAACCTTTTTCTGGTGGTGACCCCATTTCAGAAACCAGCATCAGAGCGCGACCCTCACAGAACAAAGTCACCACAGTGGCGGCACCAGCATAATAAATTGGGTGGGTGGGGGAGGGTTGTTTTGCCATTTTACGCTAAAACTGTCAAATTTGGTCTAATTTTAACTAATTTGGTAAGCAAATTGCAACATTTGGTCTTATTATACCTAATATGGTGATAACATGTGCGCACAGCGTGCCAAAATTTTAACCTTTTTGAAATGTGTTACCATGATATTTGCTATAACTATACAGTACAGTACACTAAAGTACAGTACAAAAACATAACATTTTATTTTTGTTAGATTAGGCTAGTCCGCGACCCCACAAAAGGTGTGTCGCGACCCCAACTGGGGTCGCGCCCCATAGGTTGGGAACCACTGGTTTAAAGCATTAATGATGACTGCTTAGGCAACAAGAGGGTGGGTGGGGGTAAGTGGGGCCAGAGGTTTAGCTGGAAATGCTCATGCCTGTAGACCTCAAGTGGATGTACTGAGGCCAAGAAAGAAAACAAGTCTGTCTCACATACCCTTGCGCATAAGTATGTGGAGTCACTTTTGCAAATAACCCTATGCGATGCGATGAGCCCAATTTTGTTTTTTGTTTATAGTTGTCTGAAAAAAAGGCTCAGAAAGGGGGAAAAAGTTGGCCAACAAGAAAAAAACCAAACACCTACCTCCTGCATATAGCATATACTCTGTTTGGCCATCTCGAGACAGTGACGTAACTGAACAGGCGCAGCTTTTACGCACGCGTGTGTATCTTCCGCCTTTCAACGCTCGTGTTTGTACGCCAGCGCCGCGAGTATGCGCGCGCGTCATGTGATGCAATTAGTAGAAAATGCGGTTACGTCACTGTCTCGAGATGGCCAAACAGAGTATAGCTATTTTCTCAAATGTATGCGAGACAGACCTTTTTGCCTTACCTGATAATTACGAAACCATATCCTGTTATCTAATACAGAGAATGTGTATACATTGTCTACAAATGGTTGACTCTTAGGATGTATAAATGCACATTCTTATGTTATGCAACTTACCTGATAATTACGAAACCATATCCTGTTATCTAATACAGAGAATGTGTATACATTGTCTACGAATGGTTGACTCTTAGGATGTATAAATGCTCATTGTTATGTTATGCAACTTACCTGATAATTACGAAACCATATCCTGTTATCTAATACAGAGAATGTATTGTCTACAAATGGTTGACTCTTAGGATGTATAAATGCTCATTGTTATGTTATGCAACTTACCTGATAATTACGAAACCATATCCTGTTATCTAATACAGAGAATGTATTGTCTACAAATGGTTGACTCTTAGGATGTATAAATGCTCATTGTTATGTTATGCAACTTACCTGATAATTACGAAACCATATCCTGTTATCTAATACAGAGAATGTGTATATATTGTCTACAAATGGTTGACTCTTAGGATGTATAAATGCTCATTGTTATGTTATGCAACTTACCTGATAATTACGAAACCATATCCTGTTATCTAATACAGAGAATGTGTATATATTGTCTACAAATGGTTGACTCTTAGGATGTATAAATGCTCATTGTTATGTTATGCAACTTACCTGATAATTACGAAACCATATCCTGTTATCTAAGACAGAGGAATGAGTATACATTGTCTACAAATGGTTGACTCTTAGGATGTATAAATGCTCATTGTTATGTTATGCAACTTACCTGATAATTACGAAACCATATCCTGTTATCTAATACAGAGAATGTGTATATATTGTCTACAAATGGTTGACTCTTAGGATGTATAAATGCTCATTGTTATGTTATGCAACTTACCTGATAATTACGAAACCATATCCTGTTATCTAATACAGAGAATGTGTATACATTGTCTACAAATGGTTGACTCTTAGGATGTAAGTGTGGTATAGAAAACATCTGCAAAAGAAAAATACACAAAAAGACAATTAGCATATGGGTCATTCCGTGTCAAAACAACCAAAATCCAGAAATTTGGTACAGGTCACCTCTTAGATTTTGCTGAAATCCATATATAATGTTCATGTATGTGTGAAATGAACACATGCAAAGTAAAAAAATCCAATTCAAAGTCGTTCGGGAATTATAGCCTGTAGAAGTTGGTGGGTCACGGCAGAACATTAGCGCAAAAGTCGCGTCGTTGAATATTTTGAGTTTTGTAGGACACTTTAAAGTGCCTTCCCAATATGATACTGAGCTGAAACTTGGTTTCAGCTCAGAAAAATGGATGTATAATTTTTTGTCCCCATATCTTTCATAATGTCACAATTCTGTCACAGAAATTTCTTGAGACTCTTTTTCTAAAAATGTTGCTTAAAATACTTAGTCAAAATCTGAAATGGGTTGCCAAATTCAGCAGTCATGTTACATAGAAAATGGGCAAAATACCAGAATTTAAAAGTGGTGCTTGACCATGAAGGAGAAGAGATACCAAAATCAAACTTGGTCCATACTGTGTATTAGACTTAGATTAACAAATTGACAAGAGTTTCATTTTGGTGAATTGTTTCTTACGGGGTCATAGGTCACTGAGAAGGTCAGGATTTTTTCGACATTTTCTGGCTGGAGCCGACTTTGGAGGGGTGCCGTAGATAAACAAAATGAGTGAGAGAACTGGAATTGGTGGGAAAGTAACCACATGTGACCATAGAATGCATATATGCAGTTTGAAGCTTTTCTGATTATTCATAGGGGTAAGCCCCGTAAAAAAACGCACGAACTTTTGGTAAAAAACGCACAAACTTTTAAGCAAAAGCGAGATATACCGAGATTTTATCAGATTCACTAAAAACCCGAGAAAAACGCACCGAAATTGTTGATAGCGAGAGAAAAACGAGAAATCGCGCTATCACTCATTCTCATGCAATAACAAAAAGGTCGTGACCGTAATCACCCCTAAATATCGCTCCTTGAATTCTGTTTTAAAAAGTAAATAAGCTTACTTTTTGTCCAATTTTCTTACCTACATGACAGCATAATAATTAATAAAGTTATTCCAGATAAAGAGGTTTCATAATGTTCATTATATTCCAATTAGTAGCTGCCGTATTTCGACTTTTTTTATGTCAAACATTTATTTTTTCATCCGCACATGGTTTCATCATGCTCCGTTTCATGTTCCACACACGCTGGATAATGTGTATAAATTTGAGGACCAACCAATTCTGCCATTGCGTTGCACGCCAAAAATAAATACTGGGAATCATGAACTCTGAACTTTGTGGTTCCAATATTCCACACTCGCTGGATCGATTCAATTGCTAGACTCTGGCGCACATGTAAGAGCAAACCACATTATCACTGTGTTAAAAAGCAGATTGTCAAAAGATTAACAACATCGCTTTTGTTTACATTTAGAGAAGGGTATTTCCCACGACCGACCATGAGGTTTAAAAAAAGGTACGATTGAAAAAAATGAAGAATTTAAGTTGACATTTAATCCCATTTCTGGATCGTAAAATAGTCGATACACGGGTCAATTTCATCAGTATTTCGATGTGTTCAGATGACAAAATGAATATTTCAACATTTCTTCATAAAATACGCGATTCCGAGCCAAAAAAACGCGATTCACGGGCGATTTTTCTGAAAGCGAGAATTGCTATCAAAAGCGAGAATCACGGAGTAAATACCGAGATTGCGTCTTCTTCCGGGCCTTACATAGGGGGTCTCAGGGGGGTCTGAAAATCAGGAAAACCCTTCACGGTTGAATAAAATTGCATTTTCAAGGTCATGTCAAAGGGAAAGGGGATGTGGTACACTTATTTTGATGTCTGATTCAGGTTATTTGGCTTACTGTCTCCCTAGAAACCAAGTTTCAGCTCAGTATCATATTGGGAAGGCACTTTAAAGTGTCCTACAAAACGTAAAATATTCAATGACGCGACTTTTGCCCAAATGTTCGGCCGTGACCCCCCAACTTCGACGGGCTATAATTCCCGAACGACTTTGATTTGGATTTTTTTACTTTGCATGTGTTCATTTCACACATAAATGAACATTATATATGAATTTCAGCAAAATCTAAGAGGTGACCTGTAACACCCTTGGTTGATTTGACACGGAATGACCCATATAATCCTAACATTTAAAGGCATATTATGCAATCTTTTTCACGGAACAGAATGTAAATTTCATTTTTCCTGTTAATGCAATTTGTGTGTGGTCAAATTACATTCATAAACATGGAACTAAAATAGCTGCTACAGAGCAATATGTTTATTTTTCTTATTACTTCAAAATCAAACTTTGAAAAAAGTTGTGGGGTTAACCAGACAGTTTATTTTCCAAGTGGATTAACGTTCGTGACTAGAATTCCATTGTTTGACACCGTGTTTACAGTGTTTGCAGCTACGGTCACAACTAGACACAAGTGAACAAAAAGTATGGAATGCTTTATGACGTAAAGTTCTTTGATGTTCTTTTTACGGCTAATATGATACAGTCAAGATAGATTTATGAGTTCAGGAAAGTCTTTCCTGATAGTCAAATTTCATTATAAGAGATAAAAATAAGTGTAAACAATTGAAAAAGATCACATAAGATTGCTTTAAGGATAAAATCTCAAAACTCGGTCGGTCAGTCAGTCCATCAATTAATTAACTAACCAATCACCCAACCAAACCAATCACCCAACCAAACCAATCACCCAACCAAACCAATCACCCAACCAAACCAATCACCCAACCAAACCAATCACCCAACCAAACCAATCACCCAACCAAACCAATCACCCAACCAAACCAATCACCCAACCAAACCAATCACCCAACCAAACCAATCACCCAACCAAACCAACCAACCAATCACGAAACCAACCAACCAATCACCCTAATGTACCAACCAATCAATCACCCAACCAACCAACCAATCAATCACCCAACCAATCAATCACAAACCAACCAACCAATCACCCTACCAGCCAATCAATCACCCAAACAACCAATCAATCACCCGACCAACCAACCAATCACCCAACCAACCAACCAAACTACCATCCAACCAATCACCCAACCAACCAATCACCCAACCAAACCAATCACCCAACCAACCAACCGACCAAACCATCCAACCAACCAACCATTCACCCAACCAACCACCCAACCAATCAATCAATCAATCAATCATATTCTTACCTGTAGTAGTAATTCTTTCAGTAGTGTGTGATGTGGATGTGCGTCAAATGACTTATCAAATGACACAATGGGCCTGGATCCTTTCAGACAGTTACCTGTCATTTTTAGTTCGTTCATAGTGTGCACTGTGTGAGAGAATAAATAAAGCTAGGATTAAATGACATAATGGGTGTGGATCCTTTCAGATAGTTACATGTCATTTTTAGTTCGTTCATGGTGTGCGCCGAAAGCCGCCGATTTTTGGAGAATTAAAAATATTGTTGTCATTTTTCTTATTATCCCTCACTGATTTTTGAAAAAGTCTCGATGATATACTTGCAATTAGTTTAACTTGTCCTAAAGAAAACAATGACAAAGGTGATTGATAATGACATACATGTAAACTGCTCACAAAAAGTATCGAAACACTTAGAAATGATCCAATACATAACGGCTCGAAAGGGTATGCATTAATCGAAGCAAATAACCAAGTGCATAATTTTGTTCTGCGTATTTTGACACCTCGATCGTTGAGATACGATGTTGCGGAGCGGAGTTATTGTCATTTCAATGATCGTGGGTCCAGTTTCAAAAGTGACACTCATCCCTATTGAAAAGCACGAATCGGATCATTCTAAGCAGTAATGCAAACCTCTTTCTATAGGATGATTGTCACTTTTGAAACTGGACCCACGACCATTGAAATGACAATAACTCCGCTCAGGAACATCGTATCTCATCGATCGAGGTGTCAAAATACGCAGAACAATATTATGCACTTGGTCATTTGCTTCGATTAATGCATACCCTTTCAAGCCGTTATATATTGGATCATTTCTAAGTGTTTCGATACTTTTTGTGAGCAGTTTATAAGCTGAAACATGATTTAGGCCTAATCACATTCAACAGATTTGAATGCTAGTTCATAATAACCCAGGGTTTTTGACCGGGATTACAATTTTCGACAAAAAAACCCATCAACTAAATCACCGGGAACCTGCCAGGATTCGACCCGGGGACCATCCAGACTCCTGCCATATGTCCCACCCACTAAGCCACGGCCCTCAGCTACTCGTTCGCGCAGAATACTGCTCTCACTATTTAGGCTCAGGTGACTACGTCATCGAAAACCAGAGGCGCAGGTGCTTGGAGATGGATTATCATTTTTTTAGCATTCAAGGGGTTAGGGTTAAGACACTTAAAAGGTAGGTGTTCCGATCGCTTACATGAAGGGTTAGCCTTAAAATAATCATATTCCAAAGTTTGATTTTATTTTATTATCAACAATCTAATTTTATTTCCAGGTTCATATTAGGATCGTTGATTATATAATCTGATATGGAAGTAGGTTCATTTTACTGATCCAGTGTGTAAAGGTACTCAAATGTTCGTTTCAGATACATAGCTGTATCCTTTGTTAATACTTTTGGTAGTGGTGAAACAACACTGCACAATTCGGAATCTAGTAGTACATCCTAAAGACAAATGTGATCCTCACAATATTTCGGACGCGATATGCGATATACGCGCAAGAGTTGTGAAAAAAGCTTCAAAGGCGAAACCGGGAGACAATTCGGCACTAGACTCGGCGAACAAAAGAAAGAGGCAGTAAAGGCTAACAATACATGTACAACAACCACTAGACACGGCAAATTATGAGCGTTTACTTTTGGACAAACTAAAAGTAAACTCAAAAGTAATCGCAATTCTAAACACAAAACTAAACGTAAAAATAAACACAAAACTAAACGGTTCTTGCATTTTGCACCCTATTGACCTCTAAGCACGCTCTAAGTGAGTGAATATAATCATAGATGTTTCCACCATCTGTGATATAATGGGGACAGGTATGATTAGAGGCTGGGTGGAAAACAACTTAGTTGTTTGGCTCACATAAGTGTTTAGTATTGCGTTTACTTTTGAGTTTACTTTTAGTTTATCTAAAAGTAAACGCTCATAATTTACAGTGAGAGCAGGGAGAAAGGCATCACTTACTAACCTCCACAATGAACCAAGACGAGGGGCAATACAACCTCACTCATGTTTTTGATGATCTTTTATCATCTGGCAAAATATCCCCAGATGATAAATCAACTGGCATCTCCAAGACTCGAGTCGTCAAGATCATCACTACCATAAGTATTGACAAAGAATATGGACGTATCCGAAACGTACACTTGAGTACCTTTACACTGGATCAGTATGAACCTACTTCTATATCAGAATCTAATTTTATGGTTTATATTTCTAAATGGTACTCACTGTTTTCTACGAGGAATTTTGCTGATGGGCCATGAGGAGCGTTTGCAATCCTGAAAAAACAAGACAAAAGATGCACATGTCATACACTTTGTTTATGTCCTATAGAGTGACTTCTGATTATTGTTTGACAAAATAGGTTAAAGGTAGATGTTCCGATTTTCAACTTGAAGTTTTCTATTCTACATGAAAGGTCATCCTTAAAAAAGTTGTGTTCCAAAGTTTGAGTTGCATAACTCTAATGGTTCTTATTTTAGATGCACAAGATGCTGTGATCTGTACCCATTGAGTAGTACACAAACTATATCGGTGGTTACCACCACTCGCGGTAATTCGACGTTATTTCATCGATTTCTCCGTAATTATACCGATTTAGGCAGTCAAATTTCAGTATGATGATGAGAAAAATACGAGCTTTCATATGATATGAAAATCTCCGTATGTTTGAAATAATTCTGTGTTACGAAAATGTGATCGGGTCATCTACCTTTAAATATTTGGATGAATCTTTTTGGCACAATTTGGTACCAAAATTGCCGAACAACAAAGATAAATCATGATTAGGACCATATTATGAAAATCAGTAACATTTCTAAATTCGCATTTTCAATGGGTTAATAGACAAAAATAAGATCAAAGGGAATAAAAATGGTATTCTGTTTCGCATTTTGTTATCCTCTTAGCAAAATGAAACAAAAGGAATAAATGAATTTATCTTTTGTATACGAGACAATTTTTATATTTCACTGTAATACTTAGCTGTTTTGCTATAGACGATGGTCTTATGATGTATAGGCTGTTTCACATTCTTATTTTAGTTTATTGGTTAATTTGATCTTTTATCATAAAATAATGCAGTTTGTTAGATTTTTTTAATCAAACAACAACAAATTTCCCCTTTTATAAAATCGGCGAATCCAGCGAGCTGCTTACCAACTTCCTGCTTCGAATTAATCACATTCTTTAGCACACACGCACTGTCATCGCTGCGTTATACGCACAACCCATACGCCGGCGACTTTGTGTAGGGCACGCTAACGCGATGACGCGTTGATCATACGCGCTGAAGGTATTATTTTTCATTTTTCGAATGAATTAAACCAACCCCAAACTATACACCATTGTCTCATAATGTATGGGTGTGTCGGCTGAAAATCAGCCAAAAACCAATCAAATTGCCTGCTGACATCCCAAACCACACCCACTATATAAGAATTACCCCTACAACATGTAAATATTAGAATTTTTTTTGGATATGCATCAGTTCATCAAACTGAGGTGTGATGAGTATATTTTGATAATTATAATGTGATCCATGACACTGTATAGCCCACTCCTAACCACGCAGCTATTAGTTTACCATTACAAAATAGATTTTTCAGAAACGATTCTCAACTCTATCTCAAGAATTACTGAACCATATTACTAGGCATGTTTGAACTTATTTTAATGCATTTCTCATGGTGATTCCAAATATGTGTGGTGGTATGGGAAAACCCTTCACATGGTCATTTTCTAGCAACTTGGTTTTTTCTATGGCGGAGAGCTTTATTATCTATTGAGTATTGGACTGTTTAAATTTTTCAGAAATTCCATCTAGAACTAATTACTTAAGTCAGCAAGTTTAAACGCAACACTAAAAATTGAAACTGACAATTCAAAGGTGTACACGAAATCTTTTAAATGATCTACTAATAATAAAAAACTACATTGTTATGTCACACAGAATGCACAGAATAGCTTGTCATATGAAAAGGACTTTTGATATGAACGTAGTTTTTTGCGATATTATTAACAAATTTGTAAGTTCTTCACTTTCAAAATCTTTACAATGCATTGTTGGAATTCATAAGTGGTTACCATGGTAACAATGTCATTTTATGTAGCAATTTACACATAAAATGTGATAAACAAGGTTCAGAAAAGTACTAAAATAAACTTGACATCTGGAATTTTGCATAAAAACTCCTGGAGACTAAAGTTCAAGGTATAATCTCTATCTTGGGACCAAAGTTGGAAAATTGACTTGGAACTCATTTGTTAGGAATATTTTGGTATGACCCAGATATCTCAATATTTATAACACTAGCGACTTCCGACGGGTTTTCCCATACCACCACACATATTATGGTGATGAGATTCAATAATTTTGGACCTTGTGTCTGCAGCAGACGACTGCCTCATGGAAAGTCATAATACTTACCACATGTACAGATCCATCTTTTTTCTTGCTTCAAAAAAGATCACTTTGTTACAATTCCGCATTTCACACAACTGAAATACAAAACAACAATGGATTAAAAGTAACATTTGCATGATTAAAGTAACATTTGGGGGATAGCTTCTAACAGTAAATGGAGACACTTACGGACCCATTCTTTGTTAAGTTAACTCTACTAGAGCATACAGAACCACACGGCACAGCCACCCCACTTATAGGCGCACACACACAAGTTCTCTATCCCATTGTGCACTAAGCCCTGCATGTGGTCTGCACACATTTAGCTTGGACAACCCCAGCTCTTGTGGTGTGGAGGTTGTTTGACTCGCCTGTCATCTGGCAACCCAGGTTCAATTTGCAGGGGCGGCGGACATAATTCTTTTTGTTCCTCTCATTTCCCCCCTCCCCCCCTGTTTTTCGGCCCATCCCAACTGGAAAATTAAAATATGTGCGAATATATTCAATTTGTATGTAAGTCTGTGAAAGGTAGCTCAAAATGGCGTAAATAAAAACAAGCACAATTTTTCAAAATGTGCGAAGCGCGAAAATGTACACTCTTACGATAAGCCAAATACACTAAAATGTTTCTAGAATGTAATCGTTAGAAACTTACCTCATTAATGTTATGGAAACCTTGACTTTTGTCCATCTTAGAATCTGTTAATCATGAAAAACAAGTGTCTGTATTAATTACACAACATAGAAATGTGCAAGTACCTGGTACACGAAGGTAGATGTTCTGATTGCTGGCTCAATTTTCAACTTGATGTTTCTATTTTAAATGAAAGGTCATCTTTAAAATTGTCGCATTCCAAAGATGAGTTGCATAACTCCAATTGTTTTTAGATTAGAAGCACAAGGTCACAATACATTTGCCCATTGAGTAGTATACAAAATGGCGGTTGGTTAACCAACTTTGTCAGTAATTCACCACATTTTAGCCTATAATTTCTAAATGGAACATTTCTGGCCCACAAGATTTTACAGAAATAATGAGAAAAATATGGGGATTCTTCTGATATCAAATATCTTAATGTGAAAAAAAAATCATAGCCAAAAAAAATGATCAGAACATACACCTTTAATGTAAATCAAAATGTTGATCCTATTTTCTAACACAACATCATACAAAATAACAGAATCAGGGGCAGCAATTCAATGAGAATCCTAATCCATTCTTGCAAAGATTCTCACCGCTGCAGTTGAGAGAATCCTGGTTGTTTGCAAGGCCAAAAAAATGTCAGTTTTAAATTTTTTTAAAGGTATGAATTTTTACCAAATTGTCAAAATATAACTATTTTCTGCTTGAGATGAATAAGTTAGCTTGAATAAATAGTTTTTAAACTATAATCACACCAGAAACATTAGTAAAATTGACATTTACCAATTTTGTCTTGTCATGAACCACGACAGTCGGTAATATTATTAATCAAATATTAGAAAGAATAACAAATAAGCTTTCTGAAGAACTAGGTACATACAAGATAGAGTTTTTGCTGTCGAAGTGAGGAAGCCCATGTTTGGCCCTATACTAAAGTACAGAGTACCTGGTGGGTTTAAGCGCAAACTGGACCTGGATTTTTAAGTGATCCTAAGACAGGGGTAGAATTTCGTAATCCATGGATTTTGGCAAATTTTGAGAATCTATGGATTATTGCGAAATTCTTTGGATTCAACTGGGTACAATGATAATATCAAGACGAAAATCAAAGTTTACACGATAAAATAAAATGAATGGCGAACGAAGCAAGCAAATAATATTCATTTAATACCTTGTGTCACGACATACGCACTCACCCCCACACACATTTCCTACTCTTGATTTTTTTTTTGCGGCACTCATTAAAAACAAGTGACAAAAACATAATTATTATTAGAATAACCTTAAATAGAGTGATATTTCATCCACTTTTCACTCCAAAAGCATATTTGCCATGAAATTAATAGGTAAAAGTGCTCGCGGAAATGAAGTTGTCGTCGGGTAAAGACGACAGGTTTGGGGGTTCATGGTAAGAAAGAATGTTAGAGGTTTGCGCTAACCTCAAGAGTATCGCCGAATATGATTGGTTACATTTTTGTAAATAGAACGACCAAAACCAATCATCGGTCTGGACATAAAACTTGGATTGAAAATAATTACGTCAGTGACTCGATCAGCTGTTCGTATTTGATACGCTAAAAGCTTGCGCTGTATAGTGATTTTACGCGAATCGATTCGCGTCGAAATTCTACCCATAAGAAATTGATATGAAATTAACAAACCTGTTTTTGAATGTGGCATCAGTGTACGTATATCCGTCATCAAATGTCTGCCACGGAATGAAACCCCTCTTGATGCAAACACCAGAACACGCTGTTTGTTTGTCCATTTGGCAGGAGCCTGCATGGTCAGAATTAGGAAAAAATAAAATTCAATATAGAGAAATCAATAAATAACACTATAGATTTTATCAAACCTAACCATAACCTTACCAGAGGTCCCAAAAGGCCACAGCAAATAGCTGCTGTACCGCATCCCATGCTTCATACAATTCTATCTCGTGGCAGGATCTGGTGAGCTGTTGTCAAATGTTGTCAATTTTTTCGAGTTCCTTCGTCAGCGCAACCAGTTAGTCGTCTGCATGCCACACGGGCGGCCCGGTATCGATCCCCGGCGCGGGCATTTAAAGGCATATTATGTGATCTTTTCCAAGTAGCGCCCTCTATCATTGATTTTTACTATGAAAGCAGATTTTCTTTTAAATCTTCCAATTATTTGTTAATATTTGTTTTTTTAATTTTATAACTATTATTGTAGGATTTATGTTTGGGGTAGGGGAATACATTGTAACAATGTACTTGTAAACTACGGTATTAGTGAATAGCAAGGTTTGGTTTGGGAGTCTTTTGGGCTACTTTGGGCTAAAAAAATATTGAGCC
Source organism: Ophiura sarsii (assembly GCA_035610835.1). Classification (NCBI taxonomy): domain Eukaryota; kingdom Metazoa; phylum Echinodermata; class Ophiuroidea; order Amphilepidida; family Ophiuridae; genus Ophiura; species Ophiura sarsii. The sequence continues at coordinate 2,778,985 of CM069455.1, forward strand.
CTTTTGGGCTTAAAAATGGTTCATCATTAAACATGACATAATCATAATGAATCAAAGTTTTTGCATTGAAACGCTGTTATAAAAACCATCAATTTTACAGCACATTTTGCTCCATAACTTCACTTATACTTAACTTAACCTAGTTAACTCATCAAGCACTCATTTTAAAGGGGATATGATCTTTCCATCAATACTAAATAACATTTAAATTTAATGTTTCTAAAAACAAGGTCTTCTAAGAAACTGGGTGGACAAGTGTTTTTAGTGTCAAAAGGATGAGAAGACTTGGAATGGATCTGTTGAATTTTGTAGAAGTCGGCAAGAGGATCACTAGTGTGTTGTTTCTGGAAGGAAATCACCGAGATATGTTATGTGAGCGATATGTGGTGAAGTTTATGGAGAGAAAAAAATTGAAAGAAAAAATATCATAATTTATTCCAATGTTTATTAATTACGATAAAAACGTAATTTATGACAAATTCAAAAATGCAACAAAATAACTTGGATTTCCCAGGGGGCGCCAGGATAATTATTATAATACTAAAATAGTCAATCGTTTTGTAAAAATAAATCACGAACATCACAATTCACAACACAACAGCCGAATCAAAAAAGAAAATTGTGATAATTTATATTCATTAAACAAAAAAATTAAAAATATTAAGATAAAAAAAAGAGTCTCGTTAATTTAATAAATAAACTAATAATATTGTAAGTAATTAACATAATGGAACATCATAAAGTACCAATGTATTATACAACAATAGATGTGGCTCTCAGCAGAATTGACCTCAGGTCCTCCGCGTGGCAAGCGAAGGACGCAACCGCTAGACCACACATTCTCATTACTTTCTGAAAAGTTACAAAGGATACATCATTGAGACTCTCTGGTTTATCCACTCAATAAACTAAATCGAAAATTAAAATGTGATATTTATTATTTAAAGGCTACATTGTCAATTAAAGCACCATTTTATTTACTGTAGTGTATACTATAGACACATTTTGACATTTAATATAAAATATCATTTAATTAAGTACTAATTTCGCACTGAATAACTGAATTTGGCGGTATTTTCGGATTTTGAAAACTAACGTGTCCAAGTTAACTTGTCCACCAAAAATATGAACATCATCCCTCAACCGAGGCTCCCTAGTCGCAGTAACATGTGTCTTAGGACTTATAGTACTGAGTCACAGAACGTTACTATGATGTGACTTCGGTATTTAAGCTTTAACGAGCCCAAAATTTACAAAGTAAAACTTCTGCAACTCCTAGCAGAAGGGGTTGCCAGCTTATTCGCAGTACGATACTGCCGATAAGAAGGGTTGACCAGTTTATTCGCAGTACGATACTGCGGATAAGAAGGGATGCCAGCTTATTCGCAGTACGATACTGCGGATAATAAGGGGTTGCCAGCTTATTCGCAGTACGATACTGCGAATAAGAAGGGGCTGCCAGCTAATTCGCAGTACGACAGTGCAACAGTTTAAAATGACCTTTTAACGTTTTTATGTCCCTTTTTAAGGGACTCGAAGTGTCAACCCTTTTTGGCGCCAAATTTAACAAGCATTGTAACTTTTAAACTAATGTGTACGTAAAAGATTTTTTTTTAATGAAATGAGTCAGAGACTCTATTTTGGGTATCAAATGTCATTCAAATCGATTTTGGCGCCAAAAAAGGTTAGTAGTTGAGAGAGGGTAAACTACTAACCTAATCGTTTTTGGCACAAAAAAATTAGGGTCTTAGGTTTAGTGTTGAAAGCTAAAGGGGTAGGCCTACACTACTATTTAAGGGACGCGTCATTACATTTTCAGGGGGGTAGGAAGTTGGGTTCGGGGGAATCTTTTTTTATTTGGCCGCCGTAGGGAGGATTGTTTTTATTTTGCGCCGCCGAAAGGGGCGAATTTGTAAACAAAATGTATTCATTCATATTGAGTTGGGTGGGGTAGAGGGGGAATTTTGTTTGTTTTTGTTTTTGGTCTGGATAATTTATAGAGGGGGAATTTTTTTTCTCTCCAAAAACTTCCTACCCCCCCCCCCCCACCTGAAAATCTAATGGTGCGTCCCTAAGACCCCCCTCTTAAATGTCATTAGAATCGACGTTGGTGCCAAAAGAGTTTAGGGTCTCATAGTAATTGAGAGAGGGTAAACTACTAACCTAAGACCCCTCTTAAATGTCATTAGAATAGATTTTGGCGTCAAAATGGTTAGTAGTTGAGAGAAAAGTTGGTGAGGGAGGGCAACACAACCAGTTTAATTTTGGTCTAAAATTAATATGGACAACAAATTGATTGTCAAAGCTTGTGCGAAATATAAAACAACATGTTCCGGATTCTGGATAGAGTAAATATTTTAATCAACTGCAAAACAAACTTCTGGAATTACATCAATAGGCCTACATCAATATGTGTAAAAGTCTCCCTTGTCACCATCAATAACGAATGCAATTGTAAGTGGGTGAAAAGAAGTCAGTATTTTTAAGTAAAAAGTCAAATAAACTTTCATTTCTTTGAAGTGCCAGTGACCAAAGCAATAATTATTTGCAAATTTTAATAACTAAAGTGAAAGTTTGAGATTATATGTTACAAAGGTCAAAGGTCACGTAGAATGTCGGTGTTTTTTCGATATTTTCTGTCTGGAGCCAACTTTAGACGCTTGCCAACTATTTATTAAATGAGTCGGGGCTCTATCGTTGCTTGTGGGTAACAACATGTGACTGTACAATACAAATATGCAATATGAAGCTTTTTTGTGACTATCAACCATGATTGTGGGGGGTCTTAAAATGGAAATTAATTTGTTCGACGGACTAAATTGGTGTTTTGCGCTGCCTGTAGAAAGAAAGGGGGATAAGATGCACTTGTTTTGAGGCCATTTCTGGGTTATTTGGGTTACAGTCACCCTAAGTACCAATTTCCAGCTTTGCATCTTATTCCAAAGGTCCTCTAATAGACAATTATAAACACAAAATATTCAATGACGCGAATCGCGTCACTTGAAGGGGCGGTAACCTCCCAACTTTGAAGGGCCATAATTCCGAAACGACTTGGATTTGGAATTTTATATTTTGCATGTGTTCATTATACCTATAGATGTATATTAGAAATGAATATCAGCCAAATCTGAGAGGTGACCCGTACCAATTTTCAGAATTTTGGTTGATTTGACACGGAATGACCCACTGCTAATAGCCAGTTCGTTTTCCAAAACTATTCATGGCTGTTTAGCTAAGAATCACAGAATTTGTTTGAACTTATTGATTACAACGATATTACACTTACATCTGATAAAAATAGTAATTTAAATCCACTTTTATGCCGATTCGGGTCGGCTAAGTTCACTCTCGAAGATACTAAAATCTGCGCATGCGTATTTCCAAGTAAACAAACGATGACGTGACAGGTGATATTGTTGCACGTAAAAAAAATGATTTTTCACCCAACTTAATCTATATTGATGAGATAATAAGATAATCTCATATTTATTCATTGCAAGGAGACATTCAATTGTATTATCTTATGAATAGTTAACACATGTTAAATACGGATACCTCAATCAATGCAATAGACACCCTGTATGAGCCCAATACTGCCTGGTGGGAGTTTGTTTACAAATACGCCCTCACGTGTACGACCTCTGACCTTGTAATTTCATCCTTCCGGTTTTGTTTCACTTACACTTACACTTAAGGTTTGATGGAAAAATTAGTTTAGGCTGTTAGCCTTTACGATTCCATATCCGGTCTTGTTCCAATGTTTGTCAAGTCTATTTTTAAATGCATTCACTGTCTTGACGTTGACCACATCTTTGGGTAGCTCGTTCCATTTGTTGATTACTCGCATCGTGAAAAAGTATTTCCTGCAGTTGAGGTTCTTGACAAGTGCTGGCTTGTAGACTTTAGTTTGATGTCCTCTTGTGGCGTGGGTTGCTTGGGCCAATGTGAAGAAGTCTGATGGGTCTACTCTGTCGAGCTCTTTCAAAATCTTGAATGTTTCGATGAGGTCCCCTCTGATTCTGCGCTTCTCAAGAGATATGATGCCTAGGCTTTTCATTCTGTTTTCATATGTTAGGTGTCTCAGTTGGGGTACCATCTTAGTTGCTCTCCTTTGTATTCTTTCCATGGCGTTGATGTCCTTTCTAAGGTGTGGGCACCAGGCTTGGACGCAATATTCTAGGTGCGGTCGGACGTATGATTTGTAGAGCACTTTGAAGCTGTTGTTGTCAAAATATGTGAACGTCCTTTTCACTACACGTAGGCAGTTCATGGCTCTAACCGCTGCTTTCGCACACTGCTTGCTGGGTTTACAGTCCTGGGTAAACAGTACTCCTAAGTCCTTTTCTTCCAAGGTTTCGTCTAGCTGTGTGTTGTTTAGTTGGTAGCTGGCTCCGGTGTTATTGTGGCCCAGATGCATTTTTTTACACTTCTTGGCGTTGAACCGTAACAACCATTTGTCTGACCAGGACTGGAGGAGATCAAGATCTTCTTGTAGTTTGAGTCTGTCTTCGTCGTCATTGATATTGCGGTATAACTTGGTGTCGTCTGCAAACATTAATATGTCCGAGCTTATGTTGTCTGGTAGGTCATTAATGAAGAGAACAAATAACAATGGTCCTAGAACAGAGCCTTGAGGAACGCCGCTGAGAACGTCTGCCCATTCTGAGTCTGTGCCCCTGACACTCACTTTCTGTTTCCTGTTGGTAAGGAACTCTTCTATCCAGTGAAGTAGATTACCTCCTATGCCATAAGCTTGTAGTTTGTTGATAAGTCTTCTATGTGGTACTGTGTCGAATGCTTTCGCAAAGTCCAAGTAGATGATATCAATCCCGCTTCCTGCATCTAGTCCGGCTGTTATTCTCTCTAAACTGGTGAGAAGATTTGTGAGGCAAGATTTACCTTTCATGAAACCATGCTGCTTAGTTGATAGTAAATCGTGTTTCTCAAGGAAGTTGATCATTTCATCCTTTACAAGTGATTCCATCACTTTACATGGTACCGAGGTGAGACTGACCGGCCTGTAGTTCTCAGCCTTCATTCTTGAACCTTTTTTGAATATGGGCGTCACTCTTGCTTTCTTCCAGTCTTCAGGTAGCTTTCCTTCTTTCAGCGATGTTTTGAAGATGAGGTGGAGTGGTTCTGCAAGCTCTTCTGCACATTCTCTAAGGACATTTGGATGAACACCGTCCATGCCTGGTGATTTATCGGGTTTGAGTCCCTATAACTTCTTGGCTACGTCTTCTGTTGTAAAATTTGTTTCTTCAATACGTTGGTCTCCTTTGGTCATTGTTTCAAGCGTGGGGGTTTCACCAGCTTCTTCCTTTGTGAATACAGACTTGAAGAAATGGCTGAGGATGTCTGCTGCTTCTTTATCTGTGTCTGTCAGGTTTCCATCCTCGTTTTCAAGTTGGGAAATTCCAGATTTCACCTTCTGCTTGTCTCTCATGTACTTGTACAGTGGTTTAGGGTTGGTTTTGAAGTCCTTCATAAGCTTCTTTTCAAAGTCTGATTTGGCTTTCCTCACTGTTTGCTTGGTTTTGTTTATTTGCTCTTTGTAGTCAACATAGTCTTTGTATCGTTTGGTGTTTCTGTATTTCTTATACAGGTCGAACTTTCTCTTTACTGATTTTCGGACTTAGTTTTCAACACGGAGGAAATTGGCGTGTGGAAAATTCTCCAAATGCAACGTTTTTGAACAATTATCTTCATTTTAAATGGTATGTACATCAAGGTATGAGTCCATACAATATTGATATCACTTTACTTTGAAAATCGTTTGTGAATCAAATACTTTGGTTTTTACACCGTTGCAAAAATCTCATTGCTTATACATGTATAGGCCTAGCCTTATTTCCGTGTACCACTTATTGGTAACGTTCTAGGACTTAAGAATCAGTAGTTGATAATGTCCAGATGTTATTGATAGATGAGATTCGCAGGTCCTATGTTAGGACTAGTACTAGTAGTAGTAGAGGCTCCGAGCAAGTTAAAAAAAAGTCACAGATCAGATTCCTTCACAAAAAGAGTAGGACAGGTGATCATCCCGGTCTGTGAGTGGCTGTACACACATCACAGGGCATGGGGTTGCACAGTTAACACGTCTTTATTTAAGTATTTAAGCCCCCTTCGCGTTTGATTTCGAAAAAAGGAATGTTGCGAAGTAATCAGATTCAGATACCTGTAAAAAATGAAGCAAGGGTGTAGAATTCTGCAACCAATAATATGAAGTGATTCATATAATTACGTTTAGTGTGAATTACCTCTCTTTTTGCAACATCTCGCTTCTGCCGAGGCTTCTTTTCTTTCTTATCTACCTTTCCTTTATTTATTTTCTTGGATTTTCTGACTCGTTTACGTCGTTTTTGTGTGTCCAACTGGACGTTTTCTGTAGCTTTTCTCTTCGCCATTGCATCGATGTCAGAGGTCATACACGTGGAGTTTTCACTTCCGTCAGGTCTTGTTTTTATTTTGAGGTTATCTGAGGTCAATTTATTAATTCAATATATCAGCCCAATTCTATAGGGATATGTGATTTAACTTAGAAGCACATTTCATATATTTAATTTTATAAATAATAATTATAAACTTGTGGTCCATTCGCTTATAATATGAATAAAAAGGGCATGAAATTATCGAAACCGGAAGTGATTGTGTTTTTTTCCGCGGCCCTTGTTTGGCGTTTTGGCTTGATCGATTTTCACACACAACCAAAACAAGCTTTACAATAACAACAAAAAAGATAGCTTCAGATCAGCAGCTAATAAGAAACTACGCCGCAAAGGCGACTTGACGGTAAGCTTTGATGTTTGATTGTTTCAATCAGTCACGAAGACATTTTAATTGTTTATAGACACGCATAAATGGTGAAGAGATTACATCGATTCGTTTGATGACTAAAATTATTTTTATGTAAATCAATAAGCTTATCATCACTAACTCTACTCACAGTCACACTGACTGAACAGTGATGATGATGTCATGCCAAATGATTTTATGGTATGATGAATCATATGAAAAGTCCACCATCCATTGTTCTAATTTAATTTAATAGTAATTTTATTCTTCAATTAACTTAAGTCTTAAAAACTTAAGACGTTTTTAGTTATTACTGTTTATTTTTAGTCTGTTTTTTATTTTAGAATTTTACTTAGTGTTAAATTAAAATTAAGTTTGTAAACTTAGATGGTTAGACTTTTAGTACATTGTAGTAAAGACTTAGGCCTAGGCCTATATAACTTATATTATAATGCGAAATAAACCTGTTCAGCATCCCATCTCGCTTCCTTTTTGGGTCCGCTTGAATTTTCTTTTTCTCCCTTTTTAGAATTAGACTTTATGACTGTCATAACTTTTTTGTTCAGGGGTTTCAGAGTTTAAGATAAGGTTTACTTAGATGTTTGTAACAGGTTTGTATTGTTCATATAAAAATATGCATTTTACACTAGTTTTGTAGTGACCAACTCCTGAGAACCATGAAATAAAACAGATTATAAAGGGCCTCCTCCTTTTACAGGTCGCAAAGTTTATCGCTAACCAGGACCATTTTGTACTAAAAGTGGGGGGAAAAAAGGGCCTCCTCCTTCCATTTTTGAAAAAAGTCCTGATGCTAAACATATTTTTATTTTGCCTTATTATATTTTTACCTATTTTCAAGTTATTCTATTGTTCATTTTTTTACATTTTATTCGGCCTACGGTATGTCAAAGAAGTTTTCTTGTGTAGTCCAGCATACTGAGCAATACTCGGGCAACACTCACTTTCACTGATGGCTTTTCTCCAGTACCAAACAGCCAAACAGCCAAACATGTGCTTAAGTAGCTGGAGGTCGTCTTGACTTTCCACCTTCTACTGGTAATATACATGTAGGCAAATTTGGCCCTAGATATGAAAAAAAGTTGAATCCCAACTAAAATATTCATAAAATCAAGCCCGGTTGGTCTTTAAGAAAAACAAGAGAAGATTGAGTTGAAGTCACATCAAAATTGTAATCTATATATGTACTTGCAGTGCAATTTTCTTAAAGACCCTCGTTTAACAAAATTTATTTGCACTGTAATGTCAATAGGAACCAGTATGGACACTGGTGACATATTTCAGTGGTCATGTGATGAAAGTGAAGCATGCTGGGTTTGATCAAGAAATCTTCTTTGGCCATGTGATACAAACCCAAACCATTAATATCTTTTCGTATTGCATGAACAAACAAAGGGGATTTATAAACTAATATCATAAAAAACTGTTGGACGAATGGCAAACATGTAGTTATTAGGTGAGGTTGAGTCGGATACGGATTATATATAGCCGATACAGACTCAGAGGACTAGATATAATCTGTATCCGACCCAACCTCACCTAATAACGATTTTATCCTACTAAAACACTATTAAAAAAAAACAAGCTACCGCAGGGACCGGCTTTGGCGCTGACAGAAACAATATTGTTCATAAACAATCTTAAAATTGTCACGTCGGCGTAGCAACCCTACTAGCTACTAGAACGCATGCGCAGTACCTTACTGACCGGATACGGGATACGGGGTCGGATATGGAATATATCTAGTCACTAAATTCAGGCGCTTATCCAATAGGAACACGAGAATCGTCTCGATGGTATGATAAATGCATGTATTATGCATATGATGAGAACATGATGATTACAATTATACTAGCCAGTTGCAAGTTATGGGGATTTGGAGTTGCTCGCATGGACCATGAAACACAACTCGCTCACTACTTGATCAAACAACTGGTCAGGTACAACAAGTCGCAACGGTGCAGCGATTTAGGCCTAGCAACCTGATTCAACCTGTCCAGATTTTTGACAAATATTGTGCGGTCGCCTCTTTCTTAATTGCATTTGTTGGAACAATAACAAATGATGTCAAACCCATCATTGGGAACGACCAGGATCGCAAAGCGACCTTAAAGGTATATTATGTGATCTTTCCAGGGCCCTCAACATCGAAAAAAATAAATTGAAAGCAGATTTTCTTGCAGATTTACATTTCTGATCATAAATCGTACATACATTCCAAGTTACAGGATGATACGATTCTTAATTACTTCAAAATCATGGGTTTAGATTAGAGTGAAAATAAACTGTCGGATTACCGACAACATATTTTACTCGAGTCTAGATTCACTCTAAAACCATGATTTTGAGGTAATTAGGAATCACATCGCTCTGTAACTTGGAATGTATGTACGATTTATGATCAGAAATGTAAATCTGCAAGAAAATCTACTTTCTAAAAAAAAATCATGAATAGAGGGCGCTCCCTGGAAAAGATCACTTAATATGCCTTTAACACTCAATCAGGCTAATTAGCATGAAAAAGTAGGTGGTAATGATTTATACCCACAACACACCTATCATTCAATTTTGAAGGCGACTACAGTGTACATTGTATAGTGGTCCAGTGGAGTAGACCTGTGAAGTAGTGAGCCCAACCATGGCCTGAAAAAATGTTTTTTTCCCGGCAAGCGATTCCAAATTTCCCTCCAAAATGGAATGCATTTCTTAATGAAAGAGTAACATTTCCCTCCAAATGCTAAAATTTCCCGGCAAGGAGCTTTCCGTATATAATTGTCTACTTTTTCAGCCTGTGAGCCCAACAACCAAAGACAAAATATGCCTTGAATGTCTCAACCTTGTTTTAAATCCCATTGGAATGGTGAAAAAAGGGTCAGCTTCAAAAAACAGTCACATTATTTTGCTTTCAATTACTTTCATTTTTGAGGATAAACTAGATTAATTAATTTAAACATGCGTTGATACAAATTGAATGTACACATCAAGGTTACAGAGCCATTTCAATTTGTGCAAATCTTTTTGGATTCACCCTGTAAGCATGGGGCGATATCGTAACCACGATGATATCGCGATATTAATCTGTTATCAGGATGACAATTCTTTCAACATGCTTTCCAACGATATCTGTACATGTGTGGGTAAACTTAAAATCTAAATTTTGAAGGACTGAAAATTCACAGTTAACCCAAGTATTGATATTGACAAACTATCAAATCAGTGAATATGAAACATCAAAAATTATGGACATACTTTGACCTAGATGGAACTTCTAAGGGTCATCAAAAGGGGTAATTACTTTTTCAGTATGTCCAATAAGTGGGTATTTTATGTTTGTAAGTACAAATAACTTATAGTGTCAACATGTAAACTTGGCTCTTGGGTATTGGAGGTCTTGTGAGGGAAATGTTTCAATTATCGCTACATAGCGATATCGCGATATTTGATTATTATTGCGATTGGCAAAAGACTGGCGATACCCAAGCCTATCACCCTGTACATGGATGTAACAGAGTGATGGGACTCATTTAACACTCATGTCTTTCTTGCATTTTATTTTAGCATCAACTGTGTGGCACACCCCTCTCAGGAAAATGGCATCTGCCAGTCTCTCTGTGAATGCTCCAGCATTTGTACCCGGTATGGTTTGGGCACCGCTCGCAAAGACGCCAGCGTGGGAATCAGCTCCTCAAACAGGGGTGATCAAGCCTATTGCCATGGTGAGTAGGCCTATAATATAGCCTAGGGATAAAGGGACTAGAAGCTGATTCTGGGGGAGAGGGGGGGGGGGGGGGGGGGGGGGGGGGGGAGGGGGTCAGGCCTTTAAATAAGAAATGAAAAGGGCAGGCAATTTAAGGCAATTTGAAAGGGGCACCAACTTTATCCAAGGCAATATACTTTTGAATGGAGTGAAAACATCCATAATTTGAGGGCATCTAGGCAACTAGGTGGGGCATCAAAGGTAATTGCCTTCGATGCCTTCGATTAATTCAAGCCCTGGGGAGGGTGCATCGTAACGTCAGCGTAGGACTCAGCTCCTCAAGCAGGGTGATTAAGCCTATTACCAGGGTGAGTGTAATTTAGGGCTAGGGTCGGAATAATTCCTGTGTGTGTGGGGGGGGGGGGGGGGGGGGGATGGAGGGGTCAGCTCAGCTCCTCAAGCAGGGCTGATCAAGCCTATTGCCATGCTGAGTATGATTATAATATGTGACCCGTCGCATCAAAATGGTGTTGGAGGCCCGAGTCAAATCTGAGTTATTCATGAATTGAGAAGCACATTTCAAGCTTTGAAAAGATACCGTGTTGATGGTAATCAGACTTTGTATATCACAAGATATTATTTGAAGAAGCGGTTTGTTTTTCTATTATTTTCCTTATTTCACCAATTGGTCTATATCTCATAACTGTGTTTGCCGACAATATGTTCTTTTTTGACGTGACTGGTCACATAGGGATCGTAGGGAATATGCGCTTTTTAAAAGCACTAAAAGTGCTGTCTGATTTTGGGAAAAGTGCTTTTTGGGGCAAAATTAGTGTTTTTGTGCAAAAAAAATGCCATGGCTGCTTTGAAAATGAACCAAAATGTGTGGCTATGTTGCGCTTTTCTATGTTTATAATGTCTATTATATTATAACTGTAAAAACCATCATTTTTCATTCAAAACTAAACTCACACTAAACAATGTCTAGAATAAACGCTTCCACAGTTTGTTGATTTTTGCTTTTTTGTGCGATTTTGCACTATAGCCTATCCCTAGTAGTACAGCTGATTCACAAGGGAGTTGAATGGGGCACTATCAAGTATTAAATGTATTGTAAGACTGGGCACTTTAAGAGCCCAGAGACATTGGTAAGAAAGACCATGCAGAGGATGGGTTCCATGTACAGGTGAAAGATTTCCAAAATTCACCAAATAAGGTGTACGTGTTTCGGTGAGGAATGTGGCCAATTTTGCAAACTCATAGTCCTTTAAGTCTTTAGACGAGTTGTTAGGCTATATTAAAAACAAAAATTGTCTCAAAGCTTCCGCGTGCGTTAGTTAATTGATGCGTGTTAGAAGATTTTTTAATTTTTTAATTTTTTTTTAATCTTATTTTAGTTTCACCCATTTTTCATATTTTCATTGATCAAATCATTTTAAATACAAAAGGTCACTTTTACAAGGATTTCAATATTTTCTATAAAAAAAATATATAAAAAACTTAAAAATAACATTCCGCATTAAGTTTTGAAAAACTGAAGAGCTTTGAGACAAAAGATTTTTTTTAATATAGCCTTATATTTAAAAAAAGATATTGGGTCGTTAACATTTTCAACAACAAAAAAGTTGTATTGGATGAGGGTATGTATGCCTGGACATGCGAGGAGGTGTATATCTAAACAGTCCTTCATATTTTTACTACCACAAAATGGGCAGAGTTTGCTCAATGTAAGGCAAAAAAAAAAAGAAGTTGACTCGGAAATCTAGGGTCGCTAATTTTTTAAAGAAATAAGCACACAAAAATAAAGAAAGATGAAAACGTGTTTTTGAGTAGTATCTGCTTGTTTAAAATAATTTTAAAAAATCAATCTTTAAAACATGTTTTTTTGTAGTTATCTCCCTGTTTAAATTTAAATAATTAAAATTAAAAAAAATCCAACTGTCCGACCCAGACTCTGGCCCTGGATGGGCAAGTCAACTTTTTTTGTGTGTGGTCTAACTGTATTGTTTCATTTTGTTTAAGGATGGCGCTGAGGTTGATGATCACATACGTTATCTACAAGATATAATCGCCCATGTGTCTACCAGCCCCGGTAACTTTGAGGAATACATGCAGATGTTAGTGGAAACATTAAACAACAGTCTGAGAGAACCGAGGCAACTTTCAGATATTGCAGACATTGTCTTTGATCAGGTAATTATTCAAATGAGCCCATACCACAATTAAGTCCCTATGTGCTATAATAAATAAAACAGAAAGCAGAAAATACATAAAAGTAAGTAACGAAAAACAAAACAAAAATAAATTATGCATTGACATGAAGTAGGTGAGTTTTGGCTGATTTAAAATGATATGGCAGATTTTTCCAGAGTTCAGTAAGCATCTTGAAAAGAAGATATTTTGAGCCAGAACAAAGATTGTGTGGGAGCTTGTTATGTTGAATAAGAACATTTAAAAGTTATTCAAAACCTCATGAATATACGATACATGCAACCCAATCAAATGCCGTCCTTACTGGTACGCAAAAATAAGCGCAGGTCACTAACAAAGAACCATGTACCTCTGCGTAACATTAGTAGCCCCACGTATAATGCGTATCAAGTTCGATCACCAAAATAATTCGCGTAATGCCACGAATGCATGGTGTATTAGTACATACAACGCCGTAGTTACGCGAAGTGTGAGTGATTCGCTTGTACGATTTTCGATCAGATTGTTCGATTTGTTATAGGTGAAGTATGGTTAAAGGTAGATGACCCGATCACATTTCGATTTTCAACTTGAAGTTTTCTATTCTACATGAAAGGTCATCCTTAAAAAAGTCGTGTTCCAAAGTTTGAGTTGCATAGCTCTAATGGTTCTTATTTTACACGCACAAGATGCTGTGAACTGTACCCATTGAGTAGTACACAAACTATATCGGTGGTATACCACCATTCGCGGTAATTCGATGTTATTTCATCGATTTCTCCGTAATTATACCGATTTAGGCCGTCAAATTTCAGTATGATGATGAGAAAAATACGAGCTTTCATATGATATGAAAATCTCTGTACGTTTGAAATAATTCTGTGTTACGAAAATGTGATCGGGTCATCTACCTTTAAAGTGTAACGTTTTAAATAAATAAGTAACGTCCGTATCATTACTGTTAATTGACAGTTTTAAATAAGGATAATGACTTCGGGATCAGTTGTTTTGTCGGTAACTGTGAAGAAATCAAATATATTACTTTAGAACCTCAGAATTTTCCTTGGAGCTACTCGTGCAATTCCTCAGTTCCAAACTGTTTTGATTCTTCACAGTTGCCTCTAAACAAATGATACGCAGTCATTATCCTTTAAAAGTAGGATGAATGATTTAGAATGGGTCCTGTAAGATACTTCTATATGGCCGTTGTGTATAAAAATGGCAACCCATGTAGTTATGTGCACAATATAATGATGCATTCAGTAGATTATGTGCTGACATCACCTCTTGCGGTGACACAGAGTCAAACTCAAACCATCTGGTGTGATCCATTTAGGGGGTGCAAACACCAAAATATGACATTTATCAAGCACTGTAACTTTGATTTGCATTTTTGAGGTAAAAATTAAAAACGGTACAAACAAAAATAAAAAAATAACAAGAATAATTATTTTACTTTGAGTTCACTTTTTTTTACTCACCCTGTACATCACATTAATATTTCAAAAGTGACAGCGCTTGATAAATTTCATAATTTTTGGGTTAGCACCCCACTTAATCTTGAGTTAAACCTGTCTCCTCTTTTCTCGCTCTTTGTACACAATCGGTGCTGCAACCCAACTTCACTTATACAGGAGCTTTGCAGAAGGTGAAAATTTAGGGAATTTACAAAAAATAAAGAAAAACATAAGAAATTTCAAAAATGATCCGAAAGTCCTGAAATAGGTAGAGGAAATACTTATCTTTACTGTGGTCTCAGTATAAATAGTATAGATGTAAATAGATTTGGTATTATATCAGTTTTTCTGTAGTGGTGTTACTTGTGTAGGAGCCGAGTTAGCTACCTTAACCTTGAGTTAAACCTGTCTCCTCTTTTCTCGCTCTTTGTACACAGTCAGTGCTGGAACCCAACTTCACCTACACAGGAGCAAAGATGTGTGAATACTTACACAAAAACTTGGTGCTTACAGAGGATTTTGGAGACTTTAGAAAACACATAAATAAGAGGTAAGAGCTCGTGTTGTCAGATAGGCTTTTACGACAGGTGTTCATAATACAAGTTAAGAGTTGTAGTCTGTAGTAGACAAGGAGCAGTCTCTACATTATTTCCATTGGCCAAGTGGCAGTCCTTTGGAGTAGGCCAGTTGCAACCTACGTGTGAGCTCTTTTCATAGCCATCATCTGTGTTCAGTGGAAAAGCAGCAATCCATCTGAACGGCTCTTTTCAGAGCCACCAAACTTTACCAAGTAGAAAAGGGGCACCTACTCAAATCATAGTGCCAGGGGCAGCCCAAATGATGATAATAATAGAGAAGTGGCAATCTCTATGTTTTGCTTAATAATTATAATAAGTTGGTCCTGAAGAAGTCAGAGCTAATCCTGACAAAGGCTTGACAGTTTTAAACTTGTCCGACGGTTTAACCCCCTGGGGACTACCTGTCTATCTTACAGTGGTTCTGATTGGTTTATTACATGATGTACTCATATGCATAGCCAATTCAAATGCAGCTTGTAAAATGTTTCACTCCCACTCCCATCTTTATCAGGGATACAATTATTCTAACAATGTCTCTCATTGGTGCAATAAATGATGTATCCATCTTTTTAACCAATCGGCCGGTAGTTCTCAGGGGGTTAACCCATTACACTCTTAACTTGTAGTAAGAGCTCATGTTGGTTGTGTGCCTGTATGTTTAAAAGACAGTAAAGGAAAAGTTGACAATGGTCTCACACATCTTGTGTTTGGCATGACATTCAGTGGCCCCAACTCGAGCCAACCCGAGTTGACTATGCTACCTGGACCAAACTGGACTGGTAAATTAAATAATGGGGAAAATGGATCCCGGTAAATTATCCAGGATACATCCACAGGATAGGCAGCTTTTGTCACACCAATTTGGAATAAAGATTGAATGCGGACCGTTGTTGCTACAACAGGGGTGTACTTTCGCGACATCCTGCGAGAATCCAAATGGATTCTCGCAGAGGAATTTTGCGAGAATACATGGATTCTCGCAAATGGATTCTCGCAGAATATTTTTGCGAGAATCCTTTTTACTGAATTTAAATTCCGCATTTTAAACATTTATTCGTTTTGTATCTATTTTGGCATCAAGGGTCACGCATACAATGTCAGTGCGACATTGCGCGGCATATTGTGCCGTGGGAGAGTTTTGCGCGCGGCGCTCTTCTAAATTCATTCGCTGTTGTAAACAGGTTTTCGCCAATTTGGAACTGACTGAACTATAATCAATTGCAACCCATCACATTGAAACCGACTATAGTTGAATCAGTTCCAAATTGGCTGATAATATTTGTTTTTTATCTCTCCGAGCGCAAAAGTAATCCAAACTCTTATGCTTGCTAAAATGTGTTGAAGAAGTTGAACACAATTTCGACAAAAGAAGGTGCCCTAACAATCAGCCCAGAGTAGGTTTGGGGAAATTTGGGAATCCTGAGTCCTGCTCGAAATTTTTTAATCGAGTCCCTGGAGCACAATTTCCCAAAAATCCCATTAAAGATCGAACCCAAATGCTAAGACAAAACAATAAATTGTTCTTTGTTATTTTAGGGCAAAGGATATTTGTGTGAATAGAAAGGTAATGGTGAAACATCCAGAAGACATCCACAGGTTACGTGGGGCGACTACATTTCTTACAGAGTTGTTTCTTACTGCAGAGGTAAGTTGATTTAAACAGTTTGATCACATAATATGTTATTATTATGTTATAACATCCAGAAGACATCCACAGGTTACGTGGGGCGACCACATTTCTTACAGAATTGTTCCTTACTGCAGAGGTGAGTTAATTTAAACAGTTTGATCACATAATATGTTATTATGTTAAAGCATCCAGAAGACATCCATAGGTTACGTGGGGCCACCACATTTCTTACAGAGTTGTTCCTTACTGCAGAGGTGAGTTGATTTAAGCAGTTTGATCACATAATATGTTATTATTATGTTATAACATCCAGAAGACATCCTTAGGTTACGTGGGGCCACCACATTTCTTACAGAGTTGTTCCTTACTGCAGAGGTGAGTTAATTTAAACAGTTTGATCACATAATATGTTATTATTATGTTATAACATCCAGATGACATCCATAGGTTA
The DNA here is from genome assembly GCA_035610835.1 of Ophiura sarsii. Taxonomy (NCBI): domain Eukaryota; kingdom Metazoa; phylum Echinodermata; class Ophiuroidea; order Amphilepidida; family Ophiuridae; genus Ophiura; species Ophiura sarsii. The sequence continues at coordinate 2,795,801 of CM069455.1, forward strand.
CGTGGGGCGACCACATTTCTTACAGAGTTGTTCCTTACTGCAGAGGTGAGTTGATTTAAGCAGTTTGATCACATAATATGTTATTATTATGTTATAACATCCAGAAGACATCCACAGGTTACGAGGGGCGACCACATTTCTTACAGAATTGTTCCTTACTGCAGAGGTGAGTTAATTTAAACAGTTTGATCACATAATATGTTATTATTATGTTATAACATCCAGATGACATCCACAGGTTACGAGGGGCGACCACATTTCTTACAGAATTGTTCCTTACTGCAGAGGTGAGTTAATTTAAACAGTTTGATCACATAATATGTTATTATTATGGTGAAACATCCAGAAGACATCCATAGGTTACGTGGGGCGACCACATTTCTTACAGAGTTGTTCCTTACTGCAGAGGTGAGTTGATTTAAGCAGTTTGATCACATAATATGTTATTATTATGTTATAACATCCAGAAGATATCCACAGGTTACGTGGGGCGACTACATTTCTTACAGAATTGTTCCTTACTGCAGAGGTGAGTTAATTTAAACAGTTTGATCACATAATATGTTATTATTATGTTATAACATCCAGAAGACATCCATAGGTTACGTGGGGCCACCACATTTCTTACAGAATTGTTCCTTACTGCAGAGGTGAGTTGATTTCAACAATTTGATCACATAATATGTGACCGGGCACCACAAAATGAGAGTAAAGTAGCAAAAAATAAAAAATGATTTTTGCACATTTTCAGAAAGTAGATGTCCTCAGCTTTAAAATCACAATCATTTATTTTATTTTTTGTAAGAAGTGCCAATCTTATTTTTGTACTTTAATCATCGTTAATGAACTAGATAGTTTATTTTTTTATTTATTATTTTATTTTATTTTAAAATTTTATTGTCATCGCAGCCAACCGGCTACACATTACAAATCAAATACATTATTAAACAATGCAACGTCCAGGCAGCAGCTAAATCAGCGCCAAAGTTGCGACATAAACCCAACATGAACATACATACAAAACCCCTATATAGTAACCTCCTAATAGGCAATGTAGACTAAAGTGCCTTGCCCAAGGACACAAACACACCAGCGGGGCTAGAACTCACAACCTTATGATTAGGAGACCGGCAACTATTACATTTAGGTCATCACTCACTAGGGACTCCAATATCAAAGATTGTAGTAGTATGTAAGATTACCCACCAACAATTGTTGAAATTCACCACCATTTTGGAAAAATATATAATAAATAAATAACCCCGCCCAACTGACCGACCACCTGTGTTTGTTGCCTAATAGATTGTTTCACTGTAAACTCAAATTGTCTACAGTTGGACAAAACATCTACCTATGGAGGCACAGTGTTTGACTGTCCGCTTTATAATTAAAATTATTGGATAAAAAAAGATTATATAGTGGCCCTTTTATGGTTTGACCTGATTTAGGTAGTGCTAATGAATAAGAGTATACGGTGAAAATTTCAAGAAAATTGTTCGAGCCCTTTTTAAATTATCGGCATTTTCTACTTGATACATATTTTACATGTAACTCTATAGGAAATGTGGCCGATGAGGGTGCTATTATAGTAAATAATAATATTCAAAGCTCTATTTCTCAGAACTGGCACCAACAAATGTTCTGAAATTTCTACAAAAGATGGCCAGTATATTCAGGTATTTGAATCAGTTAAAAACAGAACTGGGCCAGCAAGTTACGGTGTTCTCAGAATAAAACGGACACATTATGTGGGATCAAACAGCCGTGGAGCTGTATCAATGGGAATTTAACCTATGTTGTACTTTTACAAGACTGAATTGTAGACACAATTATTGACATTATATTGGACCAGTTACCACCCAAATCCAAATTTCTAGCTCACCAAACACACTCAACAGTGGTAAAGATTTACAGGTTTGCACCAATTGGGCTACATGTCTATAATTCTATTCAATTTTTAGTCAAACATTTAAGTAGCTTGTCTAAAAAAACGTCTGTAATTGAGTGGTCAAACAATAGCTAATTCCCCATTCACTGAGCACCACAAATTGTAGACATTTTGTCCAATTGTAGACACTCTAAGTTTACAGTGTTTGTTTCTCCAGACAGATAGTGATGAAACTAAACCTTGTATTTGTTATCTATTTATTGTTATTGTTTAAAGGTATATTATGTGATCTTTTCCAGGGGACGCCCTCAATCCTCGAAAAAAAATCGGAAGCAGATTTTCTTGCAGATTTACTTTTCTGATCATAAATCATGAATATATTCTAAGTTACAGAGAGATACGATTCATAATAACCTCAAAATCATGGTTTTAGAGTGAATTTAGAGTAAAATGTTGAAAATAGATTGTACCGCTCGGTACAATCTATTTTCAAACCATGATTTTGAAATAATTGGGAATCGTATTGATCTGTAACTTAGAAGATCTTTATGATTTATGATCAAAAATGCAAATCTGCAAGAAAATCAGCTTTCATAGTACAAATCAATGATAGAGGGCGCTACTTGGAAAAGATCACATGATATGCCTTTAAACTTTCAACACAGGATATTTTACAGGTACAGATAATATGTATCCAATGCGAAACACATATACAATCGTAATCATAATCCAAATGGGAAACATTGATTTATTGTCTTTTCAGATCGTAGTTGATGGAAAAGTAAAGAAAATTGATATTTACAGGCAGGCACAGAAACAATTAATGGAAACGTTATCATGCAACCCAACATCAGAAAACTTCAAATGTTTAGGTCAAATTTTTAAGGTAAGTTTTAGAAGAAAGCTTCAATTGGTCCATGTGTGTTCAGTAGGGTCAGCACTGTTATCAAAAGAAATAATTCTAAATCATTTGAAAACAGTTGAAAATCAGTTCTGTGCACTTTAGGCCAAAAAAAGAAAGAAGTTGACTTAGGGCCAGAGTCTGGGTCGGACGGTCGGATTTTTAATTTTTTTAAATTTAAACAGGGAGATACTACACAAAAACCCGTTTTAAAGATATTTTTTTTGATTATTTAAAATAAAAAAAATTAACAAGCAAATACATTTTGAAAAAGAAAAAAAAAATAGCGACCCTAGATTTCCGAAAATTCATGGTCGGTCAGAAAGGGCAAGTATTTTTTTTGTTGCCTTATGCGCAATCACTCAATGCGAAGGCAAATAAAAGAATAAGACATGCTTACTATTCTATAACTGGGCATGTGTGGTCCAATGGATAAGTTCTCGCTCCACAATACAAAGGTTATGGGTTTGAGTCCCATTGCAGCCAGCGTGCTGTGTCCTTAAGAAAGGCTCTTTGCCACGCTTGCTTCTCTTCACCCGGGTGTATAAATGGGTACCAGCATTAATTAATGTTAGGTTGAAAAAACAGACTTGTTGGCGAATATGATAGCAAAAATTATAAGAAGGAGTCTTGCCCAAACGCCAAGGAAAGATAGATGGTACTCCTCCGTAGGCGAGCTTAGGCCAAAAAAAGAAGAAGTTTGATTGGCGTAACATAGAAAAAAAATAGGGTAGGTAGGTCAGATTTTTTTTTTTTAAATCTATAAAACGTCTATGAAATTTTATATACCAGCACACATATACCATACAGACATAAACAAATGGCACAAATACACATTTTCACTTCTTTTTCTCTCACACACACAAAAAAAAATGTTTAGGGTCTGCGGTAAAAATAGGGTCGGTCGGGTTACGCCAATCAAACAATTTTATTTTAGGCCTTAGCTCGGCACAACACTTACCTTACTATACTATACTTCTGGGTGGTTCCAAAAAAAGTTGACCCAAGTTCAAGGTAACTTTTTAACCACATTTATAGTTTCAGAGAATGTGTGTCTACTTAGTCTTGATCAACCGTAACATCAACAGTATAAAGTATTAAAACTATCCTTAAAAAAAATGGTACAGTTAGCTTGTTTGGGTTTTCAGATATGGTTCATTGCAGAAAGCATGCACAAAACTGTCTTGTCCACGGGAGCGTCCTTTAGTAGAGATGGAATGCACATAATGGAATAGTCCATGGGAGCTGTATCGTAAATACACACAATTGGTCACAATGTACTTCTCCCGTGGACAAGTCAGTTTTGTGCATGCTTTATGTTATGAACCATATCAAAAGAACTAACCAAGCTAAACGTACCATTTTTGAGGATAATTTCAAAACTTATTACTGCTGATCAAGACTAATAAGTAAACATAAATTCTCTGAAACTATAAATGTGTTTGAAAAGTTACCTTGAACTGGGGTCAACTTTGATTTTAACCACCCGGTATATAAACACTGGTACTATTGACCATTCATACTTCATGTCACAAGGAAAAATCTAGAAACTGAAAACACATTGAGCATTAGGCCCCCCCCCCAAAAAAAATGTTATGTTGTCCTCGACCGCCCGCTCCGGATTTAGGGCCGCTCCGATTTTTTTTTTTCCAATTTTTTTCCAATTTTTTTTCCAATTTTTTTTTTCTTCAGATTTTTCTTCTTTTTTTTCCTACTTTTTTTTTTTTCAGATTTAAATGGCATTGAATATTAAATTCAGTGTTTATAACATATATGTGCGACTCTCAGAGTGATTTCAACTTCTTGTTGGCTGAACTTTGAGCTTCCGCTGGTAAAATAAAATGTAAAATAAAAATTAAAAAAATTAAAAAAATCTGCCCGCCCGCCCCTCCTCTCTGAAAGCTGTGGAGGACAACATAGCAATTTTTTTTGCCTTAGCAGCATGTAGACTTATCATGTTTTCAAAATTAATTTAGACATCTTTTTCGAACCATGGTTGTAGCTTTTGGAATCATCGCGATCATGCTGAATGAAGGGATCGCGATGATCTCGAAAGCTAAAAGGAGCTCAAAAACCTTGGTTCGAAAAAGGTATCTAAATAAATCTTTAAAACATTGACATTGTTCATTATTTTTGATGACACACACAAAAAAATCCTCTTTATTTGAAATTTAGAATATAAAGGGAAAGACAAATTCATGACTAAACATAAAATAGGTGAACTATTTACATATCCCTGTTTGTTTCTCTCTATACAGCTTGCAGGTAAAGTGATAGAGGATTATGACAGAGATAAGGAGAACCACCAGAATAAATTCTCAACTGATATTACTAAAGTGTTCAATAATGCCAAAAATGTACTTGTGGAAGGCGAACTGGAGAGGTAGGTGGTCACAAGATACTTCTGTAAAGTGGACATTTTCACACTACATTTATTTTCATACTAAAACCAGCAAGCGCAAAAAATAAAACGCCCGGATATATTAATTTTGTATGTAGGTCTATGTAAGGAAGCTCAAAATTGCGAAAATAAAAACAAGTAAAAGTGTTCAAAATGTGCAAAGCGTGAAAAATTACACTCACAACAATTTCCACTTTTACAGTATTTCAAATTGAAGTAGTAGAATTTTTTGAAGTTGAGAAAAATTATGGCATTAAGGTGGAATATCCCTTATCACATTGTAATTTGTCTAATTTGTACTGTCGCGCCAAAAGGGGGCAGTTGTCGGTAAAATGCATTAAGAGATATTGCTGGAAGTAGGCATGGAAAAGGACAATTTTGCAGTAATTTTTCAAAGCAGTATCCAATCTTAACCACTTTTGAAACATTCAAAAGGCTTCTTTTGTTGGTATTAAGATTTCAACTTTTTCTTTTGAGAGACATCTGCTGTGGCTGTACACAAATATGTGACCCGTCATATCAAAATGGACATGTTGGAGGCTCGGGTCAAATCTGCGGTATTGGTATGACATAAAAGAGCCCATTTTAAGCTTTGAAATGATACCATATTGAAGGTAATCAGACTTTGTAAACACAAGATATGATTTGGAGAAGCATGATTTTTTCTATTATTTTCCTTATATTTCGCCAAATATATTGGCCTCTATCTAAAAACTACATTTGCCGACAACATGTCCTTTTTGATGCGACTGGTCACATATGTCATTGTCAATGTGATAGAGAGCTTCAACTACTCCCCCATACCTTAAGTACAGTAGCAAACACTGCAAATTATGAGCATTTACTTTTGGACAAAATAAAAGTAAACTCAAAGGTAAACTCAAAAGTAAACTCATAATTAAACCCAATACTAAACACGTATGTGAGCCCAACAACTAAGCTGTTTTCCACGCAGCCTCTAATCAATAACTGTTCCGTTATGTCACAGATGGTGGAAACATCTGTGATTATATTCACTCACTTGGAGTGTGCTTTAAGGTCAATTGGGTGCAAAATGCAAGAAATGTTTACTTTTGCATTTACTTTTGTGTTTAGAATTGTGTTTACTTTTGAGTTTACTTTTAGTTTGTCCAAAAGTAAACGCTCATAATTTGCAGTGAAAGCGTTGCCAATTTGAGTTAAACAACGCTGCTATGGGCAACCATCGCGCCGATCGATCCACACCACGCGGATGTTTTCACGAGATACGCGATCGCAACCACAGTGTGTGTTGTTTTTGGGATTGATCGTGCCAACTGTTTGCATCGAGTTTTTAAATTTACAGGAACTTTATTATTATGGGTTTTTTTCAGTTTTATGTGGTTTTTAAAGTTGAATGAAATTATTAATAATGAAGTAGGCCTACATTAAAATATGTTCTTATTTGCATTATCTATTTATGAAATGGCATTCAAATCCCTGGTTGTTGTTGAATGACATTGAATCATGTTTCATTAAATCGTGCATCACCAATCGACAACTTGCATTCTGCGCGTGTTGCGTGTTTATTTCACTCGGGCAAACACCATTGGTGATGCACATACGCTAAAACATGATTTAATCCCTTATTAAAGTCTGCTGCGAAACTGTGATATTTTTAAAGAAAAAAAGTTTTAATTTGTTGCAGAATACAAATTGCTTGCCCTTGTCATTTTCCACGCGTCAGGCGTCTGCAAACGACTTTCCAAAATTGCACAAAATGTTTCAAAAATGAATTATTAAAAATAAAAATCGGTCCAAATGTTAAATATTACGCACAAAACAGTGTTTTTTATATGAAATAGTATATACCAACCTTTTGGGGTTCAAATTGTGAAATAAAAAGACAAAAACGTAAAAATGTAAAAAAAAAAAGTTTTTTTTTTGGACAGCTTCTTGGGCGGCTTTAGTATTTGTTAGGACGTCCATTTTCGGGATAGGGCATCCATGTATTTCATTTTCCAATTATAAAAACCCACCTAAATGGGTAGTAAAATCTCCCTACACACTACACGTTATTTTCAGTTTTACCTACGAGTAAGATAGTCATGAACGGATTAAAGCTCATCACCATTCAACTGATTATAATACCTATTTTGACAATCTGTTTAAAATTATTGTTGATTTCATGAATATCTTACTCATAGCCTAGGTAGAACCATTTGAGACCTGTTACCAGTGTGCTAGTGTGCATTAGGAGATATGGTCCAATAAACATGCCAAAAATTAATAGAAAACAAAGGAATTTGGCAACTTCAATTTGAATTTTGACAGGAAAACATTGAGCAATTAGGCTAGTATAATGTAATTTCCAGTTTCCCGTTTCCCTACCGACCCAACTTTTCAGTTTTTCCAAAACTTTCATTATTTTGTGCAAAATTACATTTTCTGACTAACTTGAATAAAAATCAAAACTTTTAGTGGCTCAAAATACCAGGCATATCTTCCTGTTGATTTTAAGGGATTTTTATGGCAGTGGTGTCATTGTATATGCATGGTTGATAATGAAATTGTTTGCATTACCTACTCAGATTTCAGATGTAATTGACGTTGCAATATTTCAGACAGATTTGTTGACATTTTCAATAACACATCTACAAATGCTTCCTTAATTGTTTTTCAAAGTGTTAAAGTGTTAATTAAGGTGTAATATATACAAATCAATAGGTAGTTAGTAGTTACACCCCTTTCAGATGCAATAATGAAATTGAGTGAAATAATGAATAATGAATAATGAAATAGACACCTGCCCACTCTTTTAAAAATATGAAACGGGAAACTGGGAATCATATTTCATTAGCCTTATGACGTGTTGCGTATAATTTCAAAGCTTGTTTTCTGATCATATTGAATCTGGACAAACCTGTAAATAAAGTTTTCCAACAGACAGGGCCAGGGCAATGCGTTAGCAAACCCCGGCCAAGACACCACTACATGTCCCTGCCCTTTCCAGTGGAAGAAATGCCACGGCATCACGGCCATCTCTTACGCTAACCCCGGCTAATTCCCGGCCAAATCCCGGCCAAATCTCGGCCAAACTCCCGGCCCAAAATCCCGGCTTTTTGACATACGTGAACTCCCATAACAAGTCCCGGCATACGCCCGGCACACCCGGGCAAAAAAAAGGATCAACTCCCCGGCTATCGGGTAGCCAAGTCCCGGCCATCCCCGGGTACCCAGGGGCCGGGACATCAGTTGATATGTGCATAACAGTCCAATGGTACGATGTCTTTCCTCCCACCTTCTTGACTTGACCCAGTTCCGGGGCCTTGGTAATAAGAAAGGAATTACTTTACTCCTTTGGGGGAACCTTGTCCTTGTTGGCCAGGAACTTCACCTTTACTTGGAAAACAGAACTTCATATTATATGTGGAATAATTGGGTAATAGTAAATGAAACTCTCTTCTCTGATAATTTATGTACCGTGGTTAAATGTGAGGGAGAGAAGCTTTATATTGAATAATAGTTTTATAATAGTAAGGCCAAACAAAGAAGAAGGTCTGTCTCAGAAGCCCGCCCGCCGGCATTGGTATGTGAAATGAGCTACGGCGCATAGGTCTATGCGCTGGGGGCTAAAAAACTTCTTTCTTTTTTTTGGATCTTTTTTTTTGGGGGGGGGGGGGATTTAAAAAAAAAAGAAGTTTAAACAAGTTCCTGTAAGCTTGGATTAGCACACACAAAAAATAGCAACAAAAAAAATCAAAAAAAGAAAATCGCATACCTCATAGCCTATTTTCTAAAAAAATAAATAAATCGCACAGCACTTACCATTTTTGCACAATGTTTCTGAGACAGACTTTCTTCTTTCTTTGGCCTAATAGTTTATATAGTCATAGGTTATATAGAAATTCATCACAAGATGTTATGCTTTATTTAATATTGACAGGGATGTTAGGCAGATGTGGTTACAGTTAATCGAAAGACGAGCAAGCGATTGGGGGCGCATCAAAGCATCGCCTCAAGGGGTTGGATCAGAATCCAGCACGCCAACATCATCACCAGGAATGACGGCGTCAGCAGATACGCCATTTACGGTTAGTTAGAAACATTGCTATAGTTCAAAGATATGCCATTTACGGGTAGTTCAATGATTATTTAGTATTTAGTTGTAAAGCTTATTTCATGCTAGCATTGCTTATCAAGTAAGTAGATTCATAAACATTGGCCGATCGATTATTGATTAAGACCTAACATTAGGCCTAAAAATAAAGAAGGTTGGATTGCCCTTTCACCACAATTTTGTTTCGGGTCGTTAGGTCAATTTTTTTTTTTTTTATTTTTTATTTTTTTAGATTCCAAAGAATGACCAAATCACACTGGAATGCACTGAGGTTTATAATTTAACTACATTTTGATATTAAACGTCTGGTGGCATGGATAATAAATATTTCAGAGTGGGGTCACTTAGGGGTCAATTGAGGTCATTTAGGTGACAAATTTGTAATTTCTAATAAAAAAGATCTAATAAAAAAGATTAGAAAATTGTTTTTTTTTCATCTAACATTTTTTTTTTGGCATTAAAGGAACCACAATGGTCCAATCACGGTGATATCGGTATCGTTTAGATGCGATTGGTTTCGCTGCGATATGATGGACTTCAACGCTTTGAAGCAACACATCACCAAATGTCATGTGTCCATGCATGAATTTAAACTACCCAAACAAATAGCGTGCTATTCAAACGTGTCATCTTAATAAGTGATAGATATTGATCATCATTTCTAATCCTTCTTGTATAGATGAGGAATAAATAAGTAAAAAAATCAATTTGTACAACGGCACAAGCAAACTATGTCACTATTCTGGATATACTACCTGTGATACAAGACAGGGAAGCATAGAACCATATGTGCCAATGATCAAATTAGGATTTTAAATCACTCCCTCCCCCTCAATTGGACGATATGCCACAACATACAGGTATGTAAAAAAAGAGTATACTCAAACTAAAATCATAAATATTTTAAACAGGTCTGCCGTCGTGGGTAGAAAAGAGACAATAATAGGAAAACGATCTCGCCCGGGAGTCGAACCCAGGATCTGTTGTTTGCTTGGCAACTGCCTTATCCATTGGGCCACAAAACCTCGCATGGTAAAGCATCTGAAACTAAAATATTTATTAAAAATATTTGTTATCAGAATATGAAGGCAATAGATGTAATTATTCACTATCATCAGCAAAAAGAATAATGATATTTCATGGCACTGTTTACCAGATATGACTATTTTGGTTAAGTTACTTCATTTTGAAACCGAATACAATATTGAATATTTTACTCAATAATGCTTGGTATTAATGAACAAGTGGATTCATGTATGGTACACAATAAAGACAAATAAAACATTCTCAGTTATTTGAATGCGATATAATGACAAAACAATGTCATTATTACACGAATTTAGCAACAACAACAACACAATTGTCTTTTGTGATAGTCAGGCTCAGTTCAGACTAGAGTGTGGACCGTTTTCAATAGTGGAATTCAATAGACCTTATAAGAAAAAATATCGCAAATCTTGTTCAGTTTATAAAATGTTCACTTTTATGCAAATGAGCATAAAATATGTTTACATCAACCAATTTCAACCAACTAAAATTCTTTAAAAAGCTAATGTGATAACCCGTCTACCTCAATACAAAATCTGTGAAATTTTTGTACAGATTTGAAAATAGAAAATCTCAAAGTTGAGTACAGGTTTTTTTTGACTCACCCTGTACCTGTACCTTCCTCTGTGTGGTGATGTCATAGCATACATACTCCAGTGGTGAAAACAACATTGAGGTACAAGTGCTGGAATACACCAGTGATCACCTTATAGTTCACTCAGTTCCAAATTGCCGAGAAATGTTCGGTTTTGATCTATCCGCGCAAATGTAGTCCAAGCGTATAAGCACGATTTTGGCATACGCAAGCGTCACACATACAATGACACTGCGACATTGCGTGTTAATTGTGCCATATGAACGTTTTGATTATTCGCTGCTGTAAATAGGTTTTGCCAATTTGGAACTGACTGAACTATAGTCATATAGACAATTTCAAATCAAAATTTTCCAAAATAGGACTTGACTCGTCTCATGACTCATAGTCATCACAGACCACCTCTAAAACATGCATAGCACCTGACACGATGTACGCCCATGGAACGACTGTAATAGTGTAATTTTAGTATCTGTGTAAGAGTCTATTGTCATATAGACCATTTCAAATCAAAATTTTCCAAAATAGGACTTGACTCGTCTCATGACTCATAGTCATCACAGACCACCTCTAAAACATGCATAGCACCTGACACGATGTACGCCCATGGAACGACTGTAATAGTGTAATTTTAGTATCTGTGTAAGAGTCTATTGTCATAGAGACAATTTCAAATCACAATTTTCCAAAATAGGACTTGACTCGTCTCATGACTCAAAGTCATCACAGACCACCTCTAAAACATGCATAGCACCTGGCACCATGTGCGCCTATGGAACGACTGTAATAGTGTAATTTTAGTATCTGTGTAAGAGTCTATTGTCATAGAGACCATTTCAAATCACAATTTTCCAAAATAGGACTTGACTCGTCTCATGACTCAAAGTCATCACAGACCACCTCTAAAACATGCATAGCACCTGACACGATGTACGCCCATGGAACGACTGTAATAGTGTAATTTTAGTATCTGTGTAAGAGTCTATTGTCATAGAGACCATTTCAAATCACAATTTTCCAAAATAGGACTTGACTCGTCTCATGACCTGAAGTCATCACAGACCACCTCTAAAACATGCATAGCACCTGACACGATGTACGCCCATGGAACGACTGTAATAGTGTAATTTTAGTATCTGTGTAAGAGTCTATTGTCATAGAGACAATTTCAAATCACAATTTTCCAAAATAGGACTTGACTCGTCTCATGACTCAAAGTCATCACAGACCACCTCTAAAACATGCATAGCACCTGGCACCATGTGCGCCTATGGAACGACTGTAATAGTGTAATTTTAGTATCTGTGTAAGAGTCTATTGTCATAGAGACCATTTCAAATCACAATTTTCCAAAATAGGACTTGACTCGTCTCATGACTCAAAGTCATCACAGACCACCTCTAAAACATGCATAGCACCTGACACGATGTGCGCCTATGGAACGACTGTAATAGTGTAATTTTATACCTGTGTAAGAGTCTATTGTCATAGAGACCATTTCAAATCACAATTTTCCAAAATAGGACTTGACTCGTCTCATGACCTGAAGTCATCACAGACCACCTCTAAAACATGCATAGCACCTGACACCATGTGCGCCTATGGAACGACTGTAATAGTGTAATTTTATACCTGTGTAAGAGTCTATTGTCATAGAGACCATTTCAAATCACAATTTTCCAAAATAGGACTTGACTCGTCTCATGACCTGAAGTCATCACAGACCACCTCTAAAACATGCATAGCACCTGGCACCATGTGTGCCTATGGAACGACTGTAATAGTGTAATTTTAGTATCTGTGTAAGAGTCTATTGTCATAGAGACCATTTCAAATCACAATTTTCCAAAATAGGACTTGACTCGTCTCATGACCTGAAGGGCGTACATCACTAATTCGGCTCCCATAGACTTTACATGCTTTGGAGGCTGTGTTCAAATCGCTCTAACCTGAGTTAGCTCGCGAATTTTTCTCTGAAATTTTGATATGTTTTAACACAAACGGTATTTTATAACATATCTGAAACTCAACCCCGGGTCATCAGGTGGATTTTTAGCTAGAAGCCGGCACGTCAGAGTGTACTGATTTTGTTACTTATAAGTCGGCTTTTACCCGTGCATGCAACGTGTGTGTAAATCGGTCCGTAAAATTATGTTTCAGTTAAAATCACGTATTTTCTTTTTGAAACATTAAAATAAAATATACATTCTTAGGAATACGCAGAACACAAATTTGACACAAAAACAATAATGATTAGTTTCATTTGCTACCATTCTTTCCGTCAAATAGAAACTATTATCGTACTCAACTTTGCCGGAAGTGCAGCGTATTATCGAATTAGTGGTGTACGCCCTTGAAACGCCCTTGAAGAGCACTTTTTTTTCAAAAGTCATATCAATCATATACCATTGTTTTCAGTGTTAAATTTTGAGTTTAAATGCCAAATCTTATAGAATTCTGAAATACAGTTTTAGAGATGTAGTCATTTGTAGAGGCGTATCGCCATGCGTAAATTTGTATTTTGCGCGTGTTTTTTAAAAACTATCTCCGTGCCGCGTGGAATGCACACGAAGTAGGCCTACTGTCTTCAGTAGATAGCATCCCGTGCATCGGCAAGTATTGTGATTTTATACTGTATGAAGTCATTGAAACTTTTAAAAAAATGAACAATATAAGAATATAAACACATTTTGCCCGAAAGGATAAGCATTTTAAGTGATAAATTACTCTCGACACATAATGCAATTCGCCCAAAACTAGTAAATTTCGATATCCGCGATCGTCCGTCACCCTTTGATCGAGTTGTCAAACGGTGTTGGGCGGACATCATCTGACAGAAATTTACTACATTTGTTGCAGCACTGATGATATGTCAGGTTGAAAATTCTTTTAATCTTATAGACCTCTACACTATTTTCTGAGTCGGAAGCGCCCCCCCCCCCCACACTGTATTTCAAATAATGTCGCATTTTCCTATTAATAAAAGGCGGGTTTACGTTTTTATACTGCAAAAATATGAAGTTTTGTGAAACCAAAACATTGTTTTAATCAAGAAGAAGTCGAATATATTCAATTTCCCTACATCCAACTTCTTTTTATAATGGTCCGTTGTCTATCTCATGGGCAAAATGGGGGAAAAATCGTAAAAAAGTAAAGAAATCATTGGCTCACACGGGTTCTTTGAAGTAGGCCTACGGTCATTATTTGCGAGTTTGTGATTAAAAAACCCGCCCAAGACTGCATGTATTTTGTTGGTACAATGTACTCGTTACCATGCACATGCCCTTGGCGAGTGAAACCACCGGGAACTAGTGATGTGTACCTTTAAGGGCGTACATCACTAATTCGGCTCCCATAGACTTTACATGCTTTGGAGGCTGTGTTCAAATCGCTCTAACCTGAGTTAGCTCGCGAATTTTTCTCTGAAATTTTGATATGTTTTAACACAAACGGTATTTTATAACATATCTGAAACTCAACCCCGGGTCATCAGGTGGATTTTTAGCTAGAAGCCGGCACGTCAGAGTGTACTAATTTTGTTACTTATAAGTCGGCTTTTACCCGTGCATGCAACGTGTGTGTAAATCGGTCCGTAAAATTATGTTTCAGTTAAAATCACGTATTTTCTTTTTGAAACATTAAATATACATTCTTAGGAATACGCAGAACACAAATTTGACACAAAAACAATAATGATTAGTTTCATTTGCTACCATTCTTTCCGTCAAATAGGAACTATTATCGTACTCAACTTTGCCGGAAGTGCCGCGTATTATCGAATTAGTGGTGTACGCCCTGAAGTCATCACAGACCACCTCTAAAACATGCATAGCACCTGACACGATGTACGCCCATGGAACGACTGTAATAGTGTAATTTTAGTATCTGTGTAAGAGTTTATTGTCTCCTGGCCCACTTGTTATAAGAAATTTCACTTATTTGGGTCATTGTATATATGATAGAGGGGGTTATTATTTATACATTCACAGTATTAATTGTCGACATCTGGAGTGTTAACTTGGGTGTCTAGTAGTCAACATCTATTACTGGCATTGTGCTATAATTACAGTGGTGGACTTGTCTAGATCATTATCTTATTTATAGTTCTTAACACTTTTGTTTTTTATATTTTGTCCCTGATGAAGGGTGGTATATCCACTTGAAATGTCGGTCTTTATTGTTATCATATATCTTTGTTGTTTTATTGCACAGCAATTTTCATTGCTTGTCCCAGTGCATTTCCGTGTGTTATTGTTGTTGTTATTTATCTGTTTTATCGCGTTATTCTCCCTTGTTATTACCTGTTTCCCCACACCCTGTTGGTATCCTGGGAGGGGTACTCACGTATGTAAGGCATACGGGGACGTGCCGCTCCAGTGGGTCGTTTTTTCATGAGACATCCTTAGCCATGGGTAGGCTTTTCAACTGAAAAATCCTTAAACATGGATCTATTTTCGCGAAAATTTGCAAACATTCGGTCTTTTTCCCCGATAATTTGCGAAAATTTCGTCTAAAATGAAGCAAAACCCCTATAAATGGGTACCGATTTTTCCAAAATCACCCTTAGAAATGGGTAGGGGTTTTGAACCTCCAGCGGCACACCCCCGACCAAACCAAATCTGAGGGTTGGTATATCTTGCTTTTTTACATTTTCGAGATACCCTCTTGTATCAGTTTTCTGATCCTTGGTGTGTTTTGTTCCTGGTTCCGTTGGATTCATCTTTTTACATTTAACATTGGTATTTTGTTTTCTTGCAGAATGAACCTGTTTTCTACGATCCTGGTGGTAAAATCATATCAGCAGCAGATGCAGGTTAGTGTTGTCTGATATGTAGCCCAAATGAGTAGTGAAAAGTAGCCCAAATTGGATAATAACCCAAATCTATTATAATGGAAAGTAGCCCAAATCTATAATGAAAAGTAGCCCAAATATATAGATCGGCCCGGAATGATGTCACATGTCGTTTGCTATTAATGTAAACAACAGTCGCTTACACGGCCTCATATGATCACTAGGAACAATCTTGTGTATGGTTTGTGTGCCCTTTCAAGTCATACCAGAGTTGACTCAGGCCTCTAATATGTCCATTTTGATGTGACAGGTTACATATTGTATTGACAAATGTCAGGTTGACATTACAGTACAATGAAAGGCTTATAATGTTTTCAAACATGGGTCTCTAAGAAAATCCTTCTGCAAGTAGTACAATTGATGTGACTTCAATTCAGTCCTCTCTTGTTTTTCTTAAAGACCCTTTATTTTTTGAATAACACATGTTTTAGTTGGGATTCAACTTCTTTTTCATATATTTGGCCAAGTTATGCCTATCTCTACCATGTATTAGAAGGTGGAAGTCCAGATGACCCCAGCTGTTAATTACTTCAGCACATGTTTGGCACTGTTTGTTTTGGTGGAAAAGCCCTGTTGGTACTGTAGTGGCGCTAAGCATGCTGGGTAGGTCAAGAAATCTTCTTTGGATTCATCCCTTCAATATTTGTGTTCTCTGTAGGTTTCGGTGGCGTTGATTTTGAGAACGAGTATGAAGATTATGAGCCTGGAGACGGCGTGTTTGACCAGTATGTGACGGAGGAAGATAATGATTATAAGGAGCTGGAAGAAGCCATCGCTGCGGCAACGTAAGTTATTAGTAAGGCAAACAAAAAGAGTTGTTTGCTTGCCCATAGATGCACTCCCAATACTCCCAATACATACAGTCTGGGCAATACACTGCCCAGAACTGTGCTTGACAGCCGTGGTGAAGTGTGGAATCCCTCGCCTGTGGTGAGGTCAAAAGGTAGGAATCCCTCGCCTGTGGTGGGGCCAAAAGGTAGGGTCGGTCAGATTTTTTTTTTCATTTTTTTTCTTCTTTCCAAATTAGGTACCTGAATACCAGAAATAAATCTAAACGTTTTACATTTTTTCATTGTCAAAGTCCAAAACAGGACCTTAGATGTCCCATATGGGGTCAATCAAGGTCATATACCTGACTTGATTTTTTTTTTCCAAGAAAAATTGGAAACTTTTTTTTCTTTCTTTTTTTCCAAAAAAGAAAGAAAAAAGGTACATGGTCAGGACTGTAATACACGGTCGGTCAGACGAGGGAAATCAAACTTCTTCTTTTTTGCCTAACCCATGACTCATCTGTGTCATGTGACCAATGGTTTTATGTCTCTACTTTTTACTTAAGGCCTGTGGTACAATTTGTACGTAACCGACCCAATTAAAAGAGCCCTGAGCAACATTAACACTTTCCACATGGCTATTAGTTTTACCGCATACAAACAGATTTGTCCGAAATCTGTCCCAACTTTCAACTTCTATCTCAAGGATAACTGAACCAATACTAGGCACGTTTGTGCTTATATTAATGTATTTCTCATGATGATTCCAAATATGGTGATGAAATTCAATAATTTTGACATTTTAGAAACATTTTTTGAAATATTGGAACTGTCATCTGCGTCTGCAAAATGTTAATTGTGCAAAATGATACACCTTTTATTATTCTATTAAAAATGTGTAAGTGCTCTTGCCTCTGAACATGAATAAAACAACACTTCCTATGAATAACCATTGAGCAGTTTTACTTCATAGAACAGGTGTTATATTTTGCTTTTATTCTTTGATATAGTTTTTTTTCTCACTAATCTAGTGAGGCTATATTAAAAAACCTTTTGTCTCAAAGCTCCCGTGCGCGTTAGTTAATTTGTGCGCGTTAGAAAAAAAAAACTTTTTTAAAAACTTTTTTAATTTTAAAAAAAATCCCAAAGTTTCACAGATTTTTCAAATTTTCATTGATCACATCATTTTAAATACAAAGGTCACTTTTACAAGGATTTCAATATTTTATATTTATAGAAAAAAACCCTTAAAAAACCCCACATTCCGCATTAGGATTTTTTTGATATAGCCTGACATGTATTCAATAACATTCAGTTTGTGTTCATATCGGTTTTCAACAGGTTGGGTCCAGCTGGGGATTTCTCAGGAATGCCAGGTGGTTTCGATGATTGGGACCCCGAAGTGGAGGCCGCCTTCGAAGAATTTCAGGCAGAGAGTGCGAAGGGTCTCCATTCCAACTATAGATGATAGAGTATAAAGTAATTTAATTTAAATGTGTAAATAATGGTAGTACTTATGACATAGGATTGCGAGCACTTTTTGTGTACATTTGAGAATCAAAGGCAGTACAGAGTATCGAGTAGGAGAATATGGGATCAATTGTCCTACTACTGAATGTGAATGAAAAATTGGCAGAAATCTTTACACCCATAGGCACTACCTGGCTACTCTCATACAGTCATCAAAAAAAGTAATACAGGTAATAAATGGGCTTTAAACTCTAAAATATATATATCCTACCTAAAAATATTAAATTATAAAGTTGTTGACAAATCTATCTTCTTTAATATGAGATATTGCACGCTAGGGTTGGGTGATTATTGAGGAAGTGACACTCCAAAATGTAAGGTGAAGTCCGATTTTCATCACTTCAATATTTAATCGATTCTAGCGTGCAATATCTCATATTAAAGAAGACAAATTTCTCAACAACTTTATAATTTAATATTTTTAGGTACGATATATCGTCAGCCTGCTTCGATAATTGCCTAACTCACTTTTCAGCAAAATTGAGTTTTTTGCATAAATCATGACTTCATTACATTATGCACATGCTGTTATAATACCTAAGTCATTGACCAATCAAAAGTGTTGATAAATGAAGAGCTTTGTTGCAAAAGGGCCACCAGACCATTCCAACATGTTACTCATTTTGCATTATTGAATTTGCATTGACAAATCCATGGAATTAATCAAATTATTGTATGGCTGTGTTCATCTGTTTCTATATGACTTGGATTAGTGCATCCATGCACGCCAATTGAGGCATCAACAATACAAGCCTCATTCCACATAATGAATATCCATCCATCAATAATGCAAAATGAGTAGGTACACAGGTAACAGGTTTCATACTTTTGTTGTTTTCTAAGAACTAGAAAAAATGAGTTAGGCAATTATCGAAGCAGGCTGACGATATATTTATAGAGTTAAAAGCCAATTTATTACCTATATAGTTACTTTTTTGATGACTGTATAGGTGAACAGATCCAAGCTGAATTCTTAACCATCTATCGAGACCAGATAAAAATATCCAGCAGAAATGTTTATTTTCAAATTGAATCGTTATATGGCGATGGAATAAAACCCACCCTGTTGTACGGGCAACCAGTCCTCTCAGGTAGAGTATGTCGGTCCGGGCTTCTTTTTTCCCCCACAAATCTCGGAAATGTTCTTCCGAGTTTTTGTGATAATTCATACAGGGTGAGTCAAAAAATAGTGTACTCAAATTTGAGAAGGGGGGGGGGGGGTTCTATAATTTATATTTTTGAGGGGGAAGGGGTCCATAAATATAATAAGCAGTACGCTAATATTTTATATTTTGGTTAATTCGCAGGCAATTTTTTACATATTTCACTAATTTTAAATAATTTTAAAAAATTATATTTTTGGGAAATTGCAAAAATTTAGGTAGGTCGGGCCCGTACCTTATGGTTTTCTTTTGGCCTAATGTTTTTTTTAATTTATTGTTGAATCCAGTTAATGGTGAATATGATAACATTTGTATACTGTAAATTCAAATTCAAAATCTTCCTGCTCAATAAATAGCATATCGTGACTTGATGGATGATTATGGAACTGTTCCTTATTAACAATCATTGTAATTGGTCACAAATATGACTTGATCATTTATTGAGCTAATGAGAGACGACACTGTTAGAACTGTTGATATGGCTCAAGGGCACTCAGCTTACAAATGTGTAGAGATACAGATAAGCTTTATTTTGATTGGTTGCTGAGATGATGAATTTGTGCTAGCGACCAATCAGAAACACTGTACGAGAGACAATATAGTGCCAAGGGGTGTAAAGGTTGATATAACATCAATGGACCTACGGCACATAATCTCCTGGCCACAGTTCGACATACGTGGGCGCACTTTGATCAGGCTGCGCACGCATGCTTGAACTCACAAAATACTGCCAACCAACAACACCAAAGCACCTGATTGGTCAAATTTAAACTGAAGCCTTTTTAACGATCGTCACGCTGCGCCGTATCCACCAACGCAGTGCTCCCGCTGCGCCATAACCACCGACGCAGTGGGGCGCGATGGCGCGTGGAAAAGCTCCTGAGTTTTTCAGTTCTCACGTTTTTGAGCACCAACCAATCAGAGCCTTGAGGTCGAGATGACGTAGTGCGCACAACAGAGAACCACGGGACCGTTTTGGGGTGAGGTTGAGCAGGCGTACTTTACGCGAGCTCAACCTCATGTGACGTGGGCCCATTGTGTCGCTCCACTTTTTTTGACTGGTTAGGATTGTGTATCTGATCATCTCTTAACACTTTCTAGCACCCAGTTTAAAAATGCTTAGAGATTTATTTTGATTGGTTGCTGAAATGATGAAATTGTGCTAGCGACCAATCAGAAACACTGTAAGAGAGACAATATAGTGCCAAGGGTGTAAAGGTTGATATAAAGTGAACATCAATTGTGTCACTCAACTTTTTTCGACTGCATGGTTAGGATTGTGTATCTGATCATTTTTTAACACTTTCCACGCGACTATTAGTTTTACCATTTACAAAGCAGATTTTTCAGAAATCTTTCCCAACTTTCAAGGCCTATCTCAAGAATTACTGAACCAATACTTGACATGCTTGTACTTATGTTTCATTCCAAATATGGTAAGGAATTTCAATAATGTTGACAATTTCTAAACATTGTGAAATTTTGGAATGTCGTCTGCTGCCGCGTGGAAAGTGTTAATAATGTAATTTAAGTAGTCTGTTTGGGTATTTTTGTTAGCTGGTTTCTACTTTCTGATACTGTGCATATTTCTGGGGGGGGGGGTACTTGGATTTGGTCGGGGGTGTGCTGCTGGAGATTCAAAACCCCTACCCATTTATAAGGGTGATTTTGGAAAATACAGTTCCCATTTTTAGGGATTTTGCTTCATTATAGACCCAATTTTTGCAAATTATCAGGAAAATAGAATAAATTTTCGAAATTTTTCGCGGAAATATACCAAATGTTCGCGAAAATAGACCCATTTGTAAAAAGTGACCCCATTATTAGGGATTTCCAGTACAAAATCATACCCTGTGTTTAGGGATTTTGTGCCAAAAAAGCGACCCATTAGAGCGGAACACCCCCGTATAGGGCATTAGGCGAGTACCGCTCCCCCCGGGCGTATTTGTAACCTGGTAAGTTTCTTTTGAGGACTGTATATTATATAAATGATATTTCATTATTACGCCATCAGATACACAGTTTTATGGTCCCCCAAAAAGTGAGGAGTCAAGATTTTTGTGTTATATTTATTTGTTTCAAGACGTATTTAAGGAGCATCATGTTCTCTGGAAGTAACAAGTTTTCCCCGGACAATTTGCAACCATTGTAAATCTTTTAAATCACATTTTCATACATGCTGTATTTATAAATTAAATATAAGCCCATCAAGTCCATAGAGGGCAGTACAGAACTGTTTGTAAAACTCTTTACTCCTTAAAGGCATATTATGTGATCTTTTTCCAGGGAGCGCCCTCTATTCATGATTTTGTTTTAGAAAGTAGATTTTCTTGCAGATTTACATTTCTGATCATAAATCATGAATATATTCTGAGTTACAGAGCGATATGATTCCTAACTACTTCAAAATCATGGTTTTAAGGGTTGAAAATAGATTGTTCGCTAGCGAACAATCTATTTTCACTCTATTTTCACTCTAAAAACCATGATTTTGAAGTAATTATATAGGAATCATATCGCTCTTTATCTCGGAATATATTCATGATTTATGATCAGAAATGTAAATCTGCAAGAAAATCTACTTTCAAAAAATAAATCAAGGATAGAGGGCGCCCCTGGAAAAGATCACATAATATGCCTTTAATGGAATGATAGACTGGGTCTCTATCTACATCCCTTTACTGTAAGTCACTATACTTTTGCGGATACTTTATTTCGCGAATTGAAGATAACGGCTATTTTAGCGGGCATTTAAATTTGCGACAAATGCATGGATGGCCTCTATTAGGTACTAACAATACAGACATCTGAATTGCATCATCTCATAAAACCTGGCTCTTATCAGTGGGGTGGTAAGGCCAATGGAAATGGATTGATAGTTTCCTGTTGAAGGTTTAAAAAACGGGACGAGGTAACTTTTCATTATTCATTATTTGGATTTTTTTCATTATTCAGAATTGATGGTTTTCGAATGGAATTTAAGGCACCCTACTATACAAACCAGTGTTAAGTACTTGCTACCCATTGATTTGTATTATATTACACATGAATAATTCTTTTTAAACAATTTAGGAAGTATCTTAAGATTTATTGTTGAAAATGTCAAAAAGTGTCTGAAATATTGCAACATTTGAAATTTGAGGAGGTTAATGCTAATATTTTCATTATTAACCCTATACCATGACACCACTGCCAATAAAATCCCTTAAATTCAGCAGGAAGGGGTGCCTGGTATTTAGAGCCAAAAATAAAATAAGATTTATATTCAAGTTTGTCAGAAAATTTAATTTTTGCTCAAATAATGACAGTTTTGGTAAAACTGAGAATTTGTGGCGGGAGGGCAACAGGAAACTAACTATCCATTTCCATTGGCCTAATCAACAATTCTTTTTCACTCCTTTTAACAATAGAAAAAATGAGCGAGCTTTCCTATATTTGTAAAAAGGTAAAGCCCCTTACTATTACTAAGCCCTGCATACCGGAGACTACTACAGGGTGTCCCAACTTATTGACCATGAAGTTCTAAAAATTGGTATAACACTTTTATACATATTGAAAGACTAAATGCTTAGCTTTCATATGCCGTTTATTTTATCTAATTTGGTTTTTGTCAATCCTAAGACATATCAATTAACTAAAGCTACCTACAATCGATGTTGTGCCTCTTTTACAGAAAGAATGTTTATAAGCATCAAACCGACACTAACTTGTTCTTACTTCCAGTTTAGGTAGCTTTAGTTAATTGGTTATATCTCAGGATTGTCAAAACCAAATCAGATGAAATAAACGGCATGAAAGTAAGGCATTTAAGTCTTTCAATATGTATAAAAACGTTACACCAATTTTTAGAACTTCATGGTCAATAAATTGAGTAAACATGTGCACAATTTTTTTTGGGACACCCTGTAAATGTACCAACTGGCTGAAAAAGGAACTTTGAAAGATGCATTATCTATATGTATGCATTTATACACACACAAACATGTGAAATATCTTGTACTTGAGTCTCATGTGATGCAGCACATCAAAAGGGGGAACTGCAAATTTCCCGTATCACATCGCAATTTGCACTTTAAAAATCATCAACTGCGATACAACTTTCAAAGGTTTGGGCAAAATTGTGATACAAGTTTTTGCAGCCCTAAATCTAGTCATGCTTTCACGATTCACCTAAAAGTGCGCCTTGACTTGAAGGAATTGCATGTTGGCCTCAAAAGTAAGGTGCAATTGAATTGGCACCTCAAGAAAACTTTGAGTTCATTATGTGTGCTCTCAGAGCATTTTCTAAGCTTTAAAATGTCACACCAAATTTATCAACATTTATCAAGGCCTTCATATTATATGATTGAAAATGACTCCTAAGTTCTTATTTTTTCTGTCCGGTTTCATCTATATCTTGAAAAACTCATTTGCAAAGTAAACACAAATAAAACATGTTCCAAGTATAAATATAAGAAAGCCTGGTTTAGGGATAATTGAACCTTTAACCCCCTGGGGTCTACCTGTCTATCTTACAGTGGTTCTGATTGGTTTATTACAAGATGTACTCATATGAATAGCCAATTCAAATGCAGCTTGTAAAATGTTTCACTCCCATCTTTATCAGGAATACAATTATTCTAACAATGTCTCTCATTGGTGCAATAAATGATGTATCCATCTTTTTAACCAATCGGCCGGTAGTTCTCAGGGGGTTAATAGTGACACCTGTCAGGGTGGTTACATAACGGATAACGGTGACTTAGTGAGCTACATTGCATATATCTGACCCCGTCCTCAACTTGTGTCCCAGGACCACAAGTCTTTATATTTTGACACTGCTGAAATGATATTTATAAACAAGTGTATGTCAGAACACCCCGGGGGAAACAAGGATGGCCACTAGCTTAAACAATAAATATGGGATATCCTACATTCTTATTTCTTCATTCTGTTTTGGGCGCCAAGATGGAATAAATCTAATTGTGGTCCTGGGACACAAGTTGTGGATGGGATCAGATATATGCTGCTAAATTTGGCTAAAAAGTAAGGTAGGCAGTTATCGTAGCAGGGTGACAAGATGTTAAAAAGAAGTTCTCTTGATTTCTATGATAATGTTATGTTAATCTTCTTTTCTAGTGTTTATTGGTGCTGAAAGTTCAACATTTATAGGAGGAAATATTTTCCTATTTACCTTTGTACTTATAATATTATGAATATCTGTTTATCTCAGAAAACCTGAATGCAATTCATCAGTATTATTATGTGTTTGTATATGCACAGCTTATGGGCATAGAATTTGTTTCTCGAATATCCACTTTTATCCTGATTTTTGCAGATTTTGGTGACATTTTACGTGTATCCTTGGTGTAATTCATTCATGAGTTAGACTGGTGTTAAGCCTCTATTAATGAATAAAGCTGTCTAATCCTTTAACACAGTTTAACACAGATTTTGTGCTAGGCTAATTCCGTGCAGAATTACATGAAGGATAAACCACATTTGGTGATAAACCACATTTGGTAAAAAACACCACACCGACCAACAGACCCTTACTTGACAGGTCTGTTGGCACGTAAACAGGTGGTTTTTTTTGACGTCTTAGGCCAGAATAAATTGTCTGTGTGTTCATTCCGACCTACCCTAATTTTGAAAAATTACAAATGTTTTTACTGTACAAATGAATACCGACCCTAATTTTTGGAAATTCCAGATTTTTTCCCCTTCCAGAATGTTGCTTTCCGGAACATAATACACAAAAACTATTTCTATACTCTTAACTGTTTTAAAATATGAATGAAGTGATTTGATAGTAAAATATTCCCATTTACATCTTATTTAGCAACTGTTTTAAAGTTAATTACGCATCTTAGTCTAGCTGGTCTTGTGGTTATGATATCGGTTTTGAGACCGAAAGGTACTGGGTTCAAATCCCAGTATGCTCGGAATTTTATGTAAAACCTCTTTACCTTTCAATTCATTTTCTCAAAAAGGAGATAAAGTTTCTAAGTCGGAATACTTTAATAGTTTAATCAGTTCCAAATTGGCAAGAAATATTCATCTTTTATCTCTTAGCACGTAAAAGTAATCCAAACGTTCTCGGTCACGCATATGATGCACAGTGCGAGTGTTGCCTTCACTGTGCGTCCTACTGTATTCATTTTCATTTGCTGCTGTAAGGCAAAAAAAGAGAACAAAAGTTTGACTTGCCCTTTCAGGGCCAGAGTCTGGGTCAAACAGTCGGATTTTTAAAAATAAAATTTAAACAGGGAGATACTACACAAAAACACGTTTTAAAGATTTTTTTTATCGATTTTTTATTTTTATTTTTTAAACAAGCAGATACTACTCAAAAACACGTTTTCATTTTTTTTTATAGTTATGTACTTTCCTTTTTTTCTTCTTTTTTTCCTTTTTTTTTTTTACATTGAAAAAAAAAAAAAAGCGACCCTAGATTTCCGAAAATTTGGGTCGGTCGGAAAGGGCAAGTCATCTTTTTTTGTTGTTGGCCTAATGAGGCTTGCCAATTTTGAACTGATTAAACTATAGATATACTCATATTTGTGTTAGATAGTCTCAATCAAATGTCTCCAATTTATAAATGCAGTACTCGAATGCCGGGAAATTCAAAAACAACAGTAACCCTATCAAACATATTATCCTCAGGTTTCATTTTCAGCACCGTCCAGAGCTCTGTACTGTGCTCAGAAAAATAAACCCCTCACAAAAAGTATTGAGACACTTAAAAATGAGCCAATAATAAACGGCCCGAAAGGGTATTGATTAATCGAAGCAAATAACCCAGTGCATTATTTTGTTCTGCAAATTTTGACACCTCATTTATTTTGATGCGATATTGAGGAGCGGAGTTATTGTCATTTCAATGGTCGTAGGTTCAGTTTCAAAAGTGACAATTGTCCCTATAGAGAATGATCAGGTTTATGCCTTACACATGTGCACAAAAAACTGGACCTACGACCATTGAAATATTTGCTTGAGTTATTTGCCTCTGATTAATCCATACCCTTTCAGGCCGTTAATTATTGGCTCATTTGTTATAAGTGTCTCGATACTTTTTGTGAGTAGTATATAGATAACATTGCCTGGTCA
This sequence comes from Ophiura sarsii, assembly GCA_035610835.1. Classification (NCBI taxonomy): domain Eukaryota; kingdom Metazoa; phylum Echinodermata; class Ophiuroidea; order Amphilepidida; family Ophiuridae; genus Ophiura; species Ophiura sarsii. Next base: position 2,822,115 of record CM069455.1, read on the forward strand.
CTCAAGAAATTGGAACAAAATAACAAAAGAAACTCGGGCACCGGAGTACCGTACAGAGTTATGCACCGTTACAGAGTTACACCAACTTATTTTGCATCTGTACGTGCAAGTGGTCAAAATTATGCGCATGACTTAGGCAACAAACAAACAAAATAGTTGTGTTGCCCTCATCTGGCCGGGTCAAAATTCTGAGAATGTGGGCCGGGTATTTTTTTTAAATTTGTTTTTTCAAGATTTTTTTTGTTCTCTCTTTTTTTTCAAGATTTTTTTTCTTCAAGATTTTTTTTCAAGATTTTTTTTCTCAAGATCTTCCAATCTGTGAAAAGAGATGGGCAAGAAACCAAAATATTCACCATTGGGTTGAAAATACATCCAGTAAGCGTTTTCCTTAGTATCTTCACACATGTTGACTGAAATAATAGGTATAAAATCGTTGATTTGGTAAAATTTAAAATATTTTTTTTAAAAAAAAATATAAAAAAATCTGGCCGGTCGTCCTTCCCGATTTTAGGCTTGTGAGGGCAACACAACTTTTTTTGTTTTTGGCCTTACTTCCGCGTAGTGTGTGTTATTTCAGAATGACCAAGCGTACCAATCACGTAATGTGTGTTGCTCATTACGTGTTCAACCGTGCTGTTGATTCCTTTGCAAGTACCGTTTTACTTAGCGGGCTGTTGGACTAACCCCATGAGAACTACCTGCCGATTGGTCAGAAAGATGGATACATCATTGCACCAATCAGAGACAATGTGAGAATAATTGTATCCCTGGTACAAATTGGAGTCAAATATTTTAGAAGCCGTCTTTAAATTGGTTATTCAAAATGAGTATCTTGAAATTAACCAATCATAAACGTTGTTAAATAGGCAGGTAGTGCTCAGGGGGTTAAACCACGGGGAGATGTACATATTAATATATGATAAGAAAAGACAATATTTTTGAGATATTTTAAAGCAAATTGTGTGTTTTTCCAAAAGCAGATTCATGGTATAATGAATAAGAAGGTTAATGAATTTTGATCAGGTTTTGTGAAAATTCATAACATTTAACACTTTTCACGCGGCTATTAGTTTTAAATTTACCAGATATACGATACAACAAAAATCTTTCAGAAACCTTTCCATACTTTCAAGGTCTCTCCAAATGATTACTGAATCCATACTTGGCATGTTTCAATGCATTTATCATGGTGATTCCAAATATGGTAATGAAGTACAATAATGTTGACATTCTTGAAACATTTTGTGAAATGTTAAAATGTCGTCTGCAGATGCCTGCCGCCTGGAAAGTGTTAACTTCAGACCTCAGAATTTCGCTCATTACAAAGTGAAATGTTGTGAATATCCACCGTCAGTACCCTCTAAACAATACATGCAGTCATTTACCCCTTATTAATCAATCTTAGTGCATTAAAGGTAAAAGATTTACCCCAATTGCGAAATAAAGTACAGGTGAAAATAATGCCTTGTCATGGTTGGGCTAACAGTGTATGGTACCCTATAGACCATGCGCCTGTCATTGATCTACAATCACTGCAAATTATGAGCGTTTACTTTTGGACAAAATAAAAGTAAACTCAAAAGTAAACGCAATACTAAACACTTATGTGAGCCAAACAACTAAGCTGTTTTCCACCCAGCCTCTAATTAATAACTGTCTCATTATATCACAGATGGTGGAAACATATGATAATATTCACTCACTTGGAGTGTGCGTTGAGGTCAATTGGGTGCAAAATGCAAGAAATGTTTAGTTTTGCGTTTACTTTTACGTTTACTTTTGTGTTTAGAATTGCGTTTACTTTTGAGTTAGTTTGTCCAAAAGTAAACGCTCATAATTTGCAGTGAATGTTAACGCTTTCCATGCGGCAGGCATCTGCAGACGACATTCCAAAATTTCACAAAATCTTTCAAATGTCAATATTATTGAAATTCATTACCATATTTGGATTTACCATGAGGAATGCATTACAATATGTACAAACATAAGGTTTCTGATAAAAATCTTGTTTTGTACATGGAAAAACTAATAGCCGTGTGGAAAGTGTTAAAGGTTTATTTTGTGATCTTTTCCAGGGGACATCCTCAATCTTTGAAAAAAAATTGAAAGCAGATTTACATTTCTGATCATAAATCATGAATATATTCCAAGTTACAGATAGCGTACAATTATTCCTAATAACCTCAAAATCATGGTTTTATAGTGAATTTTAGAGTAAAATAATAAACTGTCCATTAACCTGACAGTTTATTTTCACTCTAAAACCATGATTTTGAAGTAATTAAGAATTGTATTGGAATGTATGTACGATTTATGATCAGAAATGTAAATCTGCAAGAAAATCTGCTTCCAATCTTTTTTCGAGGATTGAGGGCGTCCCCTGGAAAAGATCACATAATATAACTTTAAGTGCCCGGTTCCATTCCACGCATGAGGGAACATGCATTGACTGATGATGTTATGGATCACTGGTTTGGTTTAGTGTATGGTTGATATGAATGGAGATCCCATTTAGATGTGCACGCATACCGGCAGGCAAGCTTTGGTTTGCTTGGCTGCTGTGATGTTTTAGGTGACATCGTCTAAACTCGGTACTCAAATATATTTGGAATCTTTAAATATTTTTCTTTTATGCTTTTTGAACTATATTCTGTGAAATTACCATATATTCAATAAATTATCAAGCATTATCAAGCTAATTGCAATTTATTGGGCAGGAGGCTTTCAAATTGTGTTTTTCACTATGCAAATTCCTATCAAATTAAAGTTCATAAAGAAATTTCAATTGCCGATTTAAAAAATATTTTGTGATATATTAGTATTGTGTTCCATATCAATGAAAAGCTGATGTGTTTCTCTGTCTAACGATACCACATTTTATAGCAGTTAATTAGCCACCTGTTCGAAAATATTGAGGTCTCGATTCAAAATGTGCCAAATTCACCACTATTTTGAGTTTAAAGAACAACTCTGTAGATTGTTCCATGAAGTGTTACATTTGCAACTATAGTTTAGAGTGATGCACTGTTGACTTTTGAGCACAAACTAGTGCTTATTTTGGCACATTCCGATAGAGACCTCCCCATATTCTCAAGCAAATAGCTGAGCACTGAAACAATTGATTAGACAAGGACAAAAACCTTTGTTTTACGGGCCCGACTGACCCACTTTTTGCGTTTTTCAAGATTTGTTTTCTTCTTTTGTCAAATTAAAATCCAGATTTGTGCAGATTTTAGTGATAAAAAAAGAAGAAAAAAATCAGCCCACCGACCGACCCTACTTGTCAGGTCCTTCCACCTGTAAAACAGGGTGGGGGAGGGGGGAGGGGACACGTCGCCTTACTACAAATTTAGTATCATTGAAAAGATGAACACACAGCTTCCCCATTTGATGGATGAACATAAACTAGTGTATAGATATGCTCAAGAACTTTATTATTAAGCGTAAATAAAACTGCGTCTTAATGGAATTGGAATTTGCAACCTTGAATTCAAGGTTTAAAAAATGTCTTCTAATTTATTGGCTGTACATAGTTTTTGTTTGAACCAGGTACTAAAACAGCATTATTGTTTGAAATTGGCATTCAGATATCCATTTTTGTTTCATCTAAGTTGAGATATGTGACGTGTTCTACCGAAACCAGACGGAATTGGGCAGAGCTCCAAACTGAGAAATAGCCCAAAACATAATTGGGGGTGATTTTTGGGGGAATTTGAGTTTCTGGTAAATAATTAATCTTCAGAGTATTTATAACAATATTGTGAAAGATTTAGATTAAAAAATCATTCTAAATGTATGTTTCAGTGATTTAAAAAAGCCTAGTTCTAGTAAAAAGCCTAGTTCTAGTAACTTTAAAGGGCGATATCTCAGTTTGGAGTTTTCATAAAGACCGTAAAAGTTGAACTTGAAAATGATGTAACTCCGCTTTGGGAAGTCCGATTGAAAGAAGAGAGGTACCACTGTAAAGCTGAAGATCTCTAGTTTAATAATCAATTACTAACTCAATTTTGATATTGCCCAATTGTGTCTGGTTTCGGTAGAACACGTCACATATGTGCTTACCATGCTTGTATGCATGCATGTGAAGATAACTGCCACTCTGTTGTGCTTGATGATCAATTTGCAATGTCAGAGGATCAATCCACACAAGAAAGAAGTTGCTGGGGACAAACTATTTACAACATGAATATAAAGTCCAACCTCGGTTATCCGGACATAATGGGACCTAGCTAGCAATGGCCGGATAAGTGACAAATCTTGACAAGCGAATTATGTGTAATTCTGCATTGACTGTCCTGAAGTGGTTAAATTGGGAAAATACACCTAGCAACAAAAGTCCCGGACCAGGTGCTTTGAGGTTGGCTGACTCAAAATAGATAATCGGTACCAAAAATCTGAGATATACATTAAATGAGCAAATTTCTTCTCCGCAGTATGATACCTCATTCAACAAAATCGAATGGATACTTTTAATGTTATGGCGATTTCAATGACCGCGCATGACAACAGAAAAGTTGCACTAGGTATAGGAAATCATTGATTTTTGTGTGATTATTACTGCATGTCATAACTCTGTGCTATCTGAATTGAACGAGCCACCTAGGTATCTGGATGAATGGGTCTGGAGTGATAACTGCAATTTGCGGGACAAAGGGTGTGTCTAGCTGTGAAGAATGAAAGTCTTAGCTATCTTTACACACATTTTTTAGTGTGTAATCACACACACATCAATGATTTCCTGTACCTAGTGCAACTTTTCTGTTGTTATGCGCGGTCATTGAAACCGCCATAACTTAAAGTATCCATTCGATTTTGTTGAATGAGGTATCAAACTCCGGAGAAGAAATTTGCTCATTTAATGTATATCTCAGATTTTTGGTACTGATTATCTATTTTGAATTAGCCAACCTCAAAGCACCTGGTCCGGGACTTTTGTTGCTAGGTGTAGAAGAGTACTGAATGAGGGGTAATTACAGTGACAATTATTATTAAGCACAAACAGCACTACCAACATCGAAAGACTGCCTTCAAATGCTTCAGAGTGTGAAGGTGATTAGGCTGTAAAAAATGTATTTTCTTTTGGGATCATTCGGCCGAATAACAGAGGGTCGGATAAAAGAGGTTAAACTGTATGTGTATATTATATGCATGTCAATGTCATAATGGTAGGGATGAAATTCAAGCTATATTTCATGCGACCGTGATTCGTTGCTGTTCCCGGGGCTGCGTCCAAATGCATGATATGAGTGCACAGCTACACGGAACAACTATGCATGAATGCGCGTGGTGATTTCACAGTTGACCAATCAGGACGCGCGGTTCATAATTTGAAAGCTTTTGGTACGCACTTCATGGTTTACGCACACATGCATGAATTAGTGGAATTATGTCCATAGCATTACACGCTGACTATATACTAAGGAGCATTACACGCTGACTATATACTAAGGGTGATGATACGCTTTGATGGGAGGAGGAAGCTTGACCGGGAGTAAAACTGCTCAATAAAATGTTCGGAAAGGTTTTTCCAACCATCAGTTTTTCAAAATGTTTGTGATATATTCATATTGTGTTTATCTGTAATGAAAAGCCGATGTGTTCCTCTTTCCAACGATACCTCATTTGTAGCAATCACTCGTTTCAGTGCTTTTTAGCCACCTGCTTGTTAATGTCAGGCATGAGAATTTTCAGTTTTTAAACTGAATTCAGTTTTTTTTATGATCCAAATTTCCGCACTTTCATTTAATTTCAGGCTGTTTTTGGCCTTTTTAGCCCGATTTCACGCACATTTTCAGTTTTTTCAGTTTTATGTTTTTTTTCATTCTCATGCCTGTAATGTTGGGAGGTCTCATTCAAAATGTGCTAAATTCCCCATTATTTTGTGCTAAAACACAATATTATGAATATATCACAAAGTATTTGGAAAATTGGCAATTGAAAACAAATTTCCGATTTTTTTTTAACAGTTCATATTATAAGTATGTCATCAAGTGAAGAAATAAATGTTTTGAACAACACAAACAAACTTTGCGTCATATACACTCGGCAAAAGAAGTTCTTGGACACTTAAATTAAATTAATATTTAATAGAATATATATAATTATATATATGATTATATCTATATAATTGTATATCAAAATAAGCAGAAAGTAATCCTCTAACAGCTTAACATGGAATTTAGACATGATCACTCATGCATGGCAGATCCCATTCACTTGACAATGGCAAGAAGATTGCAAAAAATTGGATAATCCCTCCATTCAAATGACTGTAAATGCTCATTTCTTGCAATTTCCTTTTACGCACCTTACCATTGCTAATGAATGAGCTCAGCCATGCATGAATGCGTACATCTTAATTTCATGCAGACATGATAGAGAATTATTGTCTGCTTATTTTGACATGCAATTGTTTAATTTATATTAAATATTTATGTGAAATATTTGAACATCAATGAGTGTCCAGGAACTTCTTTTGACGAGTGTATGTTGTTTATTGTATTCATCACTTAACCCCCTGAGCACTAACAGCCTATCTAACAACATTTGTGATTGGTTCATTTTAAGATACTGTAAAACAACTTAATTTCGTTAGCAATATAATTTTGCTAATAGATTCAATTTGCCAAATTACTTTGCAACCAATTATATTATTTATAATGGTTATATATATAGGAAGATGATACAAACTAGCGAAATTAATTTGCTGCAAAAAGTTGATAAATGGCAAATTCGCTAAATTAAGTTGCCGTGAAATTGAGTTGTTTCACAGTATACTCATTTGAACAACCAATTGAAATATTGCTTTCAAAATATTTCACTCCAATCTATACCAGGTACACAATTCTTCTATCCTCTCTATTTTTATGGATGAGGTATCAAACTACGGAGAAGAAATTTGAGTTAGGTGTATAGTATGGTAACCTCCAAAATAAGAGAAGCCATTTTGAAATGTTAATTCTTTTCTGAACCCTATAACATAAAGATAATTATAAGATATAAAAATCAATTCCAACTCTGCTTTAAAACAAAAAACCAGAAAGATTGGCTCAAGAAGGTATAAGAAGCTAAAGACAAGACTATTTTTACTTACTAAAGACATCAAAAAAAGTAACTCGGCTGTTGTAAAAGCACCTATAATTTTAAAATTGTTACTCGATCATATCCTAAAAATGAAAATACCAGGAGACGGAAAATTTAATTACGGTGATTTTGACACCTTGTTTGTTAAAAATGATATAAAAGTATTGCTGTCGCGGTATGTGCTTACAGATGAAAAGTGCCAATTTCATTGTTGCATTAACTCCTATTGATCTCTCTGATTCAGCGTGAAGATAATAGCGGGAGTTTTGATAGTTTGCCCATGACGATGACCTGTCCTGTCTGTCTTCTCGGACCTTCTGAGCATTTGGAGTTTTAAATTCATCCTTTTTAATTGTAAAGAAGTACGCCTGTCATCCCCATTAAATTTGTCCCGGATTATGCTACAAGAAGAACAGCTAATCAAAATTATCTTCACGCTGAATCAGAGAGATCAATGCAACAATGGAATTGGCACTTTTCATCTGTAAGCACATACCGCGACAACAATACTTTATCGATTTTAACAAACAAGGTGTCAAAATCACCGTAATTAAATTTTCTGTCTCATGGTATTTTCATTTTTAGAATATGAGTAACAATTTTAAAATTATAGGTGCTTTTACAACAGCCGAGTTACTTTTTTTGATGTCTTTAGTTGTATTTTAGTAGAAACAGTGTGCTGCTTTTAGACACAAATGAAAATAGGCAATCTATAATTCAGGGGAAAATTACAGTATACATGTAGTGCCCATATCTGCAAGAATTATTATTATTATTATTATTATTTAATCTTTCTTTATTGAGGGTAAACAGCTTCAGTGTCAAGCACTGCTTTCCAAGCAGGCCCTCATTTCACAGAGAAAAATACATAATTATTTACAATATATATACATGGAATATAACAACTATTTACATTAATATATACAGAACCATCAGATAAATTCAGCAAGGAAATGCAGAATTGTAATATACTTTAGAACACAAAATTTAAATTCCATGGATCTTTGTTTTAAATTGTTGCACTGACATATTCTCAAGTTCGGTTCTGATTGTTGATGGCAAGTTGTTCCAGGCATATGCTGCCCTAACATGAAACGTTCGCATACCTGAGTTCGACTTAAATTTCGGTACAACCAAAGTATTACTTGTGTGATTTCTTGTTACATGACAATGGTTATTATGAACAAATTCAAACTGCATCGATAAGTATGATGGACTTATATTTCTTAAACATTTATACACAATTAGTAAAAGGTGATTATGCCATCTTTTATCAAGTTTAACCCATTGAAGTGCATCCATTAAATCATTTGTTGGTGTTCTTATATCAGCTGAAAGTATTATCCTGGCTAAATTATTATGAAGAACCTGTAATTTTCTATGACATTCGGCAGAAAAGTTTGACCAAACTGTGCTTCCATAATCAAAGTGAGGAATAACAAGAGCATTTGATAACATTACAATAGTTTGATTTGGAAGAAAATGTTTCATACGTTTGATAATACCTGTTCTTTTAGAGACATTCTTACACATATAATCAACATGAGCTGACCAAGACAAATTGCTATCTAATTTTACGCCCAAGTATTTAAATTCATCTACCTTTTCAATGATGTTATTATTGTAGGTTAATTGTACATCTTGAAACCTCTCACGCATCTTATTACTACCAAATATCATGAATTTAGTCTTATCAACATTCAGGGTAAGCTTGTTTGCTTTGAACCAATTAGCTACTGTGCTTAAACATGATTCTAATTGATTTTGGAGATCAACAATATTTTTAGCTTTACACATTAATGAAGTATCATCAGCATACATTACTGTCTTACATTTATCTACAGCATTTGGTAAACAATTTACAAACATGATGAAAAGTAAAGGTCCTAATATAGAACCTTGAGGAATTCCTATGTTGATAGGTTGAAAATCAGACAAGGTTGAATTTACATTGACAGTCTGGAACCTGTTGCTTAGATATGACTTAAACCATAAAAGTTCGCTACTATCAATACCATAATTTTTAAGTTTCCTAAGAAGAATGTCATGGTTTACAGTGTCAAAGGCTTTTTTTAAGTCAATAAATATAACACCAGTAACATACCCATTATCCATATTTTTCAAAATATAATCTTGAACATCAAGTAAAGTTGTTGAAGTGGAATGGTTGGGTCGAAAACCAGATTGAGCATTAGATAATAAGCCTGCGTTAGTTAAATAGACATATAGTTGATCATGAACAGCCCTTTCAATAATTTTAGAGATAATTGGCAACACTGAGATGGGTCTATAATTACCTACATCTGTTTTATCACCAGATTTAAATATTGGTGTTACCTTAGCTTTCTTCCATTCATCAGGGAAAGTAGATTCATTCAGGGACAGGTTGCAGATATGAGAAAGGCAATTTGAAATGATGGGTCCAGCCAATTTCAACAACCTGACATTGAATTGATCTAATCCTGGTGATTTACTATTATTCATATTACATATTTGTTTTAAAACAAACTCAGCTGATATTGTACTAAAATTAAACTTATTTTCCATAATACAGTTGTGACTAGAGCATACACTATTACAAGGACATTCAACATGATTATGTTCATTAAATTTACTACCAAGTTTATTACCAATAGATGTAAAGTACTTATTAAATTCATCTGCCATAACTTTACTATTTTCTGAACATTTGCCATCTTTGTTGGAAATTGATGTTGGTACACTTACAGTTTTGCTAGGTACAATTTTCTTAAGTGTTTTCCAAAGATTTTTACTATCATGCATATTATTAACTACAGCTTCATTACAATAGTTCTTTTTCAGGTAAAACCTCATATTGTTTACTTTATTTCTGAGTGATTTAGCTTTATTCCAATCTTCTTGATTATTTGTCTTATGTGCCTTAGCAAAATAATAGTCCCTATCTTTACTTAGTCTTATGAAGTCCCCATTCATCCATTCAGGTAGACAACCTTTAATTTTTTTCTCTTTAAAAGGTGCATGCTTATCACATGCTTCAGTGAATAGAATTTGCCATTGATGAAGTGCGTCATTAACATTATCAATAGAGCAAATTTTATCCCAATCAATATTATTTATAGTATCAATAAAGTCAAGCTCATTGAAGTTTTTAAAACATCTAGATTTTACAATCTTTGGAGGAAGTTTAAGTTGATTACATTTTCTTACAACATATGTTAATGAGTGGTCACTGAGTCCCAAACTGTGTACACCACTCGATATTACAAGTTCAGGCTTAGATACAAAGATTAAATCTATTTTAGTTTTACTAGTTTCTGTTATCCTTGTATAATCTTTAATGATTTGTTTCATGTGCGAATTATTAGCCAAATGTGTTACTTTCCTTAAATTACATGTTTTTGCTTGATCTAAGTTGAAATCTCCTAAAATATACACATCTTCATACAAGTTATTACACTTTTGGAACATATCATCAAGTTTATCTAAGAAGTCTACAGTACAGTCTGGTGGACGATAAATACTACTAATAAGAATAGGCTTAGTTTTTGGCAAGTTAACTTCAATAAAAATAGCTTCCATGTCAGTTTCATATAAATCAACATTCTGCTTTGAAGGAATATTATCTTTAACATAACATAAAACACCACCACGAATTTTGCCATTTTGTCTATCAAGTCTGTAAACACTATAGCCATCAATATTCAATTCTGAGTCACCAACATCACTTTTTAACCAGGTTTCATTAATACACAATACATCAATACAATTGTCATTCAAAAGAAGATTAACTTGATCAATTTTGTAAATTAGGCCCTGGATATTTAAATGAGCTATATTTAAATTAGGGTCACAAGTGACCCATCACATCAAAATGGACATGTTGGAGGCCTGAGTCAATTCTGAGTTATTGGTATGACTTGAAAGAGCACATTATGCACTGTTTCAGCGCATTGGGATGTTTTTCAAATATTTTTGCGCTTTATAAGTACTATAAGTTTAAAGTTTTAACGGGTTCGCGGTCGGACGAGTTTTAATCTGTCAAGCTTTCGTCAGGATTAGCTCTGACTTCTTCAGGACCAAATTATTATAATATTAAACAAAACATAGAGATTGCCACTTCTCTTGCTTTCATCATTTGGGCTGCCCCTTGCCCGATGATTTGATTTATAAGTACTGTTTATTATTATATTATTATTCCAAGCTTTGAAATTATAACATGTTGAAAGGTAATCAGACTTTGCAATCACAAGATATGAATGAAAAGCATATTTATATATCATTTACTTTCTATTTCACCAAATATATTGGCCTCGATCTCAAAACTGTGTTTGCCGACAACAAGTCCTTCTTTGATGTGACTGGTGTCATAATGTGACCCAACATGAGTAAATGAGGCACAATGTGGCAATTTAGCTAATTTGATTTAAGAGCACAAATGTGGGACAATGTCATAATAAGTCAAAAATCATAAAAAGTCTTATTTTTGATCTTTGATACATCTTCTAATCCAACCAACGACTTAAATTCATGAAAATAAAGAGTTAAACTACAAGTTGAGTTATTTAATTTTCAGTTATTCCATTGAGTTGTCCATAACTTGACAATTTGTGTTCAATGTTTTGTGACAAAAAGATTTTCTATTATCCATAACTCTGGTTTAGACCTGTGATATAAATTGGCTTTGGTATCAAAATGTCCCTTTAACTTATATAAATTATCATGACATAAAGACATAAATAACTCAATAATCATGTTTCTCATTGTGCTTCATTTACTCACGTTGGTCACTATCCTATAAACAGTGTGCCAATGTAAACAATCAGGGGAAAGTGATAATACACTCGTCAAAAGAAGTTCCTGGACACTCATTGAAGTTCAAATATTTCACATAAATATTTAATATAAATTAAACAATTGCATGTCAAAATAAGCAGACAATAATTCTCTATCATGTCTGTATGAAATTAAGATGTACGCATTCATGCATGGATGAGCACATTCATTAAGCAATGGTAAGGTGCGTAAAAGGAAATTGCAAGAAATGAGCATTTACAGTCATTTGAATGGAGGGATTATCTAATTTTTGCAATCTTCTTGCAATTGTCAAGTGAATGGGATCTGCCATGCATGAGTGATCATGTCTAAATTCCATGTTAATCTGTTAGAGGATTACTTTCTACTTATTTTGATATACAATTATATATATATAATCATATATATAATTATATATATTCAATTAAATATTAATTTAATTTAAGTGTCCAAGAACTTCTTTTGCCGAGTGTATATATCTGCAAGCATAAGGTCGCATATATATATGTGACCCAACATAAGGCAAAAAAAAAAAAAATGTTATATTGGCGTAACGGGCTGAACAAAAATAGGGTAGGTAGGTAGGGATTTTTTTTTATATTTTTTTTTAGCAGCTGTTTTTGAACAATGTTAACTGAGTTTAAACATTCCCTATTGTTTGTTAGAAGTACCCCTCAGTACAAGTCTATATACAAATAAAACACAATAAACCATATTTTCGGAAGGAATTTCCGTTTATTCGAGGAGCACCGTCGTATTTCGTTCGAGAAAAAACATTCTTTTTTTTTTTTGGCCTAAGTGAATGCATGAGGCACAATGCGGCAATAACTAATTTGATTTAAGAGCAAAAATGTGGGACAAGGTATAAAAGTACATAAAATTTACAAAAAGTCTTATTTATGATCTTTGATACATCTTGTATCCAATCACAGACTCAAAATCATGAAAAGAAAGAGTTAAACTATATTTTGAGGTATTTAATTTCCATTTACCCCATTGAGCTGTTAACAAAATCAAAACTTTAAATGTCTGTAACTTGATAATTTGTATATGTTTTGTGGAAAAGTGATTTTCAATAATCCGTAACTTTGGTTAGGAATGTGATATAACATTGACTTTGGTACCAAAATGTCCCTTAACTTATACATATCATCATGATATAAATAACTTAATATTCACAAGCCCCTCCTCATTGTGCCTCATTTACTTGTGTTGGGTCACATATACTATACTCAAATCAGGCTCATCTCTCTTGGGACAATAACCAGGGTCAGAAATTTGAGGAGAATCTGAGAATCCATTCTCGCAAAGATTCCCGCCGGTAAAGTTGCGCGAATCCAAGTTGATTCTCTAAGAGAATCTGTCTAAACACATTATTTGAATGGAGAAGAATCTGCAGATTCTTGCAAAATCCTTGTGCTATAATCTAAATGGATTCTCGCAAACTTCGATGAACTTCTGACCCTGAACACTTTAACACTAGTCACTATCACTGCTACTAGTATAGTCACATAATAACACACGTCTATTAGTAGTCACTATCACTGCTACTAGTATAGTCACATAACAATACACGTCTATTAGTTGCAGAAACACTTGATAATTTTGTAGAGTCATTAGATGTAATGGTATCAGCGTCTTTGCAGGAGCTGTCCTCAATCTTGGCAGAAGATAATTCACCGGTATAATGATGAAGTGATTTGGAAACTTGGTTATGACTTGAGGATGCACCATTTGAAGGGTCTTTCATAGCATATGTCAACATGTTGTGAGCAGAATTGGGCTTATTGGATTTTAAATCATGGCGAATGGTTGCTCTTTCATCATCTATGATTGTTTCTATCCCAAAGACGACATTGCCACTGCCGATCAAATCTTGGACGTTTGTTCCATTTCGGTTATCTGCACCGTCTATTCTTAATGGGGATGAATCCAATACATCGGTCCTGTTTGGTTTTCCCAGTCTGTCTTTATCGCTGGTACAATGAGACAATTCTTGGATGTTTGTCTTCTTTTGGTCATCTATCTTGTTGCTTTGTCCACCTCCCGCTGAATGGGAAGATACATCGGAAGACATATTTGGACTTATTGTCTTTTTCTTTTTCTTTACTACAAGTCCAAGGTTAGACAAAGATTTACTGGTTCTTTTATGGGCAAAAGTCATGGCAGAAGATTCAAAATCACCAAATCCAGCCGTCTGGCCAGCCTTGACTTTATCCAGACCGAGTCTCTTCTTTATATCTTGAATGTGTCGCACTCCATTGCTAGGGGGAGGACTGATTGTCGAGGCAGTTGCTGGTGCCTTTGATGAAGTGAACAAGGGCCGGTTCTTGATCTCGTCTCGTTTATGCTTCTGTTTATCTTCAAAAGCTATGAGAGAAAAAAGGAAATGAAAATACTACATAGAGGGATGACTATAACAACTATATTGTTTGATCAGTTCCAAATTGGCGAAGACTCCTTGCAGCAGCGAATGAAAACAGAAGGATGCGGGCATGCATTAATGTAACACACGCACTGTGTATCATATGCGTGATGTGCAGCGAAAAACCCATGCACGCATGACCATAATCGCGCGAGTATTTCTCACCAAGTTGGAATTGAATTATAGATATTTTACCCTTGAATTATAATCAAATGTTCAATATTGTTTCATATTTAATATTGCAATCACAGATAAATATTTCAGTCAACAAACAAAGTTATTGTTATGCTATTTGTGCAATCTGCAATGTTATAGTCCATTCTCATCTAATATACATGTACACACAGATCTTAAGGTCAAAGATCAAGACCCTTAAGCCATACATCTTCCAGGATACTACATAACACTTCATCACTGAGAGCAGCTACAGTACAGTTCGCATTAGAATGTACAACCCAACTACAATGAAAACGCAAACGTAGTGCAATGACAGTGCAATGATAGTACAATGACATCGCAATGACATCACACAATGCCTTGCAATGTAACCCGATGACATTGAAATATATGAACATATATGGGTTGGATTCCAGAAGCAGACGTTTAGGTTTCAATACTGGGGTTTCACCTTGGCTCACATGAGTGTATATGATAGCAAATGGGGGGGGGGGGGGGGGGGTGGTTCAAATTAGTATTAAGTGCTGCTTGAGGGTTGAAATACTGACCCACTTTTAGGGTGTATTTACCTCAAAAATGGCTGATTCGACTGTGGGTTTTTTGCGATGTTCTAGATTTGTGACCAGCACAAATTACACCCCATGTTTATTTGCAAAAGGGTTGCCTAGCTAGTGGCACATACCTGTCGACTCGGTCCCCACATTTTTTCTACTTGACCTCCATCTTTAAAAATGGCGGACCAAATCGAGGGTCTGGTAAAAAGACATGGCACAAAAGTGAACGGAAGTGTCGTGGGAAGTCACGGCACTTCAGTTCAGTCTTCACTTTTGAGCATCCTCGCAGGGGATTTGTGTAAATTGTGCAGACCATCAAGGATTCCTATTATGTATACCTTATATACATGAGAACCCCCTGGCCCCAAGGTTGCCCACCTTACTATCATCTACCATGTATACTTACACTCTACTACATTATACTTGAGGAGTGCCGCTAATTTCTTATCCTCAACACTCTCCTTCAGTAACGGGATGTCCAGGGAACCTGTCTATCATCTACCATATACTTACACTCTACTACATTATACTTGAGGAGTGCCGCTATTTTCTTGTCCTCAACACTCTCCTCCCGTAAGGGGATATCCAGGGACCTGTCTATCATCTACCATATACTTACACTCTACTACATTATACTTGAGGAGTGCCGCTAATTTCTTGTCCTCAACACTCTCCTCCAGTAAGGGGATATCCAGGGACCTGTCTATCATCTACCATATACTTACACTCTACTACATTATACAGTCATCACAATAAGTAACTGACCAGGTAATAAATGTGCTGATAACTCTAAAAGTATAACTCCTACATAAACATACTAAATTGTAAACATGTTGAGAAATTTCTCTTCTTGAATTTGAGATATTACACACTAAGAATGGCTGTTTATTAAGGAAGTTACAATCCTTAATGTACTGTCAAATCTGATTTTCATTTTCACATTTTCATTTTCAACACGGGGACTCAGACCGGCAAATTATTGATAACTGGTAGTGGTAGTGCCAATTCACCCGTCGATGGCCTGGTTGTTGGATAGTTGGCCGGTGGCATTGTTACGGTTAATCAATACTGCATACACGCTTTACCTGTCGTACTCTCCCCGTGTTGAAAAGAAAATGTTAAAATGAAAATCAGATTTGCCCTAAAGTTTGGGATCGTAACTTCCTCATTAATCAACCATTCTTAGCGTGTAATATCTCAAATTCAAGACAAGAAATTTCTCAACAACTTTATTATTAAATATGTTTATGTAGGAGTTATACTTTTAGAGTTATCAGCATGTTTATTACCTGGTCAGTTACTTATTGTGATGACTGTACTTGAGGAGTGCCGCTAATTTCTTATCCTACACTCTCCTTCAGTAAGGGGATATCCAGGGAACCTGTCTATCATCTACCATATACTTACACTCTACTACATTATACTTGAGGAGTGCCGCTAATTTCTTATCCTACACTCTCCTTCAGTAAGGGGATATCCAGGGAACCTGTCTATCATCTACCATATACTTACACTCTACTACATTATACTTGAGGAGTGCCGCTAATTTCTTATCCTACACTCTCCTTCAGTAAGGGGATATCCAGGGAACCTGTCTATCATCTACCATATACTTACACTCTACTACATTATACTTGAGGAGTGCCGCTAATTTCTTATCCTACACTCTCCTTCAGTAAGGGGATATCCAGGGAACCTGTCTATCATCTACCATATACTTACACTCTACTACATTATACTTGAGGAGTGCCGCTATTTTCTTGTCCTCAACACTCTCCTCCCGTAAGGGGATATCCAGGGACCTGTCTATCATCTACCATATACTTACACTCTACTACATTATACTTGAGGAGTGCCGCTAATTTCTTATCCTACACTCTCCTTCAGTAAGGGGATATCCAGGGAACCTGTCTATCATCTACCATATACTTACACTCTACTACATTATACTTGAGGAGTGCCGCTAATTTCTTATCCTACACTCTCCTTCAGTAAGGGGATATCCAGGGAACCTGTCTATCATCTACCATATACTTACACTCTACTACATTATACTTGAGGAGTGCCGCTAATACTCCTTCATATACAGGGAACCTGTCTATCCTCTACCATATACTTACACTCTATACTACATTATACTTGAGGAGTGCCGCTAATTTCTTGTCCTCAACACTCTCCTTCAGTAAGGGATATCCAGGGAACCTGTCTATCCTCTACCATATACTTACACTCTACTACATTATACTTGAGGAGTGCCGCTAATTTCTTGTCATCAACACTCTCCTTCAGTAAGGGGATATCCAGGGAACCTGTCTATCCTCTACCATATACTTACACTCTACTACATTATACTTGAGGAGTGCCGCTAATTTCTTGTCCTCAACACTCTCCTTCAGTAACGGGATATCCAGGGAACCCGTCTATCATCTACCATATACTTACACTCTACTGTATTATACTTGAGGAGTGCCGCTAATTTCTTATCCTCAACACTCTCCTTCAGTAACGGGATATCCAGGGAACCTGTCTATCCTCTACCATATACTTACACTCTACTACATTATACTTGAGGAGTGCCGCTAATTTCTTGTCCTCAACACTCTCCTTCAGTAAGGGGATATCCAGGGAACCTGTCTATCCTCTACCATATACTTACACTCTACTACATTATACTTGAGGAGCGCCGCTAATTTCTTGTCCTCAACACTCTCCTTCAGTAAGGGGATATCAAGGGAACCTGTCTATCATCTACCATATACTTACACTCTACTACATTATACTTGAGGAGTGCCGCTAATTTCTTGTCCTCAACACTCTCCTTCAGTAACAGGATATCCAGGGAACCTGTCTATCCTCTACCATATACTTACACTCTACTACATTATACTTGAGGAGTGCCGCTAATTTCTTGTCCTCAACACTCTCCTTCAGTAACGGGATATCCAGGGAACCTGTCTATCCTCTACCATATACTTACACTCTACTACATTATACTTGAGGAGTGCCGCTAATTTCTTATCCTCAACACTCTCCTTCAGTAACAGGATATCCAGGGAACCTGTCTATCCTCTATCATATACTTACACTCTACTACATTATACTTGAGGAGTGCCGCTAATTTCTTGTCCTCAACACTATCCTTCAGTAACAGGATATCCAGGGAACCTGTCTATCCTCTACCATATACTTACACTCTACTACATTATACTTGAGGAGTGCCGCTAATTTCTTGTCCTCAACACTCTCTTTCAGTAACGGGATATCCAGGGAACCTGTCTATCATCTAACATATACTTACACTCTACTACATTATACTTGAGGAGTGCCGCTAATTTCTTGTCCTCAACACTCTCTTTCAGTAACGGGATATCCAGGGAACCTGTCTATCCTCTACCATATACTTACACTCTACTACATTATACTTGAGGAGTGCCACTAATTTCTTGTCCTCAACACTCTCTTTCAGTAACGGGATATCCAGGGAACCTGTCTATCATCTAACATATACTTACACTCTACTACATTATACTTGAGGAGTGCCGCTAATTTCTTGTCCTCAACACTCTCTTTCAGTAACGGGATATCCAGGGAACCTGTCTATCCTCTACCATATACTTACACTCTACTACATTATACTTGAGGAGTGCCGCTAATTTCTTGTCCTCAACACTCTCCTTCAGTAACGGGATATCCAGGGAACCTGTCTATCCTCTACCATATACTTACACTCTACTACATTATACTTGAGGAGTGCCGCTAATTTCTTATCCTCAACACTCTCCTTCAGTAAGGGGATGTCCAGGGAAGACTTGGCCAACAGTGCTTGGTCTTCTTCATCGGCTATCTTCAGTAACTTTTTCTCTTCCTAAGAAAAAAGACACAACATGTCAAAGGTAAATTTGAGCCGTATAGAGGTAGACTATCCCACAGTCAGTCAAAGCTGAGATAATTAAGTACACAACACCATAGATTCAGGGTCGATGCATATCCTACACCCACTGGCAATATTTGAGCAGTATAGAGGTAGACTATCCCACTGGTCGGTCAAAGCTGAGATAAGTACACTTCACCATAGATTCAGGGACGATGCAATATCCTATACACACTGGCAATATTTGAGCAGTATAGAGGTAGACTATCCCCAAGGTCGGTCAAAGCTTACAACATTGTAGCTTCAGGGTCTATGCATATTCTAAACCCAATGCCAGTATCAAGGAAGTATTCTCTGCAATCGTAAATCTCCCTCTCAAATTTGGTAAAAATACAGATGAAAGCCAAAATCTCAAAAAGATATGGTAAATTGAGTTATGAATATATTATACATTAACCCTTACAGCCCCGTATCCCATGAAATCCTATTTCCCAGCCTGTCGGTTCCACCTGTCGCTGAGGTAGGTGTTTGGGTGAAATAATGGCCCCGGGCTACATAGCTTCCCCCGTGGCTCAGTTGGTAGAGCGTTCGACTTCAAAGGTCGTGGGTTCAAACCCGGGGCGTGGCACCTCTTGTTGTGTGTTTCCTTTTTTTGCTTGAAAAAAAATTTCGTTGGAAAATCCACCGGGAGTGTTAGGGTTAAATATAGAAATATTTCTCAGCTTCTGTTTTAGATTTTCAATCGCATTAGATATCAGCGCCAAGTTAAACAAAAGACAGCTGATAAATTCTCTGAATTCAGTCAACTATTTCAGGAGCCTGTTACCACAAGTGGTGTGCATGACGCCAGATGGGGGCCGCCATTTTTACACTGCTGTTAATGTTCATGAACAAATTTACTTAATTTATTGGATTTACTAACAGACCAAATGTAAATATAATTACATAAAATTATGATGACTGGAAATTGCCATAAATTTGTAACCCTATTCTGGTGCCCAAAATACATTTTTAAGATCTTTGTTAATTTTAGTCAGGCCAATTTGTCAGAGTCTTTAAAACTTTATATTTTCTCTTACCCTAAACTTATTCCTTAGTATTTTATTCTGCATGTAATCATCCTTCCATGTTTCTTGCATGTCCGCTATCTGTGACAATGTCGGTGCAACAGCCTTTAGTTTGGTGCTATCTTGCACGCCATGTTCAAGCTTGTACATTGGATCTCGGGACCTCTTCTTTATCACTTCTCGATCTGTAAAAATAACATAAACGTTTGCTGTATCTGTTTTTATAGCACATTCCCCAGAGGAGGGGACAGGGGGAGGGGGAGGGGGGAGGGTTTGTTCTATCTTGCACGCCATGCTCAAGCTTGTACATTGGATCTCGGGACCTCTTCTTTATCACTTCTCGATCTGTAAAAATAACATAAACGTTTGCTGTATCTGTTGATAGCACCTTCTCCAGGGGAGGGGGAGGGGGAGGGGGAGGGGGAGGGGGAGGGGGAGGGGGAGGGTTTGTTCTATCTTGCACGCCATGCTCAAGCTTGTACATTGGATCTCGGGACCTCTTCTTTATCACTTCTCGATCTGTAAAAATAACATCAACGTTTGTTGTATCTGTTACTTGTGTATGAAAGGTAAACAGGTATGTGTCACCAAAATGGGTCACATTTTTGCAATAATTCCCCAGATGTTTGGGATATGATTTGTGTTGGAAACCCCTACACATGGGCCCAAGATAAAAAGTGTTTCCCATAAACACACAACAAAAACTATTATGAATCCCTCCCCTCTCCAAATCTTTCCTTACTGCTCCACTAGACTGGATCATCCTGTCTTCCCGATTTTCCACACGGCCCCTGCGAGGGTGCTCAAATGTGAAGACTGGAAAAAATACAGTTCTAAAAGTGTGCGCTGATAAACTCGTGAATAAACATGAGCTTATTCACGCACCAGTGCGCCGGTAGTTTCATGCGGCGTTGTACACAGCGTGGCGCGATAGGGCGCACGTTTTCTTCCCGCGGGACGCAGCGTGACGATCGTTCGATGCACTTCCTTTAAATTGGACCAATCGGATGCTATTTCTGTTGTTGCTGTGTGCAAATGCGCATGCTCGGTATTGGTATGAATATTCATATGCAAAATACTCGTGGAATTCCACGAGTAGATGCAAACTTTTTGGGCGTACTATTTTCCCAGTCCCTATATTTGGTCCGCCATTTTTAAAGATGGCGGTCATATAGAGGGACGCGGGGACCCAGTCTACTACTCCACCAACCCTCCCAACAGCTTAGCACCAACCTTCTGTAAGGACCTGCTCGTTATCAGCCATATCCCATTTCTGATTCTTGCGTCTGGCGCCCTCTATAATCTTGTAATCGCAATTCTGCGGATCCGTCTCGATAATGTAGTAGTTGTCGCATAGATGACACTTCATCTTGAACTGGTAAATCGGGGTCGTGTAGTACTTGCCGACTTTCTTCTTTTCAGCATTGTACCGTACCCCTGTATTTGAAATAAAAAATGTTTAATGTTTAATGATATTATCAGTCTATAAAAATAGTAAGTACTGTATCATACCTGGAGTGTCAGAAAATAATATTTTTTTCTAAAATAACATATAGGGCCATCGTATTCTCTTACATATTAAAATGCGGTTTTAAGTTTAAGCTAAACCATGCATTTAACTTTTGCTTATAAACGCATGGTTTAAGTAAACGGAATTCTTGATTTGTCTCATTTAAATATGTGTCTTACTCACTGAAAAGTGTCTAACTTTAAACATGGGTATTGGGGTAAGTTCAACTCGCGTTCAGCTACAGCTATAACCATTTGCACAAAGTGCACATCGTGAACTAAAGAGTATCTAACAGTGATAGCACAAGACTTTGAAATTGAATTCCTGAACCAGTTTCAAAATAAACAAAATTTCAAAGATGAAGATATATAATGTTACATTTGAAATTACAGGGCTATATCAAGTCTACCCCTTTTCACACTAATCCCACAAATTGCCATCGTATGGAGGGAGACTAACCAAAATCTGGTTAAATTTAAAGTTTAGACCATGTCACCTCACTATTGATGATTAACAATGTTAAGTGCCGCGGTACCATTCCATTCGAAATCTTGAAAGTGCGAAAAAACTAATGAAATAGAGATTTTAGACTTTTACAGAACATTTGAGAACTGTTTTTCTGTCAAAACCTTGTATCTCCATCCAGCCCTTCAGCATGCGCTCTTTCCCCTGAACATGTATAAGCAACACTTCCTATGCATAACCGTTAGGCAGTTTTACTATACATGCTGAAGGGCCAGATACATAGGCCTACAAGGTTTTGACAGAACAGCGATGCTACAAACTCACCCATGCCAACATGTTTACCACATCCCTCACACCATATATTATACGGCATTTCAAACCGGATCACCAAGATCCCCTGACTCAGCTTCTTGGCCCTCTCTCTCAGTGGATGCGAATTCTGATACTTGTTGATTGACTTGTGCTTCTGTGGGTCGAAGTCTGGAGGGTAGTATCGGTTGACTGCCTTTCGGTCAGACTGTATGGTGAGAAATTGAAAAAATTGTAAAATTATTTACTTAATTAGCTCCAATTGGGCGATTTAAAAAAACCCCCACATTGGATAGACGTTGTACCAATGTTGCAACTCCTTTTTGATGGTTGTACGACGTCAATACATGTCATTTAAAAAAATGCCCACTGGGTAGGTTAATCACTCAGAAAAATGACACAATTGCACTCATGATCTACTCATAACATAACATAACATAAATGCATTTGTATAGCGCCACTACATCAAGAACGCAGCGCATGTGGGAAAAAAACAACAGAAAAAGCAAACAATGTAAAATACAGTGAAAGCAGTAACACAAAAACCTGAAAACCAATGGCAGAATGACAAATTAGATTGGATATAAATGATTCTTTAAAGACTTCTTGAATATACCTAAAGAGTTCGATTCCCTGATGGTGACATTGAGAGTGTTCCAGATGTGAGGAGCAGAAATGGAGCATGCCATATCAATGACCAATTTTTCCCAGAGGAAAGGGGGGGGGGGTGTGTATACTCAACTTATTTATGGGTAGGGGTGTGCCATCCAGGGTCTCAAAATTGGGGCTTCGGAGCGGATTTTGGACAAAAAATAGGGTCTTAAAGGTATATTATGTGATCTTTCCAGGGAACGCCCTCAACATCGAAAAAAAATTGAAAGAAGATTTTCTTGCAGATTTACATTTCTGATCATAAATCGTACATACATTCCAAGTTACAGGGCGATACGATTCTTAATTACTTCAAAATCATGATTTTAGAGTGAAAATAAACTGTCGGATAACACCTTATTTATATTTTCACTCTAAATTCACTCTAAAACCATGATTTTGAGGTAATTAGGAATCGTATCGCTCTGTAACTTGGAATGTATGCATGATTTATGATCAGAAATGTAAATCTGCAAGAAAATCTACTTTCTAAAAAAAATAATGAATAGAGGGCGCTCTCTGGAAAAGATCACATAATATGCCTTTAAGAGCTGATGCAGACTCAAAGGAGGATCTTATAAAGGCTTTACTTTATCCCGGGGGAGAAGGGAGGGGGTGGAACTGGGGGTACTTACCTAATTATAAGGTATACGGGGATGTGCCGCTCTAATGGATCGCTTTTTTTTGCAAAAAAATTACTAAACATGAGGTATGATTTGCGCTGGAAAATCCCTAATTAGTAATAATGGGGGGGGGGGGGGGGGGGGGGGGTCACTTTTTGGCAATATCATGTTTCATGCCCCGTAATGATACACGCCAACAGAATAAACTGTGAAATGTTATGGCATTGATTCAGTATGACGTCACGAACGGGTATTAAGCCAAACATGATAATGCCCACTTTTTATAAATGGGTCTATTTTCGCAAAAAAATGCAAATATTGGGTAAATTTTCCTGATAATTTGTGAAAAATTGGGTCTAATAATAATGAAGCAAAATCCTTAAAAATGGGTAGGGGTTTTGAATCTCCAGCGGCACCCGCCGACAAAACCAAATCTGTAAATCTGTGTCACCCCCAACCCTGGGCCGGGGGGGGGGGGGGGGGGGGTGGGGGGGGGGGGGTACTTTCGGCAAAATCGTTCATGGATGTGCCTGCCTGACTTCGAAAATTTGACTTTCTCTATACCTTTTTTCTGGCCAATTTCCCACCCATCAATATACCAATTTTGTTAGAAAAGCACCCAATTTTGCAAATTGAGTGCTTTTTACAAAAAATGCCTCAACAACATTTATGCCAATAATTGGGCGCTTTAATTTAGCCCTGTGACTAACAATTTTAAACAAAACATGACTAGCCCTGTGACTGTCTGTGAATGTGATGAAAACACCCCGTCGCTATACCAATTTTTGCGAAAAAGTACCCCAAAAGGCAGGCACATATAATACGTATACCATCTCAATGTGAGAACCCCCCCCCCCCCGGGTCCCCAACCCCGGGTACTTTATTTTATACATGTACATGAAAAGGTTTCCAAATTCGGAAGCATGATTGACATGAATGATGATTGACTGAACTTAGTAATAGTACTAGTAGTAAGTTAGGCCTATTCCATTTCATTTTAATAAGTTGTGTTGAAATCGAAACATTCTGATTGTAAACTTACCATGATTAGTGCTGCTTATGAGCTTCTAGTCTCTAAATACTTGAACGCGACGTCCCCTGAAGTGATCCTTCACCCACAGCAGTAGTTTTAAATCTTCTTTACCGCAGTCAACACCAGTTGAACGCAAGGATCCGTAATGTTTTGGTAGATTTTCGTTTTCGCGTACTTTTTGCGTTTTCCAGGATTAACCGGTTTACCCATACACGGTGTTTTATATAACTTATAAACGTGGCTCAACAAACTGATGAAAAGTAACAAATCACTTAGACAAGGTTGGAATACTTTCATTTTTACAGGTTTGAATACAATAACACAGTAATTTTGTTTGAATAAATAGCTAGATTGTATTAAAATCAAAGATTTCACACATTTCATCATACTTTTGTAATCTAGAAACGTTTATAAACTGATTGACCTTTGGCATTTTATTCGCTGCTAAACCGGATAATAGGTCAGCTGATCCCGATAGCAGCTCCCCGGATGACACCGTACCAGCCTCAACAACTTTGCTTCCTGATCTGACCTGATCTGGAGAGAGGAGCGTTTCACATTGCTGGCATTTTTCACCTGTAAGTAATTATCTTTTGATTTTATGCGTGATGTAATCAGTGGAGTTTGTTATAGAAATGTATTGCGTGTAGATGACATTATCATTATTTTGCCAAAGCCCAATGTCAGGCAAAATCTGCAAAGCAGCAAAATAAAAATGTGTTGTGACTAAAATAAGAAATACAATGAAGTGACTGTCAGTGTCATATCATCATATCATCAATGTCAGTGATTTAGTTCTTCCCAAGTCAAATCAATATACTCATAATATAGGCACCGAGTGTGTAGTGAAATTTAAAAAACAAAAGCTAGCTGTTTAGGGCACTGAGACCTCAGACTGAGCATGGACTTATCATTCTGAAAAGTCCATGGACAGACTACAGAGACTGTCGAGAGATTCAGATAGATTGTCGAGAAAAATAAAATTTGGAATAAATGAATTGTTCAGATACTAAAATAGGTATGTTAACCCTGAAAGTGTAATAATTAATAGGAAAAGAGTTGAATGACGGGCACTAGAGGGATATTTGTTGAAGCAATTCATATCATATGTTCTTCGGGGGGGGGGGGGGGGGGGGGGGGGGGGGGGGGGGGGGGGTTAAGCACCCATGGATGCTTTACCAGAAGGTTACTTTTCCAAGCTGGGGGGGGGGGGGGGGTGACGTGATTTACTCCATACCGGCACGAAAAACAAGCTATTAAAATCCATCCAATAGCGAGAGTCTAAACCTATTTAATAATAATAATAATAATAATGCATTTATAATGCGCCATCTATCTAGACAACCTATTCCGAGGCTCAAACATTAAAACAAATAAAAAACAAACAGTTAAAATATAAAAACAATTACATCAGTCAATCAGTCAAATCATAAGCAATCTTAAACAGATGAGTTTTTAAAGTCTTTTTGAAACCATCAAGTGAATCACAGAATCGAAGATCTGAAGGAAGTGAGTTCCACAGTTTAGGTGCACAAGCATAGAAGGCCCGGTCGTCATATGAAGAATGTGTCCGAGGAACAGAGAGAAACTGTTTATCTGACGATCTGAGGCGACGTGATGGAATATGTGGATTGAGAAGATCGCTGATATAAGAAGGTGCCATATCATGTAGGGCTTTCCAGGTTAGGAGAAGAAGTTTGAAATGGATGCGATACCGAATAGGTAACCAATTGAGACGCTCTAAAACAGGTGAAATGTGATCAAATTTTCTAGTCCTTGTGAGCATTCGTGCAGCAGCATTCTGAGCTCGTTGAAGTTTATTGAGATTTCGTTCAGTGATCCCATATAATAAAGCATTGCCATTGTCAAGACGTGATGTGACTAAGGCGTGAACAAGTGTAGCAGCAGTATCATCATCAAGCACTTGGCGAATTTCATTTATGTTCCTTATTTGGAAATATGCCCAAGGTCCCATTCTCAAACAATACCAATTTGGCAAGGGCGCATGCGCTCGCAACTCCCGCACGACGCGCACCCCGTCTGGATATGCCCCTGATGTTGCGAGTGGTGCTGAAGATTTCGATGTGATATACTATGAAACTAGAACACAAAATTGATGTGTTCCAAAGAACTTTACTGAGACATACTCTAAATATTACCAAACTTGACAAAGTGACAAATGTTGATCTATTATAAAAAAACAAATAGTGAACCATGGCGCAAAACTATCAAACGAAGATGCCTAAATTGGCTTGGACATCTATAAAGATAACCCGAAGGAACTCCAGCACGCAAAGCTTTGCCGAATATAATCGAGCCACAAAAAGACCAGTCGGACGTCCAAAACCAACCCGGGTAGCAAAGTTTGCTAAGCAAACATCAACCAAGAAGTTGACCCAGTACTTGTGACATAGACCAATGACCGTAAGACCTGGAAAGCAATAGTTGCGCGCGCAATGGCAACATAGCCGGAAAGCGTAGACGATGATGATGATACATCAAAATGACCAAATCATGAAATTGTACACGATAGACAGCGAATTAAGGTTAACAGTTTCAGATGGTAGTTATATGTCTATGTGTTGTGCAAAAAACCTGATTTACTCTATTGGCTTCCTCTGGACAGTGACGTAATTTTACAGGCGCAGCATTCATGCAAGCAAATGTATCTTCCGTCTTTCTACATATATATGCATGTTTGTGTATACACCAGTGCGATAGACAAATAGATCATTATAGCCTAGGCAAGTTTGATGAATTAACATTTAAATACATTATGGTTTGAGGGAAAGTAGTGCAAATTGGTCCTGCTGTGTTGGATGACTGGTGACTACCTCACGACGTGGATGCACTCCTTTCCCGAAATGAACCATGTGGTATTTATCTACTCCAACCCTTTTATATTGCCCATAAGATTAGGCCATATTTAAAAAAATGATTTGTCTCAAAGCTCCTCGTGCACAAAAGAAATCTTAAAAAACCTCTTTCTTTTTAACTTTAAATCCCAAAATTTCACCGATTTTTCAGATTTTCATTGATCACATCATTTTAAATACAAAAGGTCACTTTAACAAGGATTTCAATATTTTATATTTAAAAAAAAAAAAAAAACTTAAAAAAAACCGGCATTAGGTTTTGAAAAACTGAAAATTTTCTATTAATCATTTTTGTTGTTGTTGTTGTATTTTAGGGCCTATCACCATGGCAATGTCGGTAGAGATTAGACAGCTTCAGCTCAACAACGGGGAACACAAAGTATCAACGCTTTACAGGCTACAAAAAGGTAGGTCCAGCCAGTGAGTGTTCAGTCACTGTAGGTTTTTGGGTTATTTTGATCGTACATGTTCCGTCAACACTGCTCAATTTGTTGATGATAAATGAGAGCAAAACACCAGCTGTCCAAAATCGGGTGCTCATTTCTCTGAACTTTCAGGGTTACCCTATATAAATTTTGTACTTCAATGATCACAAATATCATGAACTTGAAGAAAAATGTAAAGTTGAAAAATCCAGTCGCTTTATAAACGTGAGAAAATCGACGCTTAGTAATCACCCCTTTAACATGTCAAAGTATAGGGGGCCAGTTTTAGTGGTGTGATATCTGCAGCGTGGGAGATGAGAAAACAATTTTTGACAGATGGCTAGATTATTAATTTTTACAATTTAATAAAAAAGTCAATTGATATGTCACTTGACATCTGATCAATTTCATACAGGCTTTATTATTATTATGTATATTGGCATTTAGGAAGAATTTTTTTTGTTATGTTGTCCTCGACCGCCCGCCCGTCAGATTTAGGGCCGCTCCGATTTTTTTTTTCATTTTCTTTTTTCAGATTTCTTTTTTCTTCAGATTTTTTTATTTTTCAGATTTTTTTATTTTTACAGTTTAAATGGCATTGAATATTAAACTAAGTGTTTATAACATATAGATGTGCGACTCTTAAAAGTCTTAGTGTGATTTCAACTTCTTGTTGACTGAACTTTGAGCTTCCGCTGGCATAAGAAAATACAAAATAAATTTTAAAAATCTGCCCGCTCCTCCTCTCTGAGAGCTGTGGAGGACAACATTACTTCTTTTTTGGGCTTTAAAGGCATAGTTTTTTCCAAAAAATATGCACATTTGCAAGAGTTTACCGTATACATGTCAGCCATGGATGTATTGGCTGTCCTTAGTTGATCTCCAGAAAAAAAGGGTAAACTAATTATCTCAGAATGTGCGTGCATTAAAATAATGTGACAGGTGGCCCTTTCTGAAAAGACAATTAAAGGGACAATAAGAGATATGTTGCAGGCTGCGCCCTCAATTATGATAAAAACTGGGATTGGTATATTTTTACAATTGTATATGTATGAACTTACAAGGTCTAAAGAATTAAGACAGCCCTCTTTGTACATCAAAACGTCGATTCAAAAATGCTTATCGAGCCACGATCAGCATTTTACGTCAAACAGTGTCCCCCTGCAGCACGCATGATATATAACGCGAACCATATTTACATAGTTATAGAGGGTGTTTTTAAGAAAAGGTTCAATAAATAGCGATGGTATTGTTTTAATCAAGTTTTGATGTGTTTTTGTGAGTAAAATCAACAATAATCAGGGGTGTGAGAGTTCCTCTTTTAAGCTGATTTCCTCTTTTTTAACATTTTTCTTATGCCAAAATGTTAGCCTTTTCTTTTCTTTTCAGCCCATAATTTGGAATTTTTACCCAATTTTACGCTGTTTTTCCTCGTTTTTGTCTGTTTTCCTCTTTTTTAATTTGTGGCCTCTCACACCTCTGAATAATGGTAATTTTTAATGTTCATCTTGAATTCTGAAGTAAATTAATTTAAAAAAAACCCTTCAACACTATTGAAGAGCCAGCGTTTGGACTCCCAATATTTTACCAGGCAGTCGAGCTTTCACAAATTGCATATCACATGTTTCTATGTTACCACAATTGTAATGTAGCACCAAGTTGGCTGCTTCAATGCTTGCAGTCACGTAGCTGCGAGTCAGGTAGTTTAATAGTATTTTGAAGTGTAAATTTACATTTTAGGCAAATTTTACACTACAAATGTTCACCCTCAAAACATTTTTTTTGTAATGATTATGTGTGAATTCATCATGTTTAAGAGAAGAAAAAACAAAACCCAAATACTACATAAAATTGTCATGCTTATCAAATTTCCCCATCAGGACAGTTTTGTGAAAAAAATGATATTGCAAATATAACCATTATTATAGGTACATGTATGCATACATAATTTATTTATGAGCACAAACTTGAACATTTATTTACACTTGTTTAGATTGGCAGAAAACCGTAAAAAAATGCCTGCGAAAAAAGCCACTTTAACAGAAACCAAATTAATAAAATAACAACCAGTGAAAATATATTGGCAAATATTCACAGAATATTTATTTAAATAATTTGCATAAATAATCATGGTTACGCTTTAACCAATTGTTTTTACAAATATTGAAAGTAAAAGATTCAAAGATATTCGTGAACATTTGCCCAGTACATGTATGTATTAAAAAGTATATGAGCAAAATGATGCTGTGTCCAGTTGTCACGTACACCAACATCTTGGTGAGCAGTAGACTCAAGTCAAGTCTCAAACCGTTAACAGGTATTACAAATTTAAGGCTTTGGTGGTGTCCTTATTAGCATGACACTTCAATACCTGTGGGACATGTTCTATTGCATTATCAAATCAAGGTAATTCCTTGATTGTATGTATCATGTTTAATGCAGAAAGATCAATCTGGAAAGAAGGTAAATTAGTAAGATTAGGTGGGAGTGCTCAATCTGCATTTGAATGGCAGAAAATCCTGTATTTCTTTTGGTGATAACAGCAACTTTTCTTCATGTTTTAAATGTATCAAATTGGTAAACATTTTAGTGAACTTTCAACAATTTTGGAAATTTTCAAACATTTCCGCTAGGCCATGGGGGTCAACCATACTTGGCTCAGTATACTTCGCATACCCTGCCTGGGGCCATTATTTCATCAAAAAACTGCCAAACCGGATGACACAAGCACACCGCATCGTAGTGATTCGTAGTACTCAAGAGTGTTAGGGTTAATGAGAACAAAATTAGATACATTTTGAAAAAAGAAAAATTGAAAAAAAATTCGCTCAATAATGATGTGAAAGCAATTGACCCATTTCTTATGGAAAGTCTTGTGTTAAGTCTATCACACACAACCTGCATGTAGTGCATGACGGAGATGACCCAGTTTATTGTGAGGTATCATGTGACCAGGATTTTAAGTATTATAGTAGTGGACATTTCGGTAGTGAACATTTTTGCAAGTCTACAATTTCGCCCTTGGCTATCCTTTTGACTTTCGCCCGTTTTTATTTTCGCGCATGAGAAAATAAATTGGGGTACTACAGAACATGTACACAACCCAGTCAAAACATATTAATTTGTGTGTGTTTTTATTTATGCACGAGCCAAACTGTGGCGTGAACATTTCCAATGGTTCAGTATTTACCTTAGAAGTGGAAATGTTCATGTCACATTAAGGCCCCTTGCAATTAAATGTGAGTTTACTGTTGCGTTTTTGAAAAGCAGGACGAGGTGACTATCTAATATTAATATTGTAATATTTTGGGGTAAAGTCACCAGATTTAATATTGTCGGCATTGTTAACTATTATCCAAGGTACGAATACAATTCAAATGATGTTAATTATGTCCTACC
This sequence comes from Ophiura sarsii, assembly GCA_035610835.1. Classification (NCBI taxonomy): domain Eukaryota; kingdom Metazoa; phylum Echinodermata; class Ophiuroidea; order Amphilepidida; family Ophiuridae; genus Ophiura; species Ophiura sarsii. Next base: position 2,853,377 of record CM069455.1, read on the forward strand.
ACCACCTACTGCCTTGGCTTTGCATTTTGTTTCTTTTATAAAGGAGTCTACTCATATTTGCATCCCTATTTTGAATATTAATGAGATACTCGATCGATGTTTGTAAACAAAAATCGTTACGCTAGCTCGGAGAATTTTAAAGATTGCGATCGTAAACAAACCTGAAATATTACACAGAATGCACTAGAAAACTCAAAAAAAGTTCGGCGGTTTTGATGTGACGTCATGCGCTGAAGCGATTGCGCAGTAATCAATTGCCGTGCCTACGAATATGCTTCAAATGCACACATTTCAATACAAAGCGACAATTGCAAGTTTCGTGCAGAGTATTTTACTTCCCAGAAATGTTTTCCCAACCCGGAAGTATTGCAATTGCGGCTCATCGGCTAATTTTATCGTCAGAAAAGTGTTAAAAAGCTTATGAAAAACCTGTAAACAATGAAATAATTAAATATTTTAAAAATATTACATATATCACGCGGGTGACTTTTGGACGCGCGCGGGCAACAGTAAACTCACATTTAATTGCAAGGGGCCTAATATTTATATACCTTTCACACACTAAATCATGAAAATGGAAGGAAGCAAATTAATGTATATATAGGTCTGTGAAAAAAGCCTATCAATGGGATGCTTTATCAACGCACACAATTAAAATGTTTAAATTTGGCTGAATGCAAAAATATTGCATAGTGAAAAAAATAGCAACAAATTGCATACTGTAAAAGCTGATATTTTCGCGGTGGGTTTTATTTTCGCGCTTTTCGCGCAAATTATTTTTACGCAAAAATTATAACGCAAAAAATATTGTTTTCAACATTCAAGTAATGCATCGAGAAGGTCGCCTGCGAAAAAAAGCAATTTGCGAAATGTCTATGATATCAAAATGCGCAAAAATATCTTTACGCGAAAATATTGGCTTTTACAGTACCTAGCTGATGTATTACAGCGGCATAAGAGAGCATGGTTAAACTGGTCAATGGCAAGGTTTAGCTGACAGTAAGGTCAAGAGACCTTAACACTTTCCATGCTGCAGGTAGCAGACGACATTCCAAAATTTCACAAAATGTTTCAAAAATGTCAACATTATTGAACTTCATTACAATATTTGGAATCACTATGAGAAATGCATTGAAATAAAAAGTACAAACATCCTTGAGATATAAAACATTGAAAATTGGGAAAGGTTTCTGAAAAATCTGTTAAATTGTATTTTATGGTATGGCAGGCCCGTAACTTGGGGGGGGGGGGGGGGGTCTGAAAAGTCCCCTTTAGTGTACCAATGTACCTTTTTAAGTACAAATGTACCTTTTTGTGACACCCCCCCCCCCCCCCCCCCCCCCCCCCCCCCCCCTCCCTGTTACTCCAAAAGGCTCCCCTTCCCCATTGTGTAAAGCATCTTTCGGGCCGGTTTTGACTATTATAAACCTTATAAAGGTACTTGCCTACAGTAGTGACCAATTGATTGTAGGTTGGTTAGTTGAAATACACAAGCAAAACAAAGTTGGGATTTTTTTAGTGCGTCTTTTTTCGTAACGCGTGTTACCGATATTCGGAGCGGTCTTACATTAACATAAGCTAATATTTCATATTGGTGTTAGCATGAGGATCTAGCCTTAAGTCTTGGGTATTACAATACAAAAGATGAAAACTTCATTCAAATTACTTTTACAGTTATAGAGTGGAGAATAAAGATTGGCGCGCTTAAATGTAACGCGTGTTACCGTGGAATTGCCCATCTATATCAGTGAATGTCACATGATTATGAATTAAGATTATTTTGAGCATTACTATATTACGCCATTTAGGGTGCATTATGAGTGTTGGTAACGCCGTTTAGGGTAGGGTTTGTATGTAGGGTATCAAAATAGTGTTCTGGTTTACGCCATTTAGGGTCCATTTCAGAGGTGCTTGGACATGCATGTGTACACGCTTGATATGTTTACTGACTCCCCTCCCCCCCCCCTGATACTGATATTACTTGCTTTTTCACATTAATGCAATTACTTATTTAGGGTGCTTTTTAAAAGCCCATGGACGCGTCTCCCATACCCCTCCTCTTGTAATGACCAATGAGCTCCCCAGGCTCATTTCACAAAATTATCTTTGTGTGTACATTATTAGTGCATAAAATTGCTTAGGCTATATTAAAAAATCAATTGTCTCAAAGCTCCCGTAGTTTATTGATGCGCATTAAAAAAAATTAAAAAAAAAATTTCAAAAGAAGAAAAAAAATCCCAACATTTCACTGATTTTTCAGATTTTCATTGATCACATCATTTTAAATACAAAAGGTCACTTTTACAAGGATTTCAATATTTTATATTTAAAAAACAACAACAAACACCCCCCCCCCCAAAAAAAAAAAAAACCCCACCCCCCAACACCCCGCATTCCGCATTAGGTTTATAAAACTGAAGAGTTTTGAGACAAAAGATTTTTTTTAAATAGCCTTATGAGAGTTGAGGTACAGTACAGTGGACACTGCATTTGCAATTATCACTCTCAATGTCAGATAGAAAATGTCAATATTTTTAATAACAGTTTGGTGATGGAATCAATAAAATGACCACTTTTTTGTGTTTGTTCATTTTACCATGTGATGATTGCAATAAAAAATGAAAAGTAATCATGGTATTGAAAAGGGGAAACTGTGTGTGGGTAGTCAAGCGTTTTTTTAGTCAAGCGTTTTTTGGTGGACAAGTCTAAACTTGGCCACCATAGAGACCAGTTGGATCGTAATAAAACCGAAAATACCTCCAAATTCAGTTATTCAGTGCGAAACTAATATTTTTATTTTATTTTATATTAAATGTGTCTATTACCGTAAACAAAATGGTTCTCTAATTTACAATGTAGCTTTAAATAATAAATAAATTATATCACTTTTTAGTTTTCGATTTAGTTTATTGAGTGGATAACCCTGAACGACACTATATATTATTAAAAACCGTCGCCATCTTCAGAATGACCCCGTGGTGCAGCGGTCTAGAGCGCTGGACGATATACTGTTTTATCGCAGATGACTTCTAAGATTCGAGTGTTCGAGTCCCGGCGGGGATGATGTTTTTTGTGTCATCTAAAATTAACTTTTTTTACTCTCAAATTAAATAGACATATTAATAGCACTCTATTTTGCACATTTTATATTATTTTTTTCAATACAGATCATTTAAAAATATTTTTTTGGATAAAATGGTTTTAATTTTCGATTTAGCAGTAGGCCTACATTACATAACTAGTGTATTGAGTGGATAAACCATTTGCGTTGCATACGTTGCTTTCACTTTTCAGACAACTTGTTTTGTATTAAACATTGGTACTTTTTGATGTTCCATTATATTAATTAATTACAATATCATTAGTTTGTTTATTAACGAGACTCTTTTTTTGGGGTACGAGTGAGCACTTTATTTAATCACATTTTTCTTTTTTTTGATTCGGCTGTTGTGTTGTGTTGGGAATGTGATGTTCGTGATTTATTTTTACATAACGATTGACTATTTATAGTATTAATAATAATTATCCTGGCGCCCCGGGAAAACCAAGTTATTTTGTTGCACTTTTGAATTTGTCATAAATTACGTTTTTCTCGTAATTAATAAACATTGGAATTTAAATTAAATTTTAAATTATGATATTTTTTTCTTATTTTTTTCCCCATAGTAAACTTTACCACATATCGCTCACATAACGACTCAGTGATTTTATTTCAGAAACAACACACTAGTGATCCTCTGCCGACTTCCACAAAAGTCAACAAAACCAATATCAAGTCTTCTCATCCTTTTTGACACTTGTCCACCCAGTTTTTTAGAAGACCTTGTTTCTTTTCATAAGTGTTCCGATCTCTCAAAACACCTAAAACTATGTGTGGAGTTATACAAACAAACTCTTATAGAATACTGAAAAGTACCACTTATTTTGTAAACATTTTTGTGAAAGTGACTATTTTTGAAAAATGTATAATTATTATATTGAAAGAGGTTCAAAGTTTTTTGGACAACTTAACAAAATCAGTTTTGGGTAAAAATCATTGATAGCAATAATGATATTGAAAGGGGGAAACTCGCTATGGGTAGCGAAGCATTTTTCCTTTTCATACAGTAAGTGTTACAATCTCTGAAAACGTTCAATTGTGTGTGGCGTTATATGCAAACAAACGTTATCTAATTTTAGGTGGAGATGGCTTACTTTTGGTAACCCTTTATTTCACCACACATGCATGTACATCAACAATCCTACATACAGCTTGGTTATTATTATTATTTAATCTTTCTTTATTGAGGGTAAAAACAGCTTCAGTGTCAAGCACTGCTTTCCAAGCAGGCCCTCATTTCACAGAGAAAAAATACATAATTATTTACAATATATATACATGGAATATAGCAACTATTTACATAAATACAGAACCATCAGATAAATTCAGCAAGGAAATGCAGAATTGTAATATACTTTAGAACACAAAATTTAAATTCCATGGATCTTTGTTTTAAATTGTTGCAGTGACATATTCTCAAGCTCGGTTCTGATTGTTGATGGCAAGTTGTTCCAGGCATATGCTGCCCTAACATGAAACGTTCGCATACCTGAGTTTGACTTAAATTTCGGTACAACCAAAGTATTACTTGTGTGATTTCTTGTTACATGACAATGGTTATTATGAACAAATTCAAACTGCATCGATAAGTATGATGGACTTACATTTCTTAAACATTTATACACAATTAGTAAAAGGTGATTATGCCATCTTTTATCAAGTTTTACCCATTGAAGTGCATCCATCAAATCATTTGTTGGTGTTCTTATATCAGCTGAAAGTATTATCCTGGCTAAATTATTATGAAGAACCTGTAATTTTCTATGACATTCGGCAGAAAAGTTTGACCAAACTGGTTACATGTGTAGTTTTTCCAAACTGGTTACATGTGTAGTTTTTCTCACTTAACCATGCAGAAAATGCAAGCAGTATATATTGATTTGTGATGTATATATAAAATGCCAAAACCTGATTTAAGGGGGGTGTACCGTGTACCCCTCTTTATGAAGTTTATCAAGCGCTGTTACTAAAGGTTTTCCCAGGAAAGGAAATGAGTCAGAGAAACCTTTTTTGGTATAAAATTTCACTAACAATTCTGATTTTGACCACCCAATAACTTTTTGGCTCAAATTCGTTTGGAATTTTAAACGTAACAAAATCAGTTTTTGGTAAGAAATGCTGAAATTGCACCAAAATCATCTATCACTTCTAGGATCACATATTTTTTTTCTTCACAAAAATGTTTCGATTTTTGAGGGTAAAAAAAAAAATGTTGACATTTTTTGGTCAAAATTTTAAAAACTAAACATTTTTATGAGAAATTAATAGAGAAGAGTCTTTCGATAATTTTGGTGCAATTTCGGCATTTTTTACCAAAAACTGATTTTTGTTACGTTGTCCGAAAAACTTTGAACTAAAGTCAAAATTTAAAAAAATCATCTAAAGACACTTTTCTATAGGGTCCAGGGCTTGAATTAATCGAAGGCAATTGCCTTCGATGCCCCCACCTAGTAGCCTTGATGCCCTCAATTTCTGGCTGTTTTTACTCAATTCAAAAGTACATAATGGCCTTGGATAAAGTTGGTGCCCCTTTCAAATTGCCTTAAATTGCCTGCGCTTTTCATTTCTTATTTCAAGGCCTGCTAGGGTCGCATTTTAAATACCAAAAATGGATTCTCTGACTCATTTCTTCTCCAATAATGTATACTTTTATATATATCACATTACTAGTTCAAAAGTTGCAGCGCATGATAAACGTCATATTAAAAGGGCAACACCCCTTAACCCCGAAATATTCTACCATTTTATATCATTTCAGGTTGGCTTTTACACTTTGCGTTAGGCCCAGACCTACAAGGCAAACAGATACGAGTGTTCTCTAACCACCCACAAGACCAGTCCGCCAAACCGTTTGATGCTCATGAATTCTTCGAGTTACCATGGCAATCAGGCTCTAAGTCGCAGTGCGATGATTCGGACAAGTTCTGTGAGATACGGTTGCATCGGGCAGGACCATTTCGCTATTACTTCACTAGCGATGACAGGTAAATATGACGGAGCACTGATACATGCCGGACACAGATGGATTTGCTCTTAATATGTATAAATGTGCTGTCCATATAAAGTACTCACAAAGAAAGGCATACACTTTGTTTTGGTCATTTAAAGTAACTTTTGATTATTTGGTCACATATTCAATTCATTACGCGGAAGAAAACACCAATTGTTAACAGGGGATTGAGGGGATTGCTGCGCATTTCCCCTCAATGCGCGGGCTAATTCAAATTCAAGTGTCATGCATGGGTTAGGGATATGAATGTAAAGGGATTTTTGTGGAAAGGCTAAACGGCTGCACTGTGTGAATGATTACCTGCCTGTCAATCTGAATCCTGGTTATAACAGTGTCACACACAGGGTGAACCTCACACACACCCCTTTTTCTCCCGCGTAGGGTATTGAAAATGTGACTTTTGAAAAGTGACTAATTTTCTTCAAATGGCGCTAAACATGGTTTATCTTTGTTGTTAGGTGTTATGTTTGGTTTCAAAATGTGCCACAAAGATTCATCCAAATGTCTATCTTGCCTGTTTTGTAAAAAAATGATCGAAAGTGACTTTAAATAGCCTAAACAAAGTGTACGACTTTCTTTTGTTGAGCACTTTACATTTTATGCAAAGACATTCTACATTCTCACTCACTCTGAACGTATCACAATATTGTACCCCTTCACACTCTAAGTATTCCCTCTACACATTTTCTCTGTTCTCTGTCGTAGGATAAGTGCTACTTCCAAATTAGGTCTCGTTAGAACTTTATACGATTTTTACATAATCATTACTTGTCGACCAAAATTATTTAAATCACCAGCGTCATCCCCTTGAATTCCAGTATTTTCAGAATTGTACAAAAACTTTTAATTGTAATTGTTTTCAATGTAAAACAAAACCTCCGATGTGGAGGCAGCAAATTAGCAAGACACCAGCAGGGGTGCCACTTGCTGATCGAAACCGCGGGGGAAACATGGAAGCGGGAGCCAGAAAACCCACGAAAAAGTGTTAGCATGTCAAAACCAGAAGGTGGTAACTTCCAGTCCGCAACTTTGTTGCATTTGGTTTTCTATCAGAATATTTTTTTAAATTTTTTAATTTTTAATTTTATTATTTCCAGCAATAAACAGTTGGGGTCTGGATACTTCATGGTGGACCCCATTCTACAGTTGACCAGCGATATGGACACACTCCCTCTGGATTGTATCACGCATCAAACCGTCCTCACAAAATGTCTGGGGCCATTCTCACAATGGGAAAAAAGGCTCTCGGTCGCCAAGGAAAGCGGCTACAACATGATCCACTTTACTCCAATACAGCAGCTGGGTGGGTCAAATTCGGCGTACTCGTTGCGAGATCAGCTGTCGCTAAACAGCGCGCTTCACGGAGGTAAAGATCCAAAGGTTACGTTTGAGGACGTGAATGGGCTGATACACCGTATGCAGCACGAATGGGGCGTGTTGAGCATCTGCGATGTGGTGTGGAATCATACGTCGTACGACAGTCAGTGGCTTTTGGAACATCCCGAATGCGCGTACAATGTGCGCAATTCACCGCATCTACGGCCGGCTTACGTGCTGGATCGCATATTATGGCACTTCACGCTGGAGCTCACGGATGGCCAATGGGAAAGTCATGGGATCACAAATATAATTAATACGGAAGATCACTTAAACGTAAGTTACAATGAACTGATCACTACAACTTATAAACGTGTAGTTTTGGACAGCGTGAACACTGTGTTAAATGCCTTTCAGAAGTCCAAGAAAGTCGTATGTACCTTTTTACCTTGAAAAATATAGTGACGAATAGGTTTGATGATGGTAAGCCTACAATACAGGCCTGGAAATAGCACCCGCCCTTCTGCCCATAGTGGGTAACTTTTGTGTCGAGCGGGTGAAAATACAAAAGTACCCTCCCGACTTGCAGGTAAAAAATTTCTAATTCACAGTGTAAGTGTGTTACACTGGCTGTTGGAATTTATGTTGGGCAGGTATTTTTTGTGAGTTTCCTGCCCGACTGGCTGGTTGAAAAAAAGAAATTGCAGCCCTGTGGCTTTCTTCGACTTCCAAAAGGCATTTTTAAAAAAAGCTGATAACGAGGCTTGTTAGCCTTATTAGTGGCATTCTCTAAGTCGGGTATATCTGTAACACACTTCTGTCATTAGTAAAACTAAGGTGAGCCCTTTTTGTCATTTTGTGGCCCATTTTGTTCTCCGTAAAGTTGTATTCCAACAAAGTGTCCTTGTGTAATGAACATTTTATGCAGTCATTGTTGTGTGTCGGACACATTTGCTATTGGGATACATGTATATAGGTGTACATGTATAACTTCCTTCCCCTTTGTTCAGCTTTGATTTGAATGCCTTTGGTTTTACCGTTATATTGTTGTCATACTGGCATTCACATAAATTTAAAGGTTGGTGTTCTGATTGCTAGTCCACAATTTTTAATTTTACTATTCTACACAAAGGGGAATACTAAAAATAGTTGTATTCCAAAGTTTGAGTTGCATATAAACTCCAATGGTTCAAGGTGACGTAAAGGTGACATAAAAATTGCCCATTGAGTAGTGGCCGGGTGGAACCACCTTTGTCAATAATTCAATGTATTTTGGCCTATAACTCTAATTGAATGGACCCTATTTTGCGACAAACATTTTACAGAAATAAAAATAAAAATGGGCTTTCTTCTGATATCAAAATATGTGCAAACAAATCTAAAGTGATAAGATATCGTCACTGTTAGGCCAAAAAAGAAAAAAATGTTATGTTGTCCTCCACAACTTTCAGAGAGGAGGGGCGGGCAGATGGATTTTAATTTATTTTTTAATTTATTTTTTTAATTTTCTTTTACCAGCGGAAACTCAAAGTTTAGCCAACAAGAAGTTAAAATCACTGTAAGAGTCGCACATATATATATGTTATAAACACTTTATTTTATATTCAATGCCATTTAAACTGTTTTTAAAAAAAAATCTATTTTTTTTAAAAAGAAATCTGAAAAAATCTGAAAAGAAATCGGAGCGGCCCTAAATCTGACGAGCGGGCGGTCGAGGACAACATAACAATTTATTTTTGTTGGCCTTATGTCAAAACCTCATACGTTTTTCTGACCCTTCAACATTTATAAAGTAAAACTGCGCGACAGTTATGCGTAGGAAGTGTTGCTTTTTTATGTTCAGGGGCAAGAGCACTATAGATGTGTTTTGGCCCTTGAACATGTTTAAAGCAGACTGCCCAAAGGTTATTACTGTATTAGCAACCAAAAGTCTTAGGACACTTCATGGTAATGGTGTCAAAATCATCCCAGATATTACATGTGGATTATAATATTTCACTATGAGTTGAATAATGTGTTGCTGAATCTATTCTCATTAAAGGAGGTGTCCCGCAAACATAAAAGTGAACATTGTATGTTAGAAAAGTGACTATCGAGCCCAACTTTTGTAATTATATAGAACAAAACACCACACTTATGACAAAAACAAATAAAAACCGCTATCTCTCAACATGCACTTTTTAAAATTCACGCCGATCGAAAGTCCCAGTGTCGATGATGTCATAGTTATACAATGTACATGCGCAAATTTGAGCACCGATACCCATGACGTCATCGACACCGGGACTTTCGATCGCCGCGAATTTTAAAAATTGCATGTTGAGTGATGGCAGTTTTTATTCATTTTTGTGACTAGTATGGTGTTCTGTTCTAAATAATTACGTAATTTCGGCTTGATAATTATTTTTCTAACAAATAATGCTCAATGTTGTCCTTGCGGGACCCTTCCTTTAATAAATTCATGTTTCCTGCAACATCTGCTCATTCCGTTCCATACAATTGATGAAAATATGTGTTTAAGTTAAACCATCATACAAATTTCCCATTAAAAATTGCTCATGAATTTTTAATTCATAATAATAATATAATAATAATAAAAACAGTGTTTATATAGCGCACTGTGGATCACAATCCCTCAGAGCGCTTTACAATATGATACATCATAAAATGATAAAAATACAAGCAAATCAATAAAAAATTGCAAGACCAACAATTGCACATTACAATTACGAAGGTTATTTTGAAAGGAAGTCAAAATTGACACACTACCTGTACCATTGGATTGTGTAGGCTATCGCAATTGTTTGTCAATGAATTCACTCAAGTGAAACTAATCCCAAAATTGTTCCTAATCTTTAATCTTTCTCAGATATTGAGAATTTATTTCTTATGCATCTTTAAAAATGGAATATTTGGGAGGGAATTTTAAACCCTTTTTTGTAACATTATGACTTTCAAACAATCCGAATGCCCTATACCTTCTCATTGCAAACACAGGAACTAATTTTACTCTTACATTAATTTACTACATATCAAAGAGAAAATTTTAATTTACTGAATAATTCGGACTAAGTGTTTCCCTATGAATTAATAATGTCTCAAAAATATCTCAAATTTGTTTAAACCAATGTATTAGAACTTTTCATAAAATTGAAAATCTAGAATACCAAAAGCTAACATAGTAGTTCAATAGGTTCCCAGTGTTTTCTGTAAATTTGTAGCATACAAGGTGTTCCAAGAATTTTGGTTGCTAGTGTACATGATTTTGACTGAATAGGGACGATATCATCCTGAATTTTATGTTACCCAACAAAAAATCCATCATGGGTTGACTTGGTGGTACCAAGATACATATTCAAGGAGTTCAATTTTTTTATACACCCTGTAGTGACAATATATCATCCTGATTTTTATGTTACCCAACAGAAAATCCGTCATGCGTTGACTTGGTGGTACCAAAATACAAATTCGAGGAGTTCAATTTTTTTTTATACACCCTGTAGTGACATTATATCATCCTGATTTTATGTTCTCCAACAGAAAATCCATCATGCGTTGACTTGGGACGTGGTACCGCGATACAAATTAGAGGAGTTCAATTTTTTATACACCCTGTAGTGACAATATATCATCCTGATTTTATGTTCTCCAACAGAAAATCCATCATGGGTTGACTTGGGAAGTGGTACCGCGATACACACATTCGTGGGCATGTGTGGCGCAGTGGGTAGAGCACTGGATTCATGATCTAAAGGTTGTGGGTTCGAGTCCCGCTGTGGTCAACATGTTGTGCTCTTGAGTAAGGCACTTTACCGCAATTACTCCTCTTTACCCAGGTGTATTTAAATGGTTACCGGCATTCTTCAGTGCTGGGAAGGTAACAGACTCGCTGTGGAGGAGGTGTAGCGAGCCCCACACAGCAACATTATAAAAAGGAGTGAGTCTGGCCCTATTGCTTTGAAAGGGAGATGGGCACTCCGCTCCTGGTATTACAGGATCGACCGCCTTTACTACCTACCGCGATACAAATTAGAGGAGTTCAATTTGTTTTATACACCCTGTAGTGACAATATATCATCCTGATTTTTATGTTACCCAACAGAAAATCCATCATGCGTTGACTTGGGACGTGGTACCAAGATACAAATTCGAGGAGTTCAATTTGTTTTATACACCCTGTAGTGAAAATATATCATCCTGGTTTTATGTTCTCCAACAGAAAATCCATCATGCGTTGACTTTGGACGTGGTACCGCGATACAAATTAGAGGAGTTCAATTTTTTTATACAACCTGTAGTGACAATATATCATCCTGATTTTATGTTCCCCAACAGAAAATCCGTCATGCGTTGACTTGGTGGTACCAAGATACAAATTAGAGGAGTTCAATTTTTTTATACAACCTGTAGTGACAATATATCATCCTGATTTTATGTTCCCCAACAGAAAATCCGTCATGCGTTGACTTGGTGGTACCAAGATACAAATTTGAGGAGTTCAATTTTTTTATACAACCTGTAGTGACAATATATCATCCTGATTTTATGTTCCCCAACAGAAAATCCGTCATGCGTTGACTTGGTGGTACCAAGATACAAATTTGAGGAGTTCAATTTTTTTATACAACCTGTAGTGACAATATATCATCCTGATTTTATGTTCCCCAACAGAAAATCCGTCATGCGTTGACTTGGTGGTACCAAGATACAAATTTGAGGAGTTCAATTTTTTTATACAACCTGTAGTGACAATATATCATCCTGATTTTATGTTCCCCAACAGAAAATCCGTCATGCGTTGACTTGGTGGTACCAAGATACAAATTTGAGGAGTTCAATTTTTTTATACAACCTGTAGTGACAATATATCATCCTGATTTTATGTTCCCCAACAGAAAATCCGTCATGCGTTGACTTGGTGGTACCAAGATACAAATTTGAGGAGTTCAATTTTTTTATACAACCTGTAGTGACAATATATCATCCTGATTTTATGTTCCCCAACAGAAAATCCGTCATGCGTTGACTTGGTGGTACCAAGATACAAATTTGAGGAGTTCAATTTTTTTATACAACCTGTAGTGACAATATATCATCCTGATTTTATGTTCCCCAACAGAAAATCCGTCATGCGTTGACTTGGTGGTACCAAGATACAAATTTGAGGAGTTCAATTTTTTTATACAACCTGTAGTGACAATATATCATCCTGATTTTATGTTCCCCAACAGAAAATCCGTCATGCGTTGACTTGGTGGTACCAAGATACAAATTTGAGGAGTTCAATTTTTTTATACAACCTGTAGTGACAATATATCATCCTGATTTTATGTTCCCCAACAGAAAATCCGTCATGCGTTGACTTGGTGGTACCAAGATACAAATTTGAGGAGTTCAATTTTTTTATACAACCTGTAGTGACAATATATCAGCCTGATTTTTATGTTACCCAACAGAAAATCCATCATGCGTTGATTTGGGACGTGGTACCGCGATACAAATTAGAGGAGTTCAATTTTGTTATACACCCTGTAGCCCGGGGGGGTACTCACCCAAGACGGTATACGGGGGTGTGCCGCTCTAATGGGTAGCTTTTTGGGCACAAAATCCCTAAACATGGGGTATGATTTTTGTGCTGGAAATCCCTAATAATGGGGTCACTTTTTACAAATGGGTCTATTTTCGCGAAATTTTTGTCTATTTTCCCAATAATTTGCGAAAATTTGGTCTAAAATGAAGCAAACCCCCCAAAAATGGGTACCGATTTTTCCAAAATCACCCCTAAAAATGGGTATGGGTTTTGAATCTCCAGCGGCACACCCCCGACCAAACCAAATCCGAGTACCCCCCCGGGCCCTGTAGTGATAATATATCATCCTGATTTATTACGTATTAATTATACTCACCTCTATAGTTTGGAAAACGCTTGCATAATATCTTGAAAGGCATATTATGTGATCTTTTCCAGAGAGCGCCCTCTATTCACGATATTTTTTAGAAAGTAGATTTTCTTGCAGATTTACATTTCCGATCATAAATCATACATACATTCCAAGTTACAGAGCGATACGATTCCTAATTACCTCAAAATCATGGTTTTAGAGTGAATTTAGAGTGAAAAATATAAACTGTCGGGATTCCGACAGTTTATTTTCACTCTAAAACCATGATTTTGAAGTAATTAAGAATCGTATCGCCCTGTAACTTGGAATGTATGCATGATTTATGATCAGAAATGTAAATCTGCAAGAAAATCTGCTTTCTATTTTTTTTTCGATGTTGAGGGCGTTCCCTGGAAAGATCACATAATATACCTTTAAGATGAATTGCTGCCCAAAAATATGCCTTTATTAAAAATTACATAATTATTTAATTAAGAAAAAAACACTTCGGACACCTATACCCGATATATAGCCCAATTGGGCTACATATCCCCACTTTGGCAACACAGTAGTAGCCCAACCTGGCAACACAGTACTCACAATGCATCCTCTTTAACCCTTTGGTTAACCCTTTTTATGTTCTCCAACAGAAAATCCACCATGCGTTGACTTGGGAAGTGGTACCGCGATACAAATTAGAGGAGTTCTATCAGTGTAGTGTGGAGATTATATTGGAACTATTCAGGGATGCTGCTGCTTCAGGTGAGCTAGCCCCCTGAGAACTACCGGCCGATTGGTCAGAAAGATAGCTACATCATTTATTGCACCAATCAGAGACAGTGTTAGAATAATTGTATCCCTGATAAAGATTGGAGTGAAACATTTTACAAGCTGCATTTGAATTGGCTATTCATATGAGTACATCTTGTAATAATCCAATCAGAACCACTGTAAGATAGACAGGTAGACCCCAGGGGGTTAATGCATGCTTTTAACACTTAGCACGCGGCTATTAGTTTTACTATTTCAAAACAGATTTTTCATAAACTTTTCCCAACTTTCAAATTATATAGATCTCAAGAATCACTGAACCAATACTAGGAATGTTTGTACTTATTTTAATGCATTTATCATGGTGATTCCAAATATAGTAATGACATTTAATTATTTTGACATTTTTTGAAACATTTGTGAAATGTTCGCATGTAGTCTGCAGATGTCTGCCGCATGGAGAGTGTTTAGGGTGCACACTACTAAATAAAGGCCCATAGGGGTACACAATTAGTGATATATAAAACTCTGTTTTAGACCACAAAATGTTGAAATGAGATCTTTTACTATAGGTTGAATTTTGCTTGAAGATGATTACTTTTTCTCACCATGCTAGAAAGATTAACTTCCCAGGCAATGCTCATAACGCCAAAACTATAGCTCATATGTGATGCGATCTGAGAAAACCTGTCGGATGTCGCAAAATGTGAACTAGGGATTATGGGTAAAATAGAAAAGATAAAAAAATAAAAAAAACTTTTTTCTTTTTTTTAGATTTTTTTAAAGAAAATTAGTTTCCAGTACTTTGTGTCATCATCTTTCATGAAATTTCACCTTGACAAACTTACTTAAGTCACTTTTATTATTAACCTTATAAAGTTATTATATTGAATTATGTATCTTTTTTGGCCTGTTTTCATGATTTCTTGTTTTGTAGCTTTTGGTGACATCACAATCATCATTCACTCATAACTTTTTTTGTAGTGATCGTAGAAAAATGATCGAAACAGTTCTGTAATCAGCACAGTTTTAGCTTTCTTATGATATAAATATCTCCAATGGCTCATTCCATGAAGTTGGGGCATTTGTTAAAATAGCAGAATTTGGTACTTTAGGCAGCTTATAAACTGTTTTACTCTATGTGTATATCAATTTTTTTTAGTGTCCAAAAACAGTACTAGGTTATAGTATTGAGCCATGAAAAAAAAATTAAAAATCGACCCTTCCTTGTAGAAAAAAAAAATTAAAAATGAGGTGGTGTCCAAGACCATTTTTGCTAAAAAACGTGACATGGAAAACACAACAATTAATATGAGTTTTATGTAAGCAAAACTATCATAGAATTGCTTGGAAATCGATTTGATTAATAAAAGATACATGTATTCATAGTTTACTGACCAAAACACCTCGTCACGCTGGACTGATTTTTCACCCAAGCAACATGAAAATTGCCTTTCCGATGCTACGCACGGTGTCCACAAAATATATACGTGTAGCATCGGGAGTTTTCATTGCTGAATGGGGGTAGTTCTCTATCATACATTTTTAAATTATTTTCCAAAATTAAGAGCATTTATCAATTGAAAACTATTGCAAATGAGAATAAATTTCATGAAGACCATTCCATATATTCATGAAAAAGTATACCGTGCCGTGTGCATGGTGTCCTAACCATAAAATGTAGCATCGTGATAAACATCCTATGCAATTTGTGGGAATCCCCCCCTGGAGATAAATAAAACATTCCATATTTCTTTTGTAAGGATAGAGGTCAATAGCTATCAGGTTTGTTTGGAATTTGCCACATGTAGGCTAGTTGTATCAAGGTTTCAGTCGCTGGTGTCCCGTTGTAGCATCGGGACTTTTATGTAGCATCAAAATGTAAACATTGGATAGTTTTGTGAATGGTAAGTGCGATAGTAATTATTTCTTAATGTTGCTTGTATGTCTGTATTTATTAATGCATTTTTATTGAAAGGGAAACACTGAATCAGAATTTCTTTTCATGTTATGATATTAATTTTGAGTCACGGACGCCATAATAATTTGGCGTCCATGTAGCATCGGGCATAGCATGGGCAATATTTTGCATTGGGTATCGTTATAGTTCGTTGAAATTGTAATTTTTTTTGTAGAATCACATCATTAATAAACTTTGAAGTTAATAATGAATTAGTTTTTGCTCTTTTAATGCTAATAATATAGCTTACCAATACGATGCTACTTGGACACCATGTCCATGTAGCATTTCATAAAATTTGCCTAATTAGACTAAAACAATTACCCCATTCAAAATTATCCATCACCCAAAACATTCAAAACATTGCCTACATTTTACTATACTTTACAGAAAAAAAGGCATATTATGAGAGATGTATCTAATGAAATATATTAATACACAATGCTACATGGACACCATTTCCATTAGCATTTCACTGATTTCACAATAAACATTCCCTTATTTTAGTTTTATTTACTATAAATAAAACAAATAATTGTAAATCATTTAAGTTCTCTATCCTTTGCTATTCTTTTTCATGTTAAATGAATAATAAATAAAATACTTCAGCATGATTTTAATATAAATATTTTCCTGCAACACAAAAAGTGCAACATGAATAAATAATCTACTCCAATATCAATACACAATGCTCCATGAAGATACTAAGCCATAGGGTTTATTTTGTTTTGCTTTGCAGGTTCTTGACATTAATTCAGAAGACAGTTCTATCGTCCTGGAATTAATGGAGATGAAGACAAGGAACCCATCATTTTCAAAAACTAGTACCTTTCCAAAGAAATCGATCATGGCAATTAAATTATTTTTTTGCAAACTGACTTTTTAAGTGATCAAACTTTTCAATCATCTTTATCAATAATAGAGGATGATTCAATCAGAAACGAGCAAAGAGACTAAGATCACAAAGGGTACTTTAAGAACAACCCTGCATGAAGTTTGTTTCAGTGGACATCTTAAGTTTCTTTGATCAATGGTGTATTGTTATTGTGTAATTGTAAGAAATGGTGTATGTGTATCATAGGTAATTATGTTTTATGCTTCATGGCAGGTTATCTTTTTGTGTAATTTGTAGTTTTACAATCCATGTTATTAATTTTATCGTGTGCTTATTAACATAAAAAGTTAACATCATAGTACATCCTCTCTATTGATCTGAAAAAGATGCACCTGTTCAAGCTGTTCCAAATATTTTAGGGCACGGTGTCCATGTAGCATCGTAATACTTAAGTACACAGAAAAGGTAAATTTTACATGAACAGTGTTTAGATAAATTTCAAGCACTTCACTCTGTGTATCTACTTGATATGATGAACAAGTAGACAAACCATTCACACTCAAATAATTGTAACAGTATGAATAGTCTTATTATTAACAATGTTACAAGACGCGGTGTCCATGTAGCATCGGTAGTGAATTTTATAACATTATACAGGTAAATAATACTTCATATACTTACTTTATGACTATAATGTAATCAATGTGCATGGTTTATAGAGTACTTTACATCAAACAAATATTGATATGTACTTTATTTAAATTCATTATACAAATTGCAAAATAAAGAGTCACTTTTCAATGAGTTTTTACATAAAACAGTTAATCTACGATGTCTTGTTCGTTAAGTTATGTTCAACCTAGACAAATCTGGTTTCTTTTCATGTATTTGTGGTTCCAAGTAGTTAATTGAGGTATAGAAACTTGGCCCACATCTTAAGCTAATTTATTAGAAAATGATATGGAAATGGGAAATGGTTTCCATGTAGCATCAGGATTTTTGGAAATGTCATCCAACTGTTGAACATGTGCGGTTATTTTACACCAAATGTTACATTAAAAAAAAGAGTTCTACATTGGACTTTGGTAAATGTAGAACCTAAAAAAGAAGAAAGAGTTGGAAAATATCCATTTTGAAAATTTCACTTGGATGTCACATAATATGCCCCAACTTCATGGAATGAGCCCAATATGAAAAATGCCACCATGTGGCGGGTTTTCACAGATAGCATCACATGTAAACAAATAGTGAGCGCGGTATAGGCCTACTGTGCGAAGGTGTAGCTGAGGGTCGTGGCTTAGTTGGGCAGGAAGACGGGCCGGCGTGCGGAGGGTCCCCTGATCGATACCCAGCGATTTAGTTGCTGTTTTTACTTCTTGATCCCAGTTAAAACCCCCGTTAGGCGATGGTAGCGTTTGTTTTCCCAGTCTCTTGGCGACGATCAGTCGGGCTATCATATGACAAGGAAAATCTTAAGATTTGTGAGCAGACTCTGTGGCGCGATCAAACAGGTGCAGGATATCCAAGTGGCGACCCGGGTTCGATCCCCAGCACTGGCACAGCAGGATCCCCCATCAAAATCTGACCCGCTTTCTCCACCTGATTCCCAAAAAGACACCCGGGGAATTAGGAACGATTTGTCTACTTGTTCATTCACTCATTTAGTATTTTGGTTGAATTATTGGTCACATTAAGTAAGAAAAAGTCAAGACTCGTGCCGAGCAAAGCTCGCGCGCGGAGTGCCCATCTCTCTTTCATTAGCGTTTGGGCCAGACTCCCCATGTAATACTTGGCTGTGGGGGGTTCGCCACTCCTCCCGCACAGCGAGTCTGTTTTACTTCCCAACATGAATTAATGCCGGTACCCAATTATACACCTGGGTGAAGCGTGGCAAGTGCGGTAAAGTGCCTTGCCCAAGGACACAACACGTTGGCACCAACGGGGCTCGAACCCACAATCTTTGCATTGTGGAGCGAGGGTGAATCCGCTGGACCACACGCGCCCGGTCACATTAGAATTTTAAAATATAGCTACATGTAGATCTTCTGTGACAATAGCTTCACATATGTGTCTCTTTTCCTGTATTTTCCTCTTTCTCTTTTAGAGACTATACATGACAAGCCATTCTGTCCGGCTAGCGATGTCAAGCTGAATCAAGATCCGGATTACAAACGTCTTGGTTGCTATGTAGATCTTCGTAAAGCTATACAATGCTTCAACATTAAAAGGTATTAGTACCACACTCCTCAAGGGTTAAAGGTCATGCTTGGTTGCTATGTAGATCTTCGTAAAGCTATACAATGCTTCAACATTAAAAGGTATTAGTACCACACTCCTCAAGGGTTAAAGGTCATGTTTGGTTGCTATGTAGATCTTCGTAAAGCTATACAATGCTTCAACATTAAAAGGTATGGGGATAATGTTTGTTTGTCCATTTCCAACTTACCCTAATTTTGAAAACTGACAAAAAAGTTTGGAGTAATTCTGTTATACCCTTCACAGGGTATTCCCAGTGCATGATTTTTAAGAACGACGCATACTACTAATGTAGGGTGTGGAGGGTATTACAGAATTATGCCAAAAGTTTTTACTGTACAAATGAAAACCAACCCTAATTTTGGAAATGCAAACAATTTGTTGGCCTAAGTAACACACTATTCTAGGGTTAAATGTCATGAAAGACGGCAAACCAAGAACATTCACTCTCACTTGAATCTGATCGTCTTATGATGACAACATTTGACAAGATCATGGGGATCTAAATATTAAAGAGTGTGTCCCCAAAAAACAGGGTCCAAAAATCTGGAGAGCTTATGGTAGGCAGCATAGCTGCTTCATATTCAGGAATATGAAAGTAAATATATGTGACCTTAATTTGTGTAATTGTGTGACCAATCTGATCTTTTTGAAATACAACGCTTTGAATAGAGCTAGGTCAGAACTTTTTTTAACCTATTTTAGCAATAAAGCATCTTTGCGTTGCACTTGTGCATTGTGTGCAAAAAGGTAGGCAGAGTACACGTACATGAAAGGACAACTCTTATTCGGTGTTACACTTGCATCTGCACAACCGCCTGGGTTTCTTATACTGTAAAAGCAAATATTTTCGCGTAAAGATATTTTCGCGCATTTTGATATCATAGACATTTTGCAAATTGTTTTTTTCGCGGGCGACTTTCTGGATGCACTGCATGATGTTGAAAACAATATTTTAGCATGTTATAATTTTCACGGAAAAATATTTTGCACAAAAAGAGCGAAAATAAAACCTCCGCGAAAATTTCAGCTCTTACAGTACACATTTAGATTAGATATGCAGAATAACATGATAACAGTAAACCAATGTGTTATCTGCACCACATTGAACTTGGCCATATATTTTATGAATCTTTCGTCAATGCACAATATGTTTCGATTTGATTAATTTTCCTTACCTCCACCCGATGTTTTTTAATTTAGTTTTCTTTACCTTAACACACAGAACCGACGCGACCGTTGAGGCCGCCAGATTGGAGCGTTGTTGTAACGACTTCAAAGCCCACCTTGAGGCTCTAAATACCAAAGCTGCAGAGGAGATGTTTGCCGATTTGAGGAAGGCCGTGGACAATGTTATCGCAAATGTACGCTACCATCATTTGGATGAGCATGGACCACACAGAGAGGCTGTTTCCAAGGAGCTGCCGATTGTCACTAAGTAAGTCGACGTAAAAAGAAGAAAAAAAACCCTGTTTTACGGGCGGACAGACCTGTCAAGTAGGGTCGGTCGGGCAATTTTGTTTAAATTATTATTTATTTTGTTACTTAAAATGTCACCAAAATCTGGATTTTGTAAAAAAAAATGTGGATAATATTGGAATTTTCTCATTATATTTTTGGACAAAAAACAGCTGATTTTACATGTTTTGAGAAAAAAGTATCTAAGACATGAAAATAATTATTCGTTTGGCATTAAGGACTAAACTCTATTTATCTTCCTCTGGACAGTGACGTCACTTTACAGGCGCACCATTTATATATATATATATATACGCCAGCGCCTCGAGTAGGTGCGCTTGTTTATGTGCTGCAATTAGTAAAATACTCAGTTACCTCACTGACTCGTGATAGATAAATATACTATAGAATTATTTCCTACATATTAATGAAATACCATAGATTTTTTGTTGTTGAAAATTTTGTTGTTTTCTATATTTGTCCTGTCCACTTAACATTATATCGATGAACGATAAAGGGCACTAGTGGTCCGGTGGAATGAGCACTGCCTCATAATCGGAAGGTTGTGAGTTCGAGTCCCACTGCGGCCAACATGTTTGTGTTCTTGGGCAAGACACTTTAACACACTTGCCTCTCTCCATCCAGGTGTTGAAACCAATGGCGTAGCTAGGTTATTCATATTGGGGCCAGAAATGAAAATGAACCGACAAGACTTTTGTAAGTCAAGAAATGCACGTGTTGCGCGCAATTTTTTTTGACTTAACACCTATTTTTGGCAAGATCGTGGTACATTTTGGCTCTAAATAAGCTTGTAGCAAAGAATGTTGCATTTTGGGGACACATGTGCGAAAAATTTTCATCTGTGTACTTTTGACCATCATAATTCCATGATTCCTGTGGTCAAATGAACCGACAGTGCCAATCTCAACCGACACGACGTCAATATTGGGGGGGGGGGGGGGGGCAATCGCCCCTCTGGTGACGCCACTGGTTGAAACAGGTAGCTGTTTGGGGATAGTCACAATCTAAATGTTTGATTGGAATGTGCGCAATTATCACTGTTTGTATGATATTGTGTCATCTAAAGTGAAGGGAATTGAATTCCATGTATCCTATAGTAACAGTGGATTAAATATGAGCTTTTGATCATATTTGAAAAAGGGCTATACAGGGTGGTTCAATCTGAGAAGATTATAACTAAAATCTTAGATTACTTGCATGCAATTCATCATTCAGTATTCAATGTAATGTCGCGAAATCAGTACCCGTGGACAGAGTGAAATGGGACAGACTTTGTTCAAATAGCTGTTATTTTACAACCGTAAGGTTATTTGTAACGATATTTTCAGCATAGATGGTCAAGATCATATAGTTGATAAATATTGAAAAAGATTTTTTTTAAATCTACAGAATTTCAAAAAACTGTCAACGTTTTATTGAACCACCCTGTATAAAAAAAAATACTTTCAATTTTTTTTAAAAATTTCATCCCAACAGATACTTCCGTCACTATGGAGCCGACACAAACGTGCCAGAAGAAGAGTTACTCATGAATGAAGATGCTGCTCCGTTTCTACAGATAGGCAATGGCTGGGTCATGGATGCGGATCCACTTGTTAACTTTGCTGATCCTGGTTCTAAAGTAAGTAGCAGGGCTGTTCCTTTACATATGGGTGTTTCCATAGTTATAACACCCCCTAGATGCCGCTCCGTTTCTCCAGATAGGCAATGGCTGGGTCATGGAAGCAGATCCAACTTTGCTGATCCTGGTTCTAAAGTAAGTAGCAGGGCTGTTCCTTTACATATGGGTGTTTCCATAGTTATAACACCCCCTAGATGCCGCTCCGTTTCTCCAGATAGGCAATGGCTGGGTCATGGAAGCAGATCCAACTTTGCTGATCCTGGCTCTAAAGTAAGTAGCAGGGCTGTTCCTTTACATATGGGTGTTTCCATAGTTATAACACCCCCTAGATGCCGCTCCGTTTCTCCAGATAGGCAATGGCTGGGTCATGGAAGCAGATCCAACTTTGCTGATCCTGGTTCTAAAGTAAGTAGCAGGGCTGTTCCTTTACATATGGGTGTTTCCATAGTTATAACACCCCCTAGGTGCCGCTCCGTTTCTCCAGATATGCAATGGCTGGGTCATGGAAGCAGATCCAACTTTGCTGATCCTGGTTCTAAAGTAAGTGGGCTGTTCCTTTACATACAGGCTGTAACAAAAGAGTTATACAGTTTTGAAAAATATATTAAAAATATCTCCCGTAGAATTTCTGTTTTGAGCTTTGATGGCGTGCAAGTGGAATTTTCTTAGCTTTCGAATAAGCTTTGTTTCATGATAATCGATGGTCGGTAAGCAGAGATATGATCAATTGTCTAAAGTAGTCATGAAAACACTTGGGCCACTTTGGTTTAATCAATGGTAGAACTACTGGGATGAATATGAATGGAATCGAACCAGAAGTTTACCAGAATTTCTCACCCTGTAGAGACACTTTAGTTAGGATCGGTTTTCCTTTACTGTAGCTCAGGCCTTCTCAAATAGTGGCGCGTGTGCCACTTGTGGCACATTGCATCAGTCCAAGTGGCGCAACGACGCATGAAAAAAAAAAGAAAAAAAAGGAAAAGAAATATATCCCCAACTTCAGCCACTAACTGCAGTGGGGTAAGTCATGATTATTAGTAGTAGGCCTATTGATTATCACTACATTTGCTACCATTTTTTGTACATTTTACCATCAACATCTCTTTATTTCTTGTACCATATTGCATGCAAATGTAGCTCTCCTTAGCCTCTTAAGTCAAAGGGATAGGGGCGCTTCTAGATCACTAACATCTCAAAAGTGGTGCTTCACAAAATTTAATTGAGAAGGCCTGCTGTAGCTCATAGTCACACTATTTATCTGACCAATTATGTATATGTACTGTTTCTCTCAGGTATATTTACGACGTGAGGTAATCTGTTGGGGAGACAGTGTTAAGTTGCGGTACGGCCAGAAACCTGAAGACTGTCCGTATCTATGGGACCGCATGCTGAAGTACACTCAACAGATGGCTGATATATTCCATGGTTTACGCATTGATAACTGTCACAGTACTCCAATACACGTAGCAGAGGTGGGTGCACATTCCAGATATTCAGTCTTGCCAACTAACATGTGTCCCAAACCGTGGCACAAGTGCCCTTAGGCTGCAGTCCACGACAAAAAGTAGCCCAATATTCGTGACGCCCATACTAAATACATGGTAGCCCAAATTTGTACAGACTGCGGCACCTGTTTTTTGGCCGGTGGCTGCCTACCCGAGATGTTGGCAACACTGACCAAATGTGATGTGATCAAGCAAAATTAGTCAGAAATAATTGTGCAAGTGGAAATTTTCGCACATGTAGATGTTCACACTTTGCACATTTTGAACAATTGAGGACCCTAGATCTAAAAGGGGGTTAAACTGGGTTTCATTGTGTCCATGTGTGGACTTGACCCACTCGGGTTGTACCTCCCATCGACTCTTACATAGCTTTACCACATGACTTAACTGTAACATTTGAACAGAGGGTGCAGAGATCTTCCTTGCAGCAGAAACTGATACTTAATTAACTACAATTTCACAAGATTGTGACTTAACCCCCTTTTAGATCTAGGGTCCTTAATTTTGCTTGTTTTTATTTTGGCGATTTGAGCTTCCTTTACATAGACATACATACAAATTGATACTTACGGCTCTGTGTTTGAGTCACATGCCTTGACTCATGACTTGTGACTAGATATCAAAACTTTTCAGAAAATGGAGCAGTCAGGCCCATTCAACAACCCCCCCCCCCCCTCCTACTTTCAAATCAAATGTATGACTTGGTGCCCCCCCCCTACTCTCAAATTTATGACTCAACAGACCCCACCCTCCCCTCAAATTCATGACTCAGCAGTACATTCCCTATTCTTTTTTTGTGTGTGTGGGGGGGGGGGGGGAAGCCCAACAGGGTTGTTGTTTTTGTCGTTGCCTTAATCCCAGAAATGTGACTTGATTTGAGTAATTTGGAATAATTTTCGAATCCATCATATATAATGAAGTATTGGGAGTGGTACTTATTTATTTGCTTATAGGTATATGACCAGATCACTTTTTGGGGCTATGATTTTTTTTTCACATCAAGATATGTTGGTATCAGAAGAATCCCCATATTTTTCTCATTATGTCTGTAAAATATTAGGGGCCAGAAATGTTTCATTTGGAAATTATAGGCTAAAATGTGGTGAATTACTGCCAAAGGTGGTTAACCACCAACCAGTCTGTGTACTACTCAATTGGCACATGTCTTTTGACCTTGCGCTTCTAGAAATAGAACCATTGGAGTTATGCAACTCAAACTTTGGAATGCAACAATTTTAAGGATGACCTTTCATGTAAAGTAGAAAACATCTAGTTAAAAATCAGGTCATCTACCTTTAAATCTCTAGTTACTTTGTCAAAAGTTATTCAAGCCTATTTCCTTGTAATTTAAGGGGGCTGTCTGTGCACCTTCGCATAGCCTCCGTAAAACTGCCGTAACTTCTTCATTATTCATTTAATCTTAATAAAAGTATACATTTTTTTGCAGGAAAGGGTTCAATGAATCCAACTATGATCATGAAATTGACCATTTTGGAGAAAATTGTAAAAAACATGTTTTTTGACCCATTTTAGGTTTGGAAAAGATAACTCAAAATATATTTTGTTAAATTTTGTCATACTAGTTTTATTATATTCCTCATGCAATTCCCTAGGAATAGTTTTTTTTTTTTAATTTTTACTTTATTATTTTTTGAATTACAGACCAAAAGTGCCAAAAAACCTGTTTTTTAACCTCCAAAATCGTGAAAATCACGTTTTTTGGTAAAAAATCATATTTTTTGGCACTTTTTGTTCGACAATTCAAAAAATAATAAAGTAAAAATTTAAAAAAAAAAGATTCCTAGGGAATTGCATGAGGAATATAATTAAACTAGTATGATAAAATTTAACAAAATATATTTTGAGTTATCTTTTCCAAACCTAAAATGGGTCAAAAAACGTGTTTTTGTCTCGCCTGATGTAATCAGAAAGAGACTATGTTATCACTATTTCTGTCCGGCGTCCGCCGTATGCCGTCCGCCGTATGCCGTCCGCCGTGTGCTAAGAAATACCTTTGTGACGCGATATCTGGAGATCCGTAAGGCCTATCGTGATGGGTCTTGGTGGAGGGAAGGGGGGTGGTGCGTTCTGTTGCTGATTGATTTTTCAAGGTCATCGGGGGTCATACAAGGTCATCGGGGTCAAATATGCTTAACACTTTTGAGACGCGTTGTGACGCGATATCTAGAGATCCGTAAGGCCTATCTTGATGGGACTTGATGTCAGGAAAGGGGGTGGGGTGTTCTTTTGCTGATTAGATTTTCAAGGTCATTGGAGGTCATTCAAGGTCATCGGGGTCAAATATGGGGTCAAATAAGATCCGTAAGGCCGATCTTGATTGGATTTGGTGGAGGGAAGGGGGTGGTGTGTTCTTTTTGCTGATTAAATTTTCAAGGTCATCGGAGGTCATTCAAGGTCATCAGGGGTCAAATATGGGGTCAAATAGATCAGTAAGGCCTATCTTGATGGGATTTGGTGGAGGGAAGGGGGTGGTGTGTTCTTTTTGCTGATTAAATTTTCAAGGTCACCAGAGGTCATCGGGGTCAAATATGGGGTCAAATAGATCAGTAAGGCCTATATTGATGAGATTTGGTGGAGGGAAGGGGAGTGGTGTGTTCTTTTTGCTGAATAAATTTTCAAGGTCATCAGAGGTCATTCAAGGTCATCGGGGGGTCAAATAAGATCCATAAGGCCTATCTTGATTGGATTTGGTGGAGGGAAGGGGGGGATGGTGTGTTCTTTTTGTTCTTAATTTTTCGGGGTCATCAGGGGTCAAATATGGGGTCAAATAGATCAGTAAGGCCTATCTTGATGGGATTTGGTGGAGGGAAGGGGGGGGGTGTGTTCTTTTTGTTGATTAATTTTTCGGGGTCATTGGGGGTCAAATAGATCAGTAAGGCCTATCTTGATGGGATTTGCTGGACGGAAGAGGGATGGTGTGTTCTTTTTGTTGATTAATTTTTCGGGGTCATTGGGGGTCAAATATGGGGTCAAATAGATCAGCAAGGCCTATCTTGATGGGATTTGGTGGAGGGAAGGGGGTGGTGTGTTCTTTTTGTTGATTAATTTTTCGGGGTCATTGGGGGTCAAATATGGGGTCAAATAGATCAGTAAGGCCTATCTTGATGGGATTTGGTGGAGGGAAGGGGGGTGGTGTGTTCTTTTTGTTGATTAATTTTTTGGGGTCATCGGGGGTCAAATATGGGGTCAAATAGATCAGTAAGGCCTATCTTGATGGGATTTGGTGGACGGAAGAGGGATGGTGTGTTCTTTTTGTTGATTAATTTTTCGGGGTCATCGGGGGTCAAATATGGGGTCAAATAGATCAGTAAGGCCTATCTTGATGGGATTTGGTGGACGGAAGAGGGATGGTGTGTTCTTTTTGTTGATTAATTTTTCGGGGTCATCGGGGGTCAAATATGGGGTCAAATGGATCAGTAAGGCCTATCTTGATGGGATTTGGTGGACGGAAGAGGGATGGTGTGTTCTTTTTGTTGAATAATTTTTCGGGGTCATTGGGGGTCAAATATGGGGTCAAATAGATCAGTAAGGCCTATCTTGATGGGATTTCGTGGAGGGAAGGGGGGTGGTGTGTTCTTTTTGTTGATTAATTTTTCGGGGTCATCGGGGGTCAAATATGGGGTCAAATAGATCAGTAAGGCCTATCTTGATGGGATTTGGTGGACGGAAGAGGGATGGTGTGTTCTTTTTGTTGGTTAATTTTTCGGGGTCATCGGGGGTCAAATAGATCAGTAAGGCCTATCTTGATGGGATTTGGTGGAGGGAAGGGGGGTGGTGTGTTCTTTTGGTTGATTGATTTTTTGGGGTCATCGGGGGTCAAATATGGGGTCAAATAGATCAGTAAGGCCTATCTTGATGGGATTTGGTGGAGGGAAGGGGGGTGGTGTGTTCTTTTTGTTGATTAATTTTTCGGGGTCATCGGGGGTCAAATATGGGGTCAAATAGATCAGTAAGGCCTATCGTGATTGGATTTGGTGGAGGGAAGGGGGGTGGTGTATTCTTTTTGCTGATTAAATTTTCAAGGTCATCGGAGGTCATTCAAGGTCATCTGGGGTCAAATAAGATCCGTAAGGCCTATCTTGATGGGATTTGGTGGACGGAAGAGGGATGGTGTGTTCTTTTTGTTGATTAATTTGTCGAGGTCATCAGAGGTCATCTGGGGTCAAATAAGATCCGTAAGGCCTATCTTGATGTGATTTGGTGGAGGGAAGGGGGTTGGTGTGTTCTTTTTGCTTATTAAATTTTTAAGGTCATCAGAGGTCATCTGGGGTCAAATAATATCTGTAAGGCCTATCTTGATGTGATTTGGTGTAGGGAAGGGGGTTGGTGTGTTCTTTTTGTTTATTAAATTTTTCAAGGTATTACATCCCTTGCATTAACTACAATGCATACCTCTGTGACAGTGCTACATTGTATCATATGTTTCATCATCATTTCTTTCAAGTCACTTTTGATGAACAGGCGAGACGCGCCGTTCGAGAACCGCCTTGTTTATCATTTTCTCCCAAAATGGTCAATTTCATGATCATGGTTGGATTCATTGAACCCTTTTCTGCAAGAAAATGTATACTTTTATATAGATTTAATGAATAATAAAGAAGTTACGGCAGTTTTACGGAGGCTGTACCTGAAGGTGCACAGCCCCCTTAACCTTTGATTATACATTTCTTCAACAGTATTTGATAGCTGAAGCGCGGCAAGTGAGACCTGAGCTGTACGTTGTAGCAGAGTTGTTTACATCATCAGAAGATACAGACAATATGTTTGTCAACAGAATCGGAATTAACTCACTAATACGAGGTACGTGAATTAACCCACTAATACAAGGATACTGACAATATGTGACCAGTCGCGTCAAAAAGGACATGTTGTCGGCAAACACAGTTTTGAGATAGAGGGCAATATATGTAATGAAATATATAAGGAAAATAATAGAAACAAATATGTTTCTTCAATTCAAATCTTGTGATTACAAAGTCCGATTACATTCAACATAGTATCATTTCAAAGCTTAAAATGTGCTCTTTCAAGTCATACCAATAACTCAGAATTGACTCTGGCCTCCAACATGTCCATTTTGATGTGACGGGTCACATATGTTTGTTAACAGAATCGGAATTAACTCGCTAATACGAGGTACGTGAATTACCTATGTTTTAACCTGTGACATAAGGCGAGGAAAAAAGAAAACCCTGTTTTACAGGCCTGACCGACCCACTTTTTGCGTTTTTCAACATTTGTTTCTTCTTTTTTGAATTTCTTTTCTCAAATCATGTAAAATTAGCTGTTTTTTTGCAGAAAATCTGTAGAAAAAAATGTTTTGCAAATTTGTAAAAAGAATTCCTGATTTTGGCAGATTCTGGTGACAATTTTAATTTTAAAAAAACCTGACCGACCGACCCTACTTGACAGGTCTGTCAGCCCGTAAAACAGGGTGTGGTTTTTATCGTCGCTTAAAGGCAAAATGAAAAAATGAATGTGTTAAGCATTATATTCCCTCCCACTTCCTTTTCTGGGTCTATTTCAGTTTGATTTTTTTCTTCTTCTTTTCAGTAGTAACTTTTTTGTTCAGGTGTTTCAGAGTTTGAGATGTTTGTAACAGCTTTGTTTCTTTCTAACATGCATTTTAAACAAGTTTTGTGATGACTTACCCCTCAGAACCATGACATAAAAACAATTTAAAGAGGCCTCCTTCTCTGTAAGGTTCACATTTTTCGCTAATAAGGGATATTGTGTGCTTAAATGTTTTTTAAATGGTGCCTCCATCTTTTTTTTTTGAAAACGTCTGGAAGCTAAACATGTGTTTTTTTATTTGCCAAACTTTCCAGACCGATTAAAGCTGTGCGCTGTATTCTGGTTGTGGGTTAAGCTCAAGCTAATTCTGTTTGAAGCATTAATGTTGATATGGCTGCGGTATGCTTGTAGGGTATCACATACTTAACTCATGTGCATCACATGCCACTCATGGCTAGGAGCATTAAGTTTATCTCATGTGTAAGATATGGGGTCAAAGGTCATTTCAGCATCCGCTCCGTATTCATGGAACAAATTACCACCATAATGTTCTGCCATATACTTCTATTGAATGTTTCACAGAAAGAAAACAACTTAATAAACTTTAAAACTTATTTTGTGATGAGCAATCAATGAAGGTTAACTGTGATGTGTTTGTTTGTTTTCCATTTCAATTTTGTATGTACGGATGTAAGGCCAAGAAAAAGAAAAAAGATTTGTCTCATATACCCCGTGCGCATAAGTATGTGGAGTCATTATTTGCTGCATAACCCTGCGCAATTAGCCCACTTTTGGGATTTTGGGTTTTTTTTAGTTTGAAAAAAAAAAATTGAATTTTAGCATAGAGATTTTTCTATACAAATAAATAATCGCATGTCACATAGCTATTTACCCAAATGTATGTGAGGCAGCCCTTTTTTGTGGCCTAATTTGTTGTCTATTTGTTTTCTGTTCATGCGTCATGTACATCTTTGTAGGGGGATACCAAGGCTTCAGAAGTATTTATTATTTATATTATCCTATGTTTAGTGCATGGCTATCATTCTTATGATTATCCTACGGGGATCACACCCTTTAAGGTGATATTATGGTATGATATTGTCAAACTATGGGCACATATGGTTATGGGTATCACATAATGAACTTATCACATGGTATCACATGGAAATTTCAATCATATCACATGGGTATCACATGGTTACTCATACATATCACACTGTTCTTTCAAATTTAATATATTGTTAACTCATTACTATCACATGGTTAACTCATTGCTATCCCATAATTAACTCATTACTATCACATGGTTAACCAATTGCTATCACATGGATAACTCATTGCTATCACATGGTTAACTCATTGCTATCACATGGTTAACTCATTGCTATCACATGGTTAACTCATTGCTATCACATGGTTAACTCATCCCTATCACATGGTTAACTCATTGCTATCACATGGTTAACTCATTGCTATCACATGGTTAACTCAATGCTATCACATGGTTAACTCAATGCTATCACATGGTTAACTCATTGCTATCACATGGTTAACTCATTGCTATCACATGGTTAACTCAATGCTATCACATGCATGGTTAACTCATTGCTATCACATGGTTAACTCATTGCTATCACATGGTTAACTCATTGCTATCACATGGTTAACACATTGCTATCACATGGTTAACACATTGCTATCACATGGTTAACTCATTGCTATCACATGGTTAACTCATTGCTATCACATGGTTAACTCATTACCATCACATGGTTAACTCATTGCTATCACATAATTAACTCATTACTATCACATGGTTAACCAATTGCTATCACATGGATAACTCATTGCTATCACATGGTTAACTCATTGCTATCACATGGTTAACTCATTGTTATCACATGGTTAACTCATCGCTATCACATGGTTAACTCATTGCTATCACATGGTTAACTCATTGCTATCACATGGTTAACTCAATGCTATCACATGGTTAACTCAATGCTATCACATGGTTAACTCAATGCTATCACATGGTTAACTCATTGCTATCACATGGTTAACTCATTACTATCACATGGTTAACACATTGCTATCACATGGTTAACTCATTGCTATCACATGGTTAACTCATTGCTATCACATGGTTAACTCATTGCTATCACATGGTTAACTCAATGCTATCACATGGTTAACTCATTGCTATCACATGGTTAACTCATTGCTATCACATGGTTATCTCAATGCTATCACATGGTTAACTCATTACTATCACATGGTTAACTCATTGTTGATATATGATTATACCTTTGGATAGTACATTGTTTACACATGGGAATCACATGGTTTTAATATAGGTATCACATTGTCATTTTAGTCATCACATTGTTGTGGGAAACATGGTCATCTTATGAGTATCACATTGTGAACTTATTACATGGTTAACTCTGTGGTATACCAAGTTTATCCCTTGTGTATCATGGTTATCCCATATGTAACGCATCAATAAAACAGAGGTGTTGTTATCGTATCGAGAGGGATCAGTTTTTCTCTCATATGGTAGTAGCGCATGTTTCTTTGATTGGTTTGACATGATAAACTTATCGTATCAAAATTTGGCCAAAACATTAAACAACCATTTTGCTGTGTTGTAGAGCTTCTATCTATTGACTTTTGAGGACAAAATAGTGATGATTTTGGCACATTCAGATTGAGACCTCCCCATATTTATCAAACATGTGGCTGAGCTCTGAAACAAGTAATCGCTATAAATGTGGTTTCATTGAAAAGATGAACACGTCAAATTTCCATTGGGATTCATTACAATATGAGCATATCCAGTGATATTCAAAAATATTGTGATTGGGAAGAAAAAAATCTGAATTTTTTTGTGCATTCTATATCTTAATCTCTAAACAATTATGACGTTATTAAATTATTTCTTTCCCCTTATACTTTTCTCCCCCACCCCTCGTCTCCTTATGGTCACTTTACAACCCTAGAGGCCATGAGTGCGGGAGATTCCCATGAGGAAGGTAGACTGGTATATCGCTATGGAGGAGAGCCAGTAGGGTCATTTCTACAAGCACATCACAGACCGTTACAGCCAAGTATAGCCCATGCGTTATTCATGGATGTCACCCATGACAACCAGTGTCCCATTGAGGTGAGTCACAGAAGGTAGACTGGTATATCGCTATGGAGGTGAGCCAGTAGGGTCATTTCTACAAGTACATCACAGACCGCTACAACCAAGTATAGCCCATGCGTTATTTATGGATGTCACCTATGACAACCAGTGTCCCATTGAGATGAGTGTTAAAGGTAGATTGGTATATCGCTATGGAGGAGAGCCAGTAGGGTCATTTCTACAAGCACATCACAGACCGTTACAGCCAAGTATAGCCCATGCGTTATTCATGGATGTCACCCATGACAACCAGTGTCCCATTGAGGTGAGTCACAGAAGGTAGACTGGTATATCGCTATGGAGGTGAGCCAGTAGGGTCATTTCTACAAGCACATCACAGACCGTTACAGCCAAGTATAGCCCATGCATTATTTATGGACGTCACACATGACAACCAGTGTCCCATTGAGGTGAGTCACAGAAGGTAGACTGGTATATCGCTATGGAGGAGAGCCAGTAGGGTCATTTCTTACAAGCACATCACAGACCGTTACAGCCAAGTATAGCCCATGCATTATTTATGGACGTCACACATGACAACCAGTGTCCCATTGAGGTGAGTCACAGAAGGTAGACTGGTATATCGCTATGGAGGAGAGCCAGTAGGGTCATTTCTTACAAGCACATCACAGGCCGTTACAGCCAAGTATAGCCCATGCATTATTTATGGACGTCACACATGACAACCAGTGTCCCATTGAGGTGAGTCACAGAAGGTAGACTGGTATATCGCTATGGAGGAGAGCCAGTAGGGTCATTTCTACAAGCACATCACAGACCGCTACAGCCAAGTATAGCCCATGCATTATTTATGGACGTCACACATGACAACCAGTGTCCCATTGAGGTGAGTCACAGACCGTTAAGGTAGATTGGTATATCGCTATGGAGGTGAGCCAGTAGGGTCATTTCTACAAGCACATCACAGACCGCTACAGCCAAGTATAGCCCATGCATTATTTATGGACGTCACCCATGACAACCAGTGTCCCATTGAGGTGAGTCACAGAAGGTAGACTGGTATATCGCTATGGAGGAGAGCCAGTAGGGTCATTTCTACAAGCACATCACAGACCGTTACAGCCAAGTATTGCCCATGCGTTATTTATGGACGTCACCCATGACAACCAGTGTCCCATTGAGGTGAGTCACAGAAGGTAGACTGGTATATCGCTATGGAGGTGAGCCAGTAGGGTCATTTCTAAAAGCACATCACAGACCGTTACAGCCAAGTATAGCCCATGCATTATTTATGGACGTCACCCATGACAACCAGTGTCCCATTGAGGTGAGTCACAGACCGTTAAGGTAGACTGGTATATCGCTATGGAGGAGAGCCAGTAGGGTCATTTCTACAAGCACATCACAGACCGTTACAGCCAAGTATAGCCCATGCGTTATTTATGGACGTCACCCATGACAACCAGTGTCCCATTGAGGTGAGTCACAGACCGTTAAGGTAGACTGGTATATCGCTATGGAGGAGAGCCAGTAGGGTTGTTTCTGCAAGCACATCACAGACCGCTACAGCCAAGTATAGCCCATGCATTATTCATGGACGTCACACATGACAACCAGTGTCCCATTGAGGTGAGTCACAGACCGTTAAGGTAGATTGGTATATCGCTATGGAGGTGAGCCAGTAGGGTCATTTCTACAAGCACATCACAGACCGCTACAGCCAAGTATAGCCCATGCGCTATTCATGGACGTCACCCATGACAACCAGTGTCCCATTGAGGTGAGTCACAGACCGTTAAGGTAGACTGGTATATCGCTATATATGGAGGTGAGCCAGTAGGGTCATTTCTACAAGCACATCACAGACCGCTACAGCCAAGTATAGCCCATGCATTATTCATGGATGTCACCCATGACAACCAGTGTCCCATTGAGGTGAGTGTTAAAGGTAGATTGGTATATCGCTATGGAGGAGAACCAGTAGGGTCATTTCTGCAAGCACATCATAGACTGTTACAGCCAAGTATAGCCCATGCGCTATTCATGGACGTCACCCATGACAACCAGTGTCCCATTGAGGTGAGTCACAAAAGGTAGACTGGTATATCGCTATGGAGGTGAGCCAGTAGGGTCATTTCTGCAAGCACATCACAGACCGCTACAGCCAAGTATAGCCCATGCGTTATTCATGGATGTCACCCATGACAACCAGTGTCCCATTGAGGTGAGTCACAGACCGTTAAGGTAGATTGGTATATCGCTATGGAGGAGAGCCAGTAGGGTCATTTCTGCAAGCACATCACAGACCACTACAGCCAAGTATAGCCCATGCGTTATTCATGGATGTCACCCATGACAACCAGTGTCCCATTGAGGTGAGTCACAGAAGGTAGACTGGTATATCGCTATGGAGGAGAGCCAGTAGGGTCATTTCTACAAGCACATCACAGACCGTTACAGCCAAGTATTGCCCATGCGTTATTCATGGACGTCACCCATGACAACCAGTGTCCCATTGAGGTGAGTCACAGACCGTTAAGGTAGACTGGTATATCGCTATGGAGGTGAGCCAGTAGGGTCATTTCTACAAGCACATCACAGACCGTTATACAGCCAAGTATAGCCCATGCGTTATTCATGGATGTCACACATGACAACCAGTGTCCCATTGAGGTGAGTTTTTAAAATATGGAAAAAATTGATTAAATTAGGGTCATTTCTGCAAGCACATCACAGACCGTTGCAGCCAAGTATTATAGCCCATGCGTTATTCATGGATGTCACCCATGACAACCAGTGTCCCATTGAGGTGAGTTTTTAAAATATGGAAAAAATTGATTAAATTAGGGTCATTTCTGCAAGCACATCACAGACCGTTGCAGCCAAGTATTATAGCCCATGCGTTATTCATGGATGTCACCCATGACAACCAGTGTCCCATTGAGGTGAGTTTTTAAAATATGGAAAAAATTGATTAAATTAGGGTCATTTTTGCAAGCACATCACAGACCGTTGCAGCCAAGTATAGCCCATGCGTTATTCATGGACATCACCCATGACAACCAGTGTCCCATTGAGGTTAGTGTTAAAGATATGAAGAAAAATTAAATGAAAGGTTAGTTTTATCCGAAATAACCAGTATAAAGGTAGGTGTTCCTATTTCTGGTCCAATTTCCAACTTGATGTTTTCTATTCTACATGAAGGGTCATCCATAACATCTTCATATTTCGAAGTTGTTCTTATTATAAAAGCCCAAGGTGACATGAAACTTGCCCATTGAGTAGTGCACAAAAAGGCCGTAGTGCACAAAGAGAGCACGTGTGGTCTAGTGGATAGCATGCCGGTCTCACGATGCAAAGATTGTGAGTTCGAGCCCCGCTACAGCCAACTTGTTTGTATCCTTGGGCAAGGTACTTAGTCTCAATTGCTTCGTCGACCCAAGCGACATTGGGGAGCTGTTAGGGAATATTACAATCTAAGTGCTGATACTGTGTGCGCCGTCGGTAGCCTGGTAAATGAAGCGAAATGATTCTGACGATTTCCTAATGGCAGCAAAAAAAACAGTGGTTCGGAAGTCACATATAAATGGTGGTCCCGTGCATCGGAAGAGCAATACCCGAGCACGTTAAAAGGTTACAGACTCTTTCGTAAAGAGTAGGGGATCATCCCGGTCTGTATCTATTCACACATCTAACGGACCCCAATGGAAATAAGCTAATAAGCTTATTGGGTTATCCAGGGTCGTAGGACTCAAATTATATCAAATCAAATCAAATCAAATGGTTAACCCTAAAGCACTCCGCTCCTGGGATTACAGGATCAACGGCCTTCACCTATCCACTTTTCTCTGTTTTCTTTAAACCTTGGTTTTTAGAAAACTTTATGTTGTACAAATCCATTTTGTTCAATCTACAATCCTGATGAACTTATTCAAATCTTTAAACCTCAGTATCTGTATGTTTACATTTAGGTGAGATCTGTGTATGATCTGTTACCGAGTGCTGCGCTAGTCTCTATGGCATGTTGTGCTGTAGGCTCTTCCCGAGGCTATGATGAGCTAGTACCACATCATGTAAGTATAGGGAGCACAGCACCAAGACGCTCTCCATAGACTTTACTGTTAAAAAAGGCTTACTTAAATGGCTCTAGTTTCTAAATTAGCCAACCAATTTCAATGACATTTTGATATGTTTTACTCACAAGGGTAATCTACAACATATCTCAATATGAAGCAAACTTTCTCGTGCACTTTTTTTGCTATAAGCCGCCGCATAACAACGTAGTGATATGCCTACCTAAATTCGGTCTCCGGTCTGGATATCACCGCGTGTGTAAATCGGTCCGTGAAATTAAAATTGACCTCAAATCACCTAGTTTAAATGTCAGAACATCAACTACACATTTCAAACACAACATATTAGTGAAAAATTATATCATAAACCGTCAAAAAATAACTCTCTTTCCCGCCAAATAGGAACTATTGTCGTGATAAACTTTGAGTGATCGCGACGATAGCGTGTCGCGATACCTATTTAGGTATGTGCTCCCTTATAGAGCACAAATTTGCTCAAAATCATTCAAAATTGATATCAACTTTTTCAGCGTGAAATTTTGAACAAACTAGCCAAATAAAATTACAATTGAACAATCCGTTTTTGAAATATGATCTGATCACGGAGGCCGCATCTTCCGTAAAATCACTATTATTTTCCGTTTTTTGACTCTAGACGCGGCACGCTTTGATTTGTTAGGCCTACACTCACGAAATTCAAACTTTTTGACTCAAATCCAACTGATTTTGATTTCGATCAGTCTCTGATTATGTCGACCTAACCCACCTATAACACATCAACTGAAATAACGCCGTGTTTTTGTTTAAAAAAGAGCAACCACACCCCCCCCCCTGTTTTTTAAACCGGACAAAGTTGGCCTATGCCATAAATACACTGCTCAGTAGATATCAAAACGCATAGATTTGGGTGAAACCCGACTTTTATTTATTGCATTGTGTAATACACCTACACTGGATCGGAGCACGCGGGAGATCGGGCACCTGGCGCTATAAGGGAGCACAGCACTAAGACGCTCTCCATAGACTTTACTGTTAAAAAGGCTTACTTAAATGGCTCTAGTTTCTAAATTAGCCATACAATTTCAATGACATTTTGATATGTTTTACTCACAAGGGTAATCTACAACATATCTCAATATGAAGCAAACTTTCTCGTGCACTTTTTTTGCTATAAGCCGCCGCATAACAACGTAGTGATATGCCTACCTAAATTCGGTCTCCGGTCTGGATATCACCGCGTGTGTAAATCGGTTTGTGAAATTAAAATTGACCTCAAATCACCTAGTTTAAATGTCAGAACATCAACTACACATTTCAAACACAACATATTAGTGAAAAATTATATCATAAACCGTCAAAAAATAACTCTCTTTCCCGCCAAATAGGAACTATTGTCGTGATAAACTTTGAGTGATCGCGACGATAGCGTGTCGCGATACCTATTTAGGTATGTGCTCCCTATAGATTTTATGCATTGAACCAATGTGTGTAAGAGACTTTGATTTGAATATGCAGCCAATAATATTAGACCTGTCACCACGAAATGAGAGTTAAGTCGGAAAATTTAATTTTGCGGTTTGTCCAGATTCAGAATACTCAAGAAACAAGCTTTAAAATGGTATGCAACTTGTCACAATTGCTCAATGTTTTTCCAGTCAAAAATTGAATTAAAGTTGCAAAATGCCTTTGTTTTCTATTGATTTTTGGCATGTTAATTGGACCATATCTCCTAATGCATACTGGGGACTTAAGGGGGCTGTGCACCTTCAGGTACAG
The DNA here is from genome assembly GCA_035610835.1 of Ophiura sarsii. Classification (NCBI taxonomy): domain Eukaryota; kingdom Metazoa; phylum Echinodermata; class Ophiuroidea; order Amphilepidida; family Ophiuridae; genus Ophiura; species Ophiura sarsii. The sequence goes on from CM069455.1 coordinate 2,891,648, forward strand.
CCTCCGTAAAACTGCCGTAACTTCTTTATTATCCATTAAATCTATATAAAAGTATATATTTTCTTGCAGAAAAGGGTTCAATGAATCCAACCATGATCATGAAATTGACCATTTTGGGAGAAAATTATAAAAAACACGTTTTTTGACCCATTTTAGGTTTGGAAAAGATAACTCAAAATATATTTTGTTAAATTTTATCATACTAGTTTTATTATATTCCTCATGCAATTCTCTAGGAATCGTTTTTTTAATTTATTTTTTACTTTATTATTTTTTGAATTATCGAACAAAAAGTGCCAAAAAATATGATTTTTTACCAAAAATCGTGATTTTCACGATTTTGGAGGTTAAAAAACAGTTTTTTTAGCACTTTTTGGTCTGTAATTCAAAAAATAATAAAGTAAAAAATAAAATAAAAAAACGATTCCTAGGGAATTGCATGAGGAATATAATAAAACTAGTATGACAACATTTAACAAAATATATTTTGAGTTATCTTTTCCAAACCTAAAATGGGTTCAAAAACATGTTTTTTATAATTTTCTCCAAAATGGTCAATTTCATGATCATAGTTGGATTCATTGAACCCTTTCCTGCAAAAAAATGTATACTTTTATTAAGATTAAATGAATAATGAAGAAGTTACGGCAGTTTTACGGAGGCTATGCGAAGGTGCACATCCCCCTTAACGCTCATTTTGTGGTGACAGGTCTCATATTAGAAAGCACAATGGTGAAGTATTGCATAGTGATGGTATCAATCTCAAACAAGAAGCACTCATTTGTGATTTCATAGAATACGAACATCAACCAAATTACCTACCATTTGTAAATGTTTAAAATTGTAAAACATATATAAGGTGAAGAAAAAAACCTTCTTTCATTCTCATTTTGAATAAATTTTAACTATTTTCAATTTCAAACATGTTAATTTTTTATTGTTGTAATAAAACAAAATCTCAAATGTTGTAAAAAATAGTCAGTTTTTTAAAGGTAGATGTTCCAATTGCTGGCCCGATTTTCAACTTGATGTTTTCTATTTTACATGAAAGGTCATCCTTAAAATGGTTGCATACCAAAGTTTGAGTTGCATAACTCCAACGGTTCTATTTTTAGAACCACACGGTTACAAAATATTTGCGCATTGAGTAGTACACAAACTGGTTGGTGGTATAACCACCTTTGGCAGTAATTCACCACATTTTAGACTATAATTTCTAAATGGAACATTTCTGACCCCTAAGATTTTACAGACATAATGAGAAAAATATGGGGATTCTTCTGATATCAAAATATCTTGATGTGAAAAAAAATCATAGCCCCAAAAAAGTGATTGGAACATATACCTTTAAGGTCCGTAAAACAGGTCCCCCCCCCCACACTCCCCCACGTTGATCTAAGTGAACATTGTATAGCACCAAAATGTTAACTGTTGTTATGAAAAAGGTTTTAGCAAATGGTTTAATCTTGCTCTGCTCGAAATAATAAAGGTATGTTTACAAATCCCATTAACAATCTTTGGAGTGTGTTCTCCCTTTTGAGGGTGCTTCAAAGATAAGGTCAAATGGAAGCATTTCTATCCTCAGTTTGAATCTGAGACAAACATAGTCCCAGGTTTGAATTGTGCCATATAAGGCCAAACAAAGAAGAAGGTCTGTCTCAGAAGCCCGCCCGCATTGGTATGCGCTGGGGGCTGTACTTTGTCTATGGGGGAGAAATAAGGGCGCCCCCCTATGACAGAGTCTAGGAATTGGTAAGTTCACTTGACGTTACACCCGACCAAAAGAATGTATTAAATAATTTAATAATTTATTTCTACAGATCCATGTCGTAAACGAGGGACGTCACTACCCATGCTGGAACGAGTCGGGTAGCTTGGATCAAACGTGTGAAGTTGGGTTTGGTTCTGGGATTATAGCAGCTAAGAGAGCCCTGAACACACTTCATCAGTTCCTTGGGGAGACTGGATACAGTCAGGTAAAGTAACAGGTTGTCAGAATAATGTTGATAGAAGGCCACAAAATAAACAAAAAGTTTGTTTCCAGTAGCAAGCCCAAAAAGCATTTTTGTTGTTGGTTTTTCTTGCTCAAATTCATAATGGAGATTCACTTGAAATGATTTTTTAGTGAAATCTGTGCATTTTTGATACTTATATGCTCGCTAAAATGTGATTTTTCGCCGCATATTTTTACAGTGTTAGCTGTATGTGGGTAATCGTCATCTTGAAACATGTTGGACGCAATTTCAACAAAAGATGGCGTCCTAACAATATTTTCTATATATTTTTTTAAATACTTAAAAATCAAGTGTCTCAGTGACATGCACACGCACAACTGGAAACAAACTTGTTTTGGTTTTTTTGGCCTAACATGAATTTCTCATGAATATCTCATGGTTTTTGCAGGGTATACTCTAGCACTATACTTGTGCCTCTTCAATAGTTCAAAACTGTACCCCTCTAAATCTTGGTAGCAAAGACTTGACTCTTGTTTTGGGACGGCACTAGAATATGCATATACACTCTTAGTATAGTGTCAAACTAATCGGAAAGCAAAATACCAAAATACGCGGCGTGCATTGAAAGTGTCTTTTTTTGTTGGTCTTATTGCCTTATGTGTGCATGAGTCCTTTGTATTCATTCACTACTAAGAAGGCTTCGCCAATTTGGAACTGATCAAACTATAGTAGTTAGTTATTGTATCAATTTTAATTTTTTTTATACAGGTATATGTTGATCAAGTAGATGAAAACATAGTCGCTGTGACCAGACACTGTCCCAACACTCATCAGTCAGTCATCTTGGTGGCAAGGACAGCGTTTAATCATCCACATAACCCTCACTATACAGGACATGTACCACCGCTGTGTGTACCTGGTAAGTATAAGACTTGTGAGGGGGTAAAGACTCAGGTTGAATGCCTGGGGTAAGGATGGTAAGACACTTGTCCCAACACTCATCAGTCAGTCATCTTGGTGGCAAGGACAGCGTTTAACCATCCACATAACCCTCACTATACAGGGCATGTACCACCACTGTGTGTACGGTAAGTATAAGACTTGTAAGGGGGTAAAGACTCAGGTTGAATGCCTGGGATAAGGATGGTAAGACACTTGTCCCAACACTCATCAGTCAGTCATCTTGGTGGCAAGGACAGTGTTTAACCATCCACATAACCCTCACTATACAGGGCATGTACCACCGCTGTGTGTACCTGGTAAGTATAAGACTTGTGAGGGGGTAAAGACTCAGGTTGAATGCCTGGGGTAAGGATGGTAAGACACTTGTCCCAACACTCATCAGTCAGTCATCTTGGTGGCAAGGACAGCGTTTAACCATCCACATTACCCTCACTATACAGGGCATGTACCACCGCTGTGTGTACCTGGTAAGTTTAAGACTTGTGAGGGGGTAAAGACTCAGGTTGAATGCCTGGGGTAAGGATGGTAAGACACTTGTCCCAACACTCATCAGTCAGTCATCTTGGTGGCAAGGACAGCGTTTAACCATCCACATTACCCTCACTATACAGGGCATGTACCACCGCTGTGTGTACCTGGTAAGTATAAGACTTGTGAGGGGGTAAAGACTCGGGTTGAATGCCTGGGGTAAGGATGGTAAGACACTTGTCCCAACACTCATCAGTCAGTCATCTTAGTGGCAAGGACAGCATTTAATCAACCACATAACCCTCACTATACAGGGCATGTACCACCACTGTGTGTACCTGGTAAGTTTAAGACTTGTGAGGGGGTAAAGACTCCGGTTGAATGCCTGGGGGTAAGGATGGTAAGACACTTGTCCCAACACTCATCAGTCAGTCATCTTAGTGGCAAGGACAGCATTTAATCAACCACATAACCCTCACTATACAGGGCATGTACCACCACTGTGTGTACCTGGTAAGTATAAGACTTGTGAGGGGGTAAAGACTCGGGTTGAATGCCTGGGGTAAGGATGGTAGGACACTTGTCCCAACACTCATCAGTCAGTCATCTTAGTGGCAAGGACAGCATTTAATCAACCACATAACCCTCACTATACAGGGCATGTACCACCACTGTGTGTACCTGGTAAGTATAAGACTTGTGAGGGGGTAAAGACTCGGGTTGAATGACTGGGATAAGTACAATCCTGGGAGGTGTAAGCCCTTGTGATGAAAACTTTGGGAAAGGATGTCCATTGTCCCATTACTCACCATATAAGTTTACAAACAAATGTTGTGTTGCCCTAAGTGCCAAAAATCATGAAGTCGGGTCGGTGGGTCGATTTTCCTTTTTTTTTGCTGACAAATATTACTGATAGTCTGTGGTTCATGACAAGACAAAATTGGTAAATGTCAATTTTACTAATGTTTCTAGTGTGATAATAGTTCAGGCAAACTTAATATTTCAAGCGGAAAATATTCAGTCAAACTTAATATTTCAAGCGGAAAATTGTAATATTTTGACAAATCAGGTGCGACCCTGATTTTTGAGATTTTATGGTCGGTCGCTGATGCAAAAAATGGGGTTTTTTGGGGCCTAAATGTGTTATGTATGGTTAACAGATATTGAATGCTTCAGGGTTCTAGCCAGGACCATTTTAGAACCGGGTAAATTTACTGACGGCGAACGGAGAAAATGTAGCGAACAAAGTGCAGTGGATCATGGCATGGGATCCAGAGGCCTTCTTAATGTCTTTTTAGGGTTTTTTATGCACTTTGAGGGTTCCTGCCACATAATTTCTTGTTTTATGAGGCAGTTTAATGATTTTATCCCCAAATTGTAAAAAAAAAAATTAAAAAAATTAAGAGTGCCGGGTGGCCAGCCCAATTCCGGGCCCAGCACCGGGCGGGCTAGCCCAATGGTGGGCTGGCCCGCCGGCGCCGCACGTCCTAGCTAGAACCCTGGAATTCTTGTATTCTTAAAAATTCATAATTGCATACCCTTTCCTTTCTTATTTCTCTTCTTATCAAGGTGTTATCGATGAGATTATCTTGGAAGCCAAATTGGTGCAGCGCCATGAGGACTCCATAGACCAAAGTGACAGTCACATCAACGGTCTGAGTAACTATACCGTGGAGATGCAGCAACATATCAAGCTATTGGCAAGCGGAATGTGTGAATTGTCAGAGCACGGCGGGGAAACCAACGCACCCGTACAAGAGGTCGACTTTATCAACTTTCCACCGGGAAGCGTCATTGCATTCAAGTAAGTCCATATAAGGTCGATTGCAAATAGGTAAACATCAATTGATTATCCTTTTCTGATGCATTGTGGGATAGAAAAGTGGGCAAATCTTGTCACTTTTCAATCCCACAATGCAGCAGATAAGGTCTATATATGAAGAGCTTTGTTGCAAAAGGGCTATGGTGCATTTTTTTCAAAAATGAGTTTGATATAGAAATGTATAGAGGAAAATCATATGTTTCAAGGAAACAAAGTCATTTTTTTCAAAAAGACCTACATCTCATTGCATTGTAAACAGCCATTGAAATTGTTGTTTTGTTGCAAAAGGGCCTGTATCCAGAATCAAATCGGGATACAGGCCCTTTTGCAACAAAACAACAACTTCAATGGCTGTTTACAATGAAATATAGGTCTTTTTGAAAAAAATGACTTTATTCCCTTGGAACATATGATTGTGACCTATACATTTCTATATCAAACTTATTTTTTTGAATGATTAAAATTAATGATTTGTTTTTGTGTGGTATTTTTTCTCTATGTACAAACAGATGGAGTTTTGTTGCAAAAGGGCCTACATCCAAATTTTCAAAAAATGTAAACATGATTTTAAAAAAATTGAAAACTAGCACATTTGAAATTTATTTCAATTTAAATTAGTATGTAGTGTACCTCTTTCATAATCCATTCAGTTTTTCAACTGCTCAACTTGAATATTTAGAAACAGTTTTTTGACTTTTTCTCAATAAGAGCCAAAGTGGATGCAGGCCCTTTTGCAAAAAACCTCTTCATATAGGGACCACACAATGGACCGTATTCTTGTACTAAACGGGGGTTTAGCTTAAAACCATTAAGCGCTGTACCTTTTGAACTAATCATGTGATGAATATAAAAGTATACATTTTTGGAAAGTAAATGAGTCAGAGAATCCATATCAAATTTCACAATATCAAGATGCTGATTTTTTTTTCTTCTTCGTTTGGTCACGTTTTTAAACTTTTTTTACTCAAAGATTTTCTGCCAACGTAACAAAATCCGTTTACAGTAGTAGTATTTTTTGTGTGAAACAACTCCCATCTGCGGCGTCATTGTTCCACTTAAAATAATACTACCGCCCCCATTTATGTCAGATGTAACATGGGTACAGTCTAAAAACAATACCTTTATTCTCTAAATGTTAATTGAATCGTTTCTGAGACAACTTAACACTTATAATAATAATAATAATAAAGACATTTTTGAGCGCCTAACAACAGATAAATTCTCTAGGCGCTTTACAAAAACATCATAGCTGACTGCAGATGAACCAAAAACATAAGAGCGAAACAACAAAAGATTTGGTCACTGCAGTCAACTATGATTAATATGATAAAATCAAATGGTCTTAAGCTACACATTATACACATTATACACAATATTAAAAACATGAGAAATGATTAAAAATTACAGTCCCGCTGTACAAAAATCACACTTTCCACGTGGCGGCTATTAGTTTTACCATATACAAACAGATTTTTTCAGAAACCCTTCCAAACATTCAAAGTCTATCTCAAGAATTAAAGAACCAATACTAGGCATGTTTGTACTTATTTTAATACATTTCTCATTGTGATTCCAAAAATGGTGATGAAATTCAATAATTTTGACATTTTAATAATATTTTGTGACAATTTGGAATGTTGTCTGCAGACAACTACTGCATTGAAAGTGTTAAAACAATATACAAAATGGTCCTGTTACATTTTTACTTCTTCACTTTTGATTTTTACTTAATCTTTGCAGGGTCTCTCTCAAGAATGCTGTGCGTGCATCACTCTCTGCGCTACGTAACTGCATCTCCCAGTTCGGCTATCGCGTACGCTCACTCAGCGGCAATACACCGTCCATCCCTCGAGACCTTGACTTCCTGTCTCTTGCAAAAAAGTTGACCTTGAACGACCTGAACAAAGTATTATACAGATGTGATGTTGAAGAGAAGGATGATGGGAAGGGTTTTGGTGTTTACAATGTTCCCAATTATGGGAGTCTAGTGTACTGTGGAATACAAGGTAAATACATAGACTGGGTCCCCGCGTCCCTCTATATATAGCCGCCATCTTTAAAAATGGCGGACCAAATATAGGGACTGGGAAAATAGTATGTCCAAAAAGTGTGCATTTACTCGTGAAAGGTTTTGGTGTTTACAATGTTCCCAATTATGGAAGTCTAGTGTACTGTGGAATACAAGGTAAATACATAGACTGGGTCCCCCGCGTCCCTCTATATGGCCGCCATCTTGAACAAGATGTGATGTGGAAGAGAAGGATGATGGGAAGGGATTTGGTGTTTACAATGTTCCCAATTATGGGAGTCTTGTGTACTGTGGAATACAAGGTAAATGCATAGACTGGGTCCCCGTGTCCCTCTATATGGCCGCCATCTTTAAAAATGGCGGACCAAATATAGTACGTCCAAAAAGTGTGCATTTACTTGTGAAAGGTTTTGGTGTTTACAATGTTCCCAATTATGGGAGTCTTGTGTACTGTGGAATACAAGGTAAATGCATAGACTGGGTCCCCGTGTCCCTCTATATGGCCGCCATCTTGAACAAGATGTGATGTGGAAGAGAAGGATGATGGGAAGGGATTTGGTGTTTACAATGTTCCCAATTATGGGAGTCTTGTGTACTGTGGAATACAAGGTAAATACATAGACTGGGTCCCGCGTCCCTCTATATGGCCGCCATCTTTAAAAATGGCGGACCAAATATAGTACGTCCAAAAAGTGTGCATTTACTTGTGAAAGGTTTTGGTGTTTACAATGTTCCAAATTATGGGAGTCTTGTGTACTGTGGAATACAAGGTAAATGCATAGACTGGGTCCCCGTGTCCCTCTATATGGCCGCCATCTTGAACAAGATGTGATGTGGAAGAGAAGGATGATGGGAAGGGATTTGGTGTTTACAATGTTCCCAATTATGGAAGTCTTGTGTACTGTGGAATTCAAGGTAAATACATAGACTGGGTCCCCGCCAGCCCTCAAATTATGCATGTGATGCAGCAGGTATATAGTTTGATCAGTCCAAATTGGTGAAACCTCCTTACAGCAGCGAATGAATACAGAAGGATGTGAGCGTGCATGATAACAACAAACGCACTGTGCATCTTATGTGTCACACGAGCGTCCAACAAAATATGTGTACATGCGTACATGCGGCCATAACGCACAGGCCCATTTGGATTACTTTTTGTGCGCGGAGAGATAAAACCCGAATATTTCTCGCCAATTTGGAGCTGATCAAACTAGCAATACACTGTCACACTCCTTTTAATATGGTGCTATAATGGGTCACTACTGTTTCATATATCAATCTTATTAAAGAGTTGGCATTTATCAACTTGCAACTTGGTTCAGTTGATGCTCTCTTAATTAAGATGACTTGACCTTGGTGTATTTGATGTAATTTTATGATTTTGTATTTGATCCTGTAGGCTATATGTCCGTACTAGCTGACATTCGTAGTAAGAACGACCTTGGTCATCCGCTTTGTGAGAACCTAAGACAAGGTGATTGGATGCCAGAAGTGATAGCAAGACGGCTTAAAGTACATCCAGGCACTAGGCTGGTATGTAGATAATAATAATAAATAAGTAATAAATATGCACATGCACCATTTATCTAGAAACAAAATCTAATCCAAGGCGCAATTAACAAACAAGAAAATAACATTACGGTAAAGCAAACAAAAAGGATCCCACATTAAACAGTAATGCTGCAAAAAAGACTGTCAAAAAGCCCTTCTTCAATGTCTACACATATACACACTGTGTCATAATGATAAAGGCAGTCAAAAAAACAATATCATTGTCTTCCATTATGTTTCTTTTTTTATAATTGATCATTACAGTTGCTCATTGTTTCTAAATTGTTTCTTGTTTGAATGTGTACTCACTTCTGATTCATGGCCCGTGATAGACTGGGTCCCACAGCCCTCTATATGGCTGCTATCTTTATAAAAATGGCAGACAAAATTCAAATTGAGCACCCTTGTAGGGCCCATGTGTAAAAAGTGAAGATAGTGCTTTCACAGATACACTCTGAGAAAGACAGTCACAAATATAAATATCTTCAGTATCTGCAAATTATGTAATTTGTATCATATGATTGATCAATATTATTGATTATCCTTTATTGATTACAGCTTGGCAAGTGGTTTGAATCAGTGTTTGAGCCACTTAGTAATTAATTATTATTTATTGATTATCATTTATTGATTATCATTTATTGATTTCATTTATTGATTACAGCATGGCAAGTGGTTTGAATCAGTGTTTGAGCCACTTAGTAATTGATTACCATTTATTGATTATCATTTATTGATTACAGCTTGGCAAGTGGTTTGAATCAGTGTTTGAGCCTCTGAGTAAAGTGCCACGGTATCTCATCCCGTGCTACTTTGACGCCATCATGGTCGGAGCATATCAAGTGCTACTAGAAACATCATGGAAGAAGATGGGAGAGTAAGTGACCAAATAAATCAGTTAACCCCCTGAGAACTACCGGCCGATTGGTTAGAAAGAGGGATACATCATTTATTGCACCAATGAGAGACATTGTTAGAATAATTGTATCCCTGATAAAGATTGGAGTGAAATCTTTTACAAGCTGCATTTTAATTGGCTATTCAAATGAGTATATCTTGCAATAAACCAATCAGAACCACTGTAAGATAAGCCGGTAGTGCCCAGGGGGTTAAAAAGAGGCTTTAGTTTAATCAGTTCCAAATTGGCAAGAAATGTTCGTTTTGTATCTCTCCGCGCGCTAAGGTAATCCAAGCATACTTGCGCAATTATGACCACACGCATACAATTTTTGGTGCATCAGCGTCTCACATATAATGAACAGTACGCTTGTTGCCTTCAGCATGCCCACATCCTTTTGTATTCATTCGCTATTGTACGAAGGCTTCGCCAATTTGAAACTGATCAAACTATATCTAGTTTAGCTGTATATCAACTACGTGCAAAAATATGATTGGATACCTGTGTAATGGTGTTCAATCACAGGGTTTCCAGCCACTCAGGGAAATCAGGGAAATCAGTGAAAATCAAAATAACTTTTTCCAGACAGGGAAAACTCAGGGAATTTGAAAAAAAGACAGAAACTCAGGGAAAACTCAGGGAATTTGATGGCTCAACTGGGTAATTATTTTGGTATTTTTCTGTCTAAAAATTTCGCGCGCTATGCGCGCATTTCTTGGCTCACAAAAGTCTTGTCGGTTCATTTTCATTTCTTGCCCCCCCAATATGAATAACCTACTTATACGCCACTGCTATTCAAGCTTAACAACATGGTTTCAGGAACGTTTTCTGGACCATTTTAGAGGGAAAAACTAGCAATTTTGGCTATATATGTTAATAACCAACCCACATAATTATTGCCTTCCCAACTTCCGATAAAGTGAAAATATTTTCTCAGGGAATAATATAAATTTGTCAGGGAAAAATCAGGGAAAACTCAGGGAATTTTGGTCTTGTGAAATGCTGGGAACCCTGAATCAGAAATATTGACTGTTATTTCACCTACAAACTAATGAACGTGTTTAGATTCTTGCACAAAGGATTTTGGGAAAATCTGTGGATTTTGTTCTTTTCAAATTTTGTGTTTTAAATCCTTTTATTTTATGAGAACTAACTCGCAAGAATATTTGTGAGACTTAGCTCGCAAGAATATTTGTGAGACTTAGCTCGCAAGAATATTTGTGAGACTTAGCTCGCAAGAATATTTGTGAGACTTAGCTCGCAAGAATATTTGTGAGACTTAGCTCGCAAGAATATTTGTGAGACTTAGCTCGCAAGAATATTTGTGAGACTTAGCTCGCAAGAATATTTGTGAGAATGGATTCTCATCAAATTCTGACCCTGGATCCATCACAAATGAATTCCTAAATTGTTTTACTCACCCTGTACATGTTATTTGAACATACAAGAAATAGTGACATGTGCAAAGACCCTCGTAACGAACGTGATCTATCTCTCACCTCCTGTGCTGTGAGGATCTTTGACAAAGATACTTCTTCCTAAGTTATCCCCAAGTTTTCTATCACTTTATACAGGTTCGTGCATGATGGATCCCCATTTGTCAGAGCCCTAGCGCTTGGATCAGTACAGATGTGCGGTGTCATCAAGACGGCTCCGTTACCCGAGCTATCCCCGGCCATCACAGGAGTACCGACACACGTCAATGAAGAAACGGGTAAACGAGAGCAAGAAGTGGTTACCATAGCAGCAGGACTACCCCATTTTGCCGGCGGGTTCATGCGTTGTTGGGGGAGAGACACGTTCATCGCCATGCCGGGATTGCTGATGCTGACGGAGAGATACGAAGAAGCAAAGTAAGTTTATACTTCTGGTTATTAACTTATCAATTTCCATGCATTCCTGCCCCTCATTTACTGCCATTGATTGTTTCTTTTAATTGGTGGCAGGCATCCCGTTAGCCCGCGTCAAGTGCGTCCAGACGCGATTTTGAAAATTTCAGCGCAATGCCAAACATATATAATTCATAAGTCCATCTTATCCACCCAATTGAGCACTCACAACATAGGTCCTATGTGAAGTCCAACATTAACCCTAACCTCCTAAGTCACATTTTGAAGAATTTTTTTTTCAACGACAAAAACGCGGACAAAAAGAGTAGCGCCGCCACCGGGGCTCGAACCCACAACCTCTCGGTTGCGAGACGAACGCTCTACCAGTGCGCCACAGGGGCCAACCATACTCGGGCCAGTTTATTGGCCCGACCTATGTAGCCTGGGGCCATTATTTCATCGAAAAAGTGCCACGCCAGCTGGCATAGACAGACTTCACCGTGGACATTTGCGGCATTGAGGATGGTTAGGGTTAATAAAATCATATATGGAAAATTTTGAAAAAAGAAGAAAAAAAAGAGAAAAAAAAAATCCGTTAACCCTAACCTCCTAAGTCACATTTTGAAGAATTTTTTTTCAACAACAAAAACGTGGACAAAAAGAGTAGCGCCGCCACCGGGGCTCGAACCCACAACCTCTCGGTTGCGAGACGAAGCTCTACCAGTGCGACACGGGGGCCAACCATACTCGGGCCAGTGTATTGGCCCGACTATGTAGCCTGGGGCCATTATTTCATAGAAAAAGTGCCACGCCAGCTGGCACAAACAGACTTCACCGTGGACATTTGCGGCATTGAGGATGGTTAGGGTTAACTTGGTTTGAAATGGGTTAGGCGTTATCTTTTAGGTGTTTGTATTTGAACTCAAACATGGGGGTAAATCTTCCTTCACTAAATTAGGGTTCTAATAAAAATGAAGAACTTTGTAAAATTTTAAAATTATCCATTTCCATATTTGACGATAACGCAATCACTTTCTGTGCTGTATCATATAGATAGGTGAACACAAGACTGAATTATTTCTGTTTTTTTGTAAACAAAACACATTGCTACACACACATAATTGCAAGTCTGTGACCATGTTAGCAAAATCATCTAAAGACACTTCTCTAGTATTTTTGTATTTTATCATTACAATTTTCAGTTATTCAATTTTTAACCAAAAAGGTCAAAAACGAAATTGTTATTAGTGAAGTTTGATATCAGAAATAAAATCTCTGACTCATTTCCTTTCCAAAATGTTTACTTTTATATACATCACATTAATAGTTCAAAAAATACAGCGCTTGATACATTTCATATTTTTGGGGTTAACACCTCCCTCTCCTTTAAAAGCTATGTGCCGATGCTGATCAAGGGTAGTATGGATCAAATTTTGAAATTTGGTTAAAAGTATTTTAATTGTCATGATGAATACATTATGATCGAGTATTGTTTTACAGATGACTTTTATAAATTTCAAAACATTATTGATATCTTTTCTGCAGGCAAATAATCTTGGCATTTGCAGCTACGCTACGCCACGGTGTCATACCAAATCTGCTCGGCGGGGGCGCTCATGCTCGATTCAACTGTCGTGATGCGGTGTGGTTCTGGCTCTACTGTATACAACTCTACTGTAAAAAAGCAAAAGAGGGCGCTGCTATACTTCAATGTCCCGTGTCGCGAATATTTCCTACCGATGATTCTGAGGCACAACCTGCAGGATTTGTTGTAAGTTTGTTTAAAAGAAGTATAAACCATGTGTTTTATTGTGTTTTTTTCTGATTTAGCAGCAATTGAAAATCACTGAAATCCATATTGGTAGTAGTACATGTAAGTGGTGTTTACTTCCAAATGTTATACTTCCGAAAGCAAGCAAGCAAAGGAAAGAAAATTCTTTCTTTTATACTGCAAACAGTTTTTCAGTTTCACGTACTGTAAACGAGGACATTTTCCTGCATTAATTGTTTGCACTCCAAGCAGCTACCATGAAAATAGAAACATGCAAATATATTTATTGTGTGTATAGATGGGGTGACAGGTGACGTCACACTGGGCAAAACGAGGCTAGTTGCCATTGTTCTTTGCCCGGCAGTTTGCGTGCGCATCCTGTTTTGTTTAGGACCTGTGCTTTTATAACTCGCGCCAAAGCATTATAAAGGGCAATAAGGCATAGCGTACAGTGTTGTGGTCATATGCTGTTCCCTCAAGCATGTATCGACAGTCCAGTCCCTTCAACCGTTGCGTTTGTTGATAAACATTGGATGTAAACAACGGTCACCTAATCTATAAGTCTATGTAATGAGCATTCAAATCAGGAATTTTAAAAACAAAAAACAAATGGCTGAAAATCAGCAAAGCGCAAAAAAATAATCACACAAAAATTACCACCTTTACAGTATTAGGATTGCCCCCAATCAACTTGTTTTATTTTCATCTTATTGTGGTTCACAAACAGCTTTAAAATCTGTGTGTAAAGCCAAATTAAATTAATTGTTTGTCTCAAAGCTCCCGCGCGCGTTAGTTTATTGATGCGCATTATAAATGGTTAATATTTGTTTTATGTAATTTGCAGGACCAACCACTGTATGATGTTATACATGAGGCCCTACAGAAACACATAGAAGGAGTATCCTACAGAGAGAGGCATGCTGGACCTGGATTAGATCAGAATATGAGCCACAAAGGTAAACATTTATGGATCACTGTCAATTTGTGTTGATGCGGAAGACGATGATTTCCACTCGATAGAATGACGTTGTATGGGCGGCCATTTGGGTTATAAATTGAACATAGTCTAAAAATCAGGGTAACTGTTCCATGGATATTAATTAGCAATATGAATATTCATAATTAATAATTCTTTTTAATTAGCAATACGAATATTCATGATTAATAATTCTGGATCAACTTGGTTCATCTCAGTTTCCCGAGCTCAGTTTTAACCAAAATGATCCAGATTGAAGTGAAATGGTCCAGGTTGAATCATGAATATTCATATTACTAATTAATATTCATTACAAAACAAATTACCATAATTTATTCATCTTGTGACAAGTGCAAGACTATATTCAGTTTATTAACCAAATGGCCGCCCATACAACGTCATTCTATGGAGTGGAAATCATCGCCTTCCCACATAGAAGGGGTATATATTGTATCGAGTATGGAAAGACAAGCTGAGTCTGGACAAGACTAGGATATAAGCTGCAAAAGGTAATGATAAATGAATCCATATCATTGTATGATGTTATACATGAGACTAATTCTAAATTGGCGAGAAACATGTGTTTTTATCTCTCCATTGTAAAAGTAATCCAAGTGTACGCACGCTATTTTGGCATACGATTACAGTGCACCATGTTGCGTCACGATTACAGTGCGCCATGTTGCGTCATACGATTACAGTGCGCCATGTTGCGTCATACGATAACAGTGCGCCATGTTGCGTCATACAATTACAGTGCGCCATGTTGCGTCATACGATTACAGTGCGCCATGTTGCGTTGTGCAAGATTGTGTGTGTCCATGCTCTTCTGTATTAATTCTGAAAACAAAATCAACTTTGGACGTTCTTTTGACGGAATTTGAAAATCTCCCTTTTTGACAGTTTTACACTGTTATGTTAAGTAAAGTTCTAAATACCCTCCTTAACACTTTCCATGTGGCTGTTTGTTTTACCAAATACAAAACAGATTTTCAGAAACCTTTCTCAAATGTCAAGGTCTATCTGAAGGATAACTGAACCAATACTAGTCATGTTTGTACTTATTTTAATGAATTTCTCATGGTGATTCCAAAAATGGTAATGAAATTCAATAATTTTGACATATATTTGAAACATTGTATGACATTTTGGAATGTCGGCTGCAGCTGCCTGCCGCGTGGAAAGAGTTAAATTGCAAGAAGCAAATGTTAGCAGATAATATTCGTGCTTTGTAGTAGTAACTACACCCTTTGTTGTTCAACAGGTTTCGATGTTACATTGGGTGTAGATCCTGTCACTGGATTCCCATTTGGAGGAAGTGAGTGGAATTGTGGGACATGGATGGACAAAGTTGGTGAATCTGAGATAGCTGGCACCAAAGGAAAACCAGGAACACCGAGGTGAGCGTTAACGTCAAAAGATTTTCATTTAACCTACCTGTCGATTGTTCAGACAGATGGTTACATCTTTTTTGGCACCAATCAGAGACAATGTTAGAATAATTGTATCCCTGGTATTTCAGAAGCAGCATTTCAATTTGTTATTCAAAGGGTATAATATGAAGAGATAATATGAAAAAGTGTACGAATTAATCAAATTGAAATTTTATAACAAATGTTTATTCTATTTTTAAATAGGGATGGTCTCGGTAGTCGAAATTGTCAGTGTATGTAAATCAGCCTTGATAAAGTTAAACAATGTTAGACATTATTAGAATGTGGTCTTTCCCTAGAGAGGTATATATTGGAGCGCTTAGCTTTCGAAACTCTAGCTATAGTGTCATCATCAGAGCAAATGATTATAACTAAAAAGATACGCCTTATATATACTGTAGGGTACACCAAATTCTAATCATGTTTATCCGAGTACCAAATAGTTTCAAATCAATGTTTGACATTATTTGTGTATATATTTGTTTTTGCTAATCAGGTTCTGCTCACCAGTAGAGTTTGTCTGTCAATGTAAATCATCCTTGCGATGGTTGATAAAGTTACACAATGTTTGACATTATTTGTGTATATATTTATTTGCTAATCAGGGACGGCTCACCAGTCGAGATTGTTGGCCTGTGTAAGTCAACCTTGCGATGGTTGATAGAATTAAACAATGAGGGCTCTTATCCACACGGTGATTTCAGTATCAGGGTTGACGGTAAGTGAATTCACCTATTAACCTTTGTTTGTCATTGATATTAAGGTTGTTAGCCAATTTTATATAATGCATGCAAATATTCTAGCCATCTAATCAGATAACACAAAAAATAGTTTAGTCCATTTCATGCTTGACGTTGCTTCCAGGTCATTTTTTGTCTTTCAAAAAGTACTATTGACCGCGCGGTCAATAGTACTTTTTGTTTTTGAAAGACAAAAATGCCCTGCCTCGTACGATGTTGCCATAATGGCATGGAGGATCGACTCACCTGTAAGATCTTTTTTCATGTTTTATTTGATCAAAATCGCACACAAAAATATTTCCATGCGCTATTGTACCTCGGTGATCTGGAGACTATTAAGCTTACTATTTTCCCTCAGCCTTTGGCTTCGGTAAAATAGTAGGCTTAGGTCTCCATATCACCTTGGGGCAATAGTTCACCCCATTTCCCTCATGAACAGTCCATACAGTCATCAAAATAAGTAACTATACAGGTAATAAATGGGCTTCTAACTCTTAAAATATATATCCTACCTAAAAATATTAAATTATAAAGTTGTTGAGAAATTTGTCTTCTTTAATATGAGATATTGCACGTTAGGATCGGGTGATTATTGAGGAAGTGGCACTCCAAAATGTAAGGAGAAGTCCGATTTTCATTTTCACATTTTTATTTTCTACACGTAGACCAATCTACGGGTACCTTATCGATTACCGGTAGTGCAATTGGGGGATGCATGCGCAGGTTGGACAGTCGGCCGCATTGTTTCGATGGATCAATACGCCACACACACGCTACCTGTCATTCTCTCCCCGTGTTGAAATGTAAAATGTGAATTTGAAATTGTGACTTTACCTTACATTTTGGATTTTTGCTTCTTAAATATTCAACCGATCCTAGCGTGCAATATCTCATACTAAATAAGATAAATTTCTCAACAACTTTATGATTTAATATTTCTAGGTAGGATATATATTTTTAGAGTTAAAAGTACATTTATTACCTGTATATTTACTTTTTTTTTGATGACCATATTTGTATACTAAAGACCTCTTTGTTAGTTTCACTTGTTACTTTTGTACTCTTTATCTCAGGATGTGGTGCCCCCTTTTCATTTTCTATCAAAATAATCCTTCAAATGACAACTTTGCCTCATTTTAAAGACTGGTCTCGATACTTAATAGTATACAAATGTGGACTGTTCGTAAGGGAAATGGGGTGAACTATTGCCCTGAAGTGATCTGGAGACCTTAAAGGTGCACAGAAAGACCTGGTCCCGCTACTAAATAGTATAAAAATATGGACTGCTCATAAGGGAAATGGGGTGAACTATTGCCCTGAAGTGATCTGGAGACCGTAAGCCTACTATTTTACCAAAACTAAAAGGCTACGGGGAAATAGTAGCCTTAAATGATGAAGGGTACTTACGCATTTATGTACGCAACTCGCATGTATGCAGGATTTTATGGAATTATGTCCAAGGCATTATGACAGGGAGTATACATAGCCTCACATGTCATGGAGAATGATTTTCTATGGTTGAGTAACGGCAAAAGTTGAAAGTCTGGGGTCGCCTATATAGGTATTTTATATATTATAATATTAATAAACATTTAAAAAATCCAACTAATTATCAGGTTGCCACCAGGCTAAATTTAGTGCCGGGTAAAATGTGGGCAAAGCTTAGCGAGCCGAGCGAGCAGAGCTCTCGCGTCTCAGCGGCCGGGATGTTTTTAGGCTTTTTAATGCACTTTGAGGGTTCCTGCCATGCACATAATTTCTTGTTTTATGAGGCAGTTTAATGATTTTATCCACAAATTGTTTAAAAATAAGAAAAATACTTTTATTTTTAAGAGTACCGGGCGGGCCGGCCCAATTACGGGCCCAGTGCCGGGGGCGGGCCAGCCCAGTGCCGGGCGGGTCAGCCCAGTGCCGGGCGGGCCAGCCCAGTGCCGGGAGGGCCAGCCCAGTGCCGGGCGGGCCAGCCCGGCACCACCCGTCGTAGCTACTAATCCTAATCTATGATATCTCCTTGTCAATACAGGGAAACCATGTAAGTTGACATACACTGAGTGGGATGCTAAGATTCAGGCACATTTTGAGAAAAACTTCTGGATACCTACCAATGCAAACAAACAAACTAATAAGCTTATCAACAAACTCGGTATTTACAAGGACAGCATAGGAGCTACACATTTCTGGGCTGACTATCAGTTGAGGCCCAATTTTCCTATAGCTATGGTTGTGGTAAGTAAATGTTGGGATTAAGACTTAAAGGTAGATGACCCGATTTTCAACTTGATGTTTCCTATTTTACATGAAAGATCATCCTTAAAATTGTTACATTCCAAAGTTTGAGTTGCATAACTCCAATGGTTCTATTTTTAGAAGCGCAATGTCAAAGGTCATGTGCCCATTGAGTAGTACACAGACTGGTTGGTGGTTAACCACCTTTGGCAGTAATTCACCACATTTTAGCCTATAATTTCCAAATGAAACATTTCTGGCCCCTAATATTTTACAGACATAATGAGAAAAATATGGGGATTCTTCTGATACCAAAATATCTTGATGTGAAAAAAAAATCATAGCCCCAAAAAAGTGATCGGGTCATATACCTTCAATAAGTGAAGGTATAAAATAACAAGTATTAAAATTGACTTTTGTCTTGGTCCTTGATGCATCACTTTCTTATTAGATAATCATTCCTAGGGTGCAATATCTCAAATTAAAAAGGAGAAATTACTCTTTGATTTTTTTAATTGATATCTTTTTAAGTGGAAGTGGTATGCTGTAGATGTATGTTCCTTATTTGGTACGTTACTTTTTGATCTATCCTATTCTAGGCTCCTGAGCTATTTGTACCAGAGCATGCGTGGATTGCTCTCAACACATGTGAGAAACATCTACTAGGACCACTAGGAATGAAAACACTGGATCCTGAGTAAGTACATTGTGTTTGCCTTCCTCGGTGCAGTAATGTTAGTGAGTATCCTATTCTAGGCCCCTGAGCTATTTGTACCAGAGCATGCGTGGATTGGCCTCAACACATGTGAGAAACATCTACTAGGACCACTAGGAATGAAAACACTGGACCCTGGGTAAGTACATTGTGTTTGCCTTCCTCGGTGCAGTAATGTTAGTGAGTATCCTATTCTAGGCCCCTGAGCTATTTGTACCAGAGCATGCGTGGATTGGCCTCAACACATGTGAGAAACATCTACTAGGACCACTAGGAATGAAAACACTAGACCCTGGGTAAGTACATCGTGTTTGCCTTCCTCGGTGCAGTAATGTTAGTGAGTATCCTATTCTAGGCCCCTGAGCTATTTGTACCAGAGCATGCGTGGATTGCCCTCAACACATGTGAGAAACATCTACTAGGACCACTAGGAATGAAAACACTGGACCCTGGGTAAGTACATTGTGTTTGCCTTCCTCGGTGCAGTAATGTTAGTGAGTATCCTATTCTAGGCCCCTGAGCTATTTGTACCAGAGCATGCGTGGATTGGCCTCAACACATGTGAGAAACATCTACTAGGACCACTAGGAATGAAAACACTAGACCCTGGGTAAGTACATTGTGTTTGCCTTCCTCGGTGCAGTAATGTTAGTGAGTATCCTATTCTAGGCCCCTGAGCTATTTGTACCAGAGCATGCGTGGATTGCTCTCAACACATGTGAGAAACATCTACTAGGACCACTAGGAATGAAAACACTAGACCCTGAGTAAGTACATTGTGTTTGCCTTCCTTGGTGCAGTAATGTTAGTGAGTATCCTATTCTAGGCCCCTGAGCTATTTGTACCAGAGCATGCGTGGATTGCTCTCAACACATGTGAGAAACATCTACTAGGACCACTAGGAATGAAAACACTGGACCCTGGGTAAGTACATTGTGTTTGCCTTCCTTGGTGCAGTAATGTTAGTGAGTATCCTATTCTAGGCCCCTGAGCTATTTGTACCAGAGCATGCGTGGATTGCTCTCAACACATGTGAGAAACATCTACTAGGACCACTAGGAATGAAAACACTGGACCCTGGGTAAGTACATTGTGTTTGCCTTCCTCGGTGCAGTAATGTTAGTGAGTATCCTATTCTAGACCCCTGAGCTATTTGTACCAGAGCATGCATGGATTGCCTTCAACACATGTGAGAAACATCTACTAGGACCACTAGGAATGAAAACACTGGACCCTGGGTAAGTACATTGTGTTTGCCTTCCTCGGTGCAGTAATGTTAGTGAGTATCCTATTCTAGGCCCCTGAGCTATTTGTACCAGAGCATGCGTGGATTGCCCTCAACACATGTGAGAAACATCTACTAGGACCACTAGGAATGAAAACACTGGACCCTGGGTAAGTACATTGTGTTTGCCTTCCTCGGTGCAGTAATGTTAGTGAGTATCCTATTCTAGGCCCCTGAGCTATTTGTACCAGAGCATGCGTGGATTGGCCTCAACACATGTGAGAAACATCTACTAGGACCACTAGGAATGAAAACACTGGACCCTGGGTAAGTACATTGTGTTTGCCTTCCTCGGTGCAGTAATGTTAGTGAGTATCCTATTCTAGGCCCCTGAACTATTTGTACCAGAGCATGCGTGGATTGCCCTCACCACATGTGAGAAACATCTACTAGGACCACTAGGAATGAAAACACTGGACCCTGGGTAAGTACATTGTGTTTGCCTTCCTCGGTGCAGTAATGTTAGTGAGTATCCTATTCTAGGCCCCTGAGCTATTTGTACCAGAGCATGCGTGGATTGGCCTCAACACATGTGAGAAACATCTACTAGGACCACTAGGAATGAAAACACTGGACCCTGGGTAAGTACATTGTGTTTGCCTTCCTCGGTGCAGTAATGTTAGTGAGTATCCTATTCTAGGCCCCTGAGCTATTTGTACCAGAGCATGCGTGGATTGCTCTCAACACATGTGAGAAACATCTACTAGGACCACTAGGAATGAAAACACTAGACCCTGAGTAAGTACATTGTGTTTGCCTTCCTCGGTGCAGTAATGTTAGTGAGTATCCTATTCTAGGCCCCTGAGCTATTTGTACCAGAGCATGCGTGGATTGCTCTCAACACATGTGAGAAACATCTACTAGGACCACTAGGAATGAAAACACTAGACCCTGAGTAAGTACATTGTGTTTGCCTTTCTCGAAGCGGTAATGTCAGTAAATATGTAAGTGCAACTAATCATATCATATCGTTCCTAGATAATGATTTATCGATGGATACTCTCCGCCTTGATATCCCCAGGAGCAGCAGAAAGTATGGTGCCAGATCATTCAGTGTGCATGGTCCAACACTCTGGAATAATATCCCTCTTGCTATCCGCTCATCTCCCACTGCTACAATCTTTAAAAGTCGCCTCAAGACTGGCATTTTCTAGGCTGTCATATTATGTTGTTGATATATTTCTTGTTGCATTGTGTATTATGTATTTGCCTTGTATTTGTATTTTATTTATGTAATTGTAAAGCGCTATGATCGTTTTCTTTTGGAGTAGCGCTATATTAAGCACTGCATATTATTATTATTATAGATGCAATTCACATTGTAGCAAAATGGTGTGGATTGCAAATTTGCCTACAAAGTTGAGCTTCTTTGTTATAAATCATGAGATGAATTACCTTTTTGCGATAAAAGCAATTCACGTTCTGGATCAACAACACAGCAGCGATGTAGCTAGTGACACTTAACATGTTTAGTATAGGAAAATAATATTTGAGCAACTTAGGGAGTCTGAACCAACTGGATCCCTATTCTCTTCATTGATGTAAACAAGTCGATATCGCTGTGTTTTATTGGTATTATAGCGCTTGAAAAATGGACCCCCAATAAACGCCACCCTTTTGGAAAATGCACCAACCCGATGGCATTGAATGGAGTAAATACTATGCATGGATGCTTGTTATAATTTCATTATTGATCAAATTTTGAGTATTTTCTTTATGTTACTCTTGGCATTTCTGGGTATTCATCCACTCATAGTAGAACCTGCGAACCAATCAGAAGGCAAGAAACCAAGGCTCAAGATAAGCGGGCGCTGGGCGATTTTTACCCCTCTGTCCTTCTGCCAAAGCGCCCGGTTATACTGAAAAATAAACAACTGAGCGCTGATATTTTGTCCAAACCAGCGCCCGGGAAGCTTGCCCAATCAATTTCGCTTAAGCTTATTTGATTTAATAAAAGGTTAGCTCTCGGTTGACTAAAAGTAGCTCCCGGTTCTCAATAAATCCTCCTGATCCGGGCGCTACTTTTGAAAAAAGAAGCTCCCGGTAAAACAACTGTTATCTTGAGCCTTGCAAGAAACCAAATTATGTGGAGTGCATTGAAGCATGTATGTGTGTGCGCCGTTCAATTGTGTGCGCCGTTCAAGTATGTATGTGTGTGCGCCGTTCAATTCCCGCACCACTTGCTTTGATTTGATATGTTGTTCAGGCAACTTGAAACAAAACATACACATTTATTTACCTACACCTAGCACATAAAGTCCCTGACCAGGTGCTTTGAGGTTGGCTAATTCAAAATATATAATCGATACCAAAAATCTGAGATATACATTAAATGAGGAAATTTCTTCTCCGCAGTTTGATACCTCATTCAACAAAATCGAATGGATACTTTTAAAGTTATGGCGATTTCAATGACCGTGCATAACAACAGCAAAGTTGCACTAGGTATAGGAAACCATTGATTTGTGTGACAGTTATGACAGTAATCACACACAATTCAATGAATACCTAGTGCAACTTTGCTGTTGTTATGCGCGGTCATTGAAATCGCCATAACTTTAAAAGTATCCATTCGATTTTGTTGAATGAGGTATCAAACTGCGGAGAAGAAATTTCCTCATTTAATGTATATCTCAGATTTTTGGTACCGATTATATATTTTGCATTAGCCAACCTCAAAGCACCTGGTCAGGGACTTTATGTGCTAGGTGTATAATTCATACACTGACATTGATAAAAATTAAGTCCAAAGTATTAACTATGATGCAGACCTTAATGAGTTTTTATTCACTGTATGACATTTATTATATGTGATTTATTTTTGCCAGTGATTGGGGCTATGTTGGTGACTATGACAATGGTTATGATGGACATGATGCAAAGAGGGCTAGAGGATTCAATTATCATCAGGGACCTGTAAGTACATACATAGATTCTATCAATTACCAATATATCCCCCACTTACCCTGTATGACCTATCCCTTACCCCACATTGGGGCTATGTTGGTGACTATGACAATGGTTACGATGGACATGATGCAAAGAGAGCGAGAGGATTCAATTATCATCAGGGACCTGTAAGTACATACATAGATTCTATCAATTACCAATATATCCCCCCGCTTACCCTGTATGACCTATCCCTTACCCCACATTGGGGCTATGTTGGTGACTATGACAATGGTTACGATGGACATGATGCAAAGAGAGCGAGAGGATTCAATTATCATCAGGGACCTGTAAGTACATACATAGATTCTATCAATTACCAATATATCCCCCCACTTACCCTGTATGACCTATCCCTTACCACACATTGGGGTTATGTTGGTGACTATGACAATGGTTATGATGGACATGATGCAAAGAGAGCTAGAGGATTCAATTATCATCAGGGACCTGTAAGTACATACATCGATTCTATCAATTACCAATATATCCCCCCACTTACCCTGTATGACCTATCCCTTACCCCACATTGGGGTTATGTTGGTGACTATGACAATGGTTATGATGGACATGATGCAAAGAGAGCTAGAGGATTCAATTATCATCAGGGACCTGTAAGTACATACATAGATTCTATCAATTACCAATATATCCCCCCACTTACCCTGTATGACCTATCCCTTACCCCACATGGGGGTTATGTTGGTGACTATGACAATGGTTATGATGGACATGATGCAAAGAGGGCTAGAGGATTCAATTATCATCAGGGACCTGTAAGTAAATACATAGATTCTATCAATTACCAATATATCCCCCCACTTACCCTGTATGACCTATCCCTTACCCCACATTGGGGCTATGTTGGTGACTATGACAATGGTTATGATGGACATGATGCAAAGAGGGCTAGAGGATTCAATTATCATCAGGGACCTGTAAGTACATACATAGATTCTATCAATTACCAATATATCCCCCCACTTACCCTGTATGACCTATCCCTTACCCCACATTGGGGCTATGTTGGTGACTATGACAATGGTTATGATGGACATGATGCAAAGAGGGCTAGAGGATTCAATTATCATCAGGGACCTGTAAGTACATACATAGATTCTATCAATTACCAATTACATCCCCCCACTTACCCTGTATGACCTATCCCTTACCCCACATTGGGGCTATGTTGGTGACTATGACAATGGTTATGATGGACATGATGCAAAGAGGGCTAGAGGATTCAATTATCATCAGGGACCTGTAAGTAAATACATAGATTCTATCAATTACCAATATATCCCCCCACTTACCCTGTATGACCTATCCCTTACCACACATTGGGGCTATGTTGGTGACTATGACAATGGTTATGATGGACATGATGCAAAGAGGGCTAGAGGATTCAATTATCATCAGGGACCTGTAAGTACATGCATAGATTCTATCAATTACCAATATATCCCCCCACTTACCCTGTATGACCTATCCCTTACCACACATTGGGGTTATGTTGGTGACTATGACAATGGTTATGATGGACATGATGCAAAGAGAGCAAGAGGATTCAATTATCATCAGGGACCTGTAAGTACATACATAGATTCTATCAATTACCAATATATCCCCCCACTTACCCTGTATGACCTATCCCTTACCCCACATTGGGGCTATGTTGGTGACTATGACAATGGTTATGATGGACATGATGCAAAGAGAGCTAGAGGATTCAATTATCATCAGGGACCTGTAAGTACATACATATATTCTATCAATTACCAATATATCCCCCCACTTACCCTGTATGACCTATCCCTTACCCCACATTGGGGCTATGTTGGTGACTATGACAATGGTTATGATGGACATGATGCAAAGAGGGCTAGAGGATTCAATTATCATCAGGGACCTGTAAGTACATACATAGATTCTATCAATTACCAATATATCCCCCCACTTACCCTGTATGACCTATCCCTTACCACACATTGGGGTTATGTTGGTGACTATGACAATGGTTATGATGGACATGATGCAAAGAGGGCTAGAGGATTCAATTATCATCAGGGACCTGTAAGTACATACATAGATTCTATCAATTACCAATATATCCCCCCACTTACCCTGTATGACCTATCCCTTACCACACATTGGGGCTATGTTGGTGACTATGACAATGGTTATGATGGACATGATGCAAAGAGGGCTAGAGGATTCAATTATCATCAGGGACCTGTAAGTACATACATCGATTCTATCAATTACCAATATATCCCCCCACTTACCCTGTATGACCTATCCCTTACCCCACATGGGGGTTATGTTGGTGACTATGACAATGGTTATGATGGACATGATGCAAAGAGGGCTAGAGGATTCAATTATCACCAGGGACCTGTAAGTATATACATACATAGATTCTATCAATTACCAATATATCCCCCCACTTACCCTGTATGACCTATCCCTTACCACACATTGGGGCTATGTTGGTGACTATGACAATGGTTACGATGGACATGATGCAAAGAGGGCTAGAGGATTCAATTATCATCAGGGACCTGTAAGTACATACATAGATTCTATCAATTACCAATATATCCCCCCACTTACCCTGTATGACCTATCCCTTACCCCACATTGGGGCTATGTTGGTGACTATGACAATGGTTATGATGGACATGATGCAAAGAGAGCTAGAGGATTCAATTATCATCAGGGACCTGTAAGTACATACATAGATTCTATCAATTACCAATATATCCCCCCACTTACCCTGTATGACCTATCCCTTACCCCACATTGGGGCTATGTTGGTGACTATGACAATGGTTATGATGGACATGATGCAAAGAGGGCTAGAGGATTCAATTATCACCAGGGACCTGTAAGTACATACATAGATTCTATCAATTACCAATATATCCCCCCTACTTACCCTGTATGACCTATCCCTTACCCCACATTGGGGCTATGTTGGTGACTATGACAATGGTTATGATGGACATGATGCAAAGAGGGCTAGAGGATTCAATTATCACCAGGGACCTGTAAGTACATACATAGATTCTATCAATTACCAATATATCCCCCCACTTACCCTGTATGACCTATCCCTTACCCCACATGGGGGCTATGTTGGTGACTATGACAATGGTTATGATGGACATGATGCAAAGAGAGCTAGACCTGTCATCAGGGACCTGTAAGTACATGCGGTGTATCTTCTATCTTTTACCCATCTATCCTATCTCTCCCTCTCACCACTCATTCCCTGACCTGTTTTTTTATCAAAAGAAAGTTTTATCAAAAGAAAGTTTTATCAAAAGAAAGTTTTATCAAAAGAAAGTTTTTATCAAAAGAAAGTTTTGATATAAAGATAAAGAGCAAGTGTGAACAATAGTCCAACAGACAGTAAAGGGGCATTGAGACAGACTACGCTGGACACGAGCGTTTTCACGAATATTCAGGTTAAAATATGCGAACGAGGTTACGTGATCAAGTGAATGGGACGAACGCTTAACAACGGTTTAAATTCAAAAAATGATACTGACACTGCGGATGGTTAGCCATCCACAGTGGTTTTAGGATGAAATAATTTAGTTCCAACGTGTGCTGAATTTTATGGGGTCATATAATAAAAATCCATTGTTACATTGAAACCAACGGAAATTCAAAATTAACGGCCGTTCGTGTCCACCGTCGTCTGCATTGAAAGATGCGTATGGGAGTGCGCCCTCAATTATTCTGGAAATAAGTGTTATTGCATCAAAGTAATACTTAGGCATATTATATACTAACTACCATCTGAAACAGTTTACCAACATTCACCGTTTTTCGTATAAAATTTCATGATTTTCTTAGTTTCGATATGATCATATCGAAACTAGGTGCTGAATTCGGAAGTTATACTATCGTTTTACATGCAGCCTTTCACGGCAAATCTCAACCGGGAAGTGCCGTTATTTGATTATTTGGCATGAAGGCGATGTCGGAATTGTATGACATTTTGGATTTGGGCTATGTTGATGATCTTTACGTTATTTGCTCATTTAGTATATCGATACATCTCTCAATGCCCCTTGAACTAAGTTAATGAACTGAATGATTACAAACTGGTAACTCGCTACAGAGAGCTCTGATGGGCCAATCAATTGGTTCACTGCAACTCAGAAAATAAACAAAATACAAGTATACACAATTGGGCTGGTAAAAAGCCAATGAAAGTGGCGTGGGACAGGAATAAGATAAAAACCCAAACATAGAGAACAACATCAAAAATATAAGATAAGAAAAATTAATATCTGGAGGTCATTGATATCGAAAGAGCTCAGCCAACATACTCTGAAGTGCTGGAGAGAAAGTGTCTGTTAACACGAACGACACTTAAAAGATTTGGCTTGTTGTACACTATGGTAATAGTTATCATCAGGGATCATCTTCACCCACACACAAAAACGCCATACACACCTAGGCCTGAACAACCGACCAACCCAATGCTCACTCACATAGGCCCTTCATGCATGACAAGGCTCTATATGCAACACACTCACCCTACTTGTAAATACCTCCGAATGAGGACCAAACGTGGTACTATCCAAATGAGGACCCACCAACCTGGAAACACACCAACACACCGAGGACCAAAATGGCGGTTGAAAAAAAATTGGGTGTCAAACCGCCAACTGTGCTATCCAACAGAGGCCTATAGGGTGTATGGGGGAGAGCATCCCCAAAGAAGACCTCGTTTAGATAGCGTTTCTTATGTTATTTGCAATACTTTGCATGATCAAGAAACCGAGGACGTCCTCATTTGCAGGTGTGTCCGTAGTTGGAATGTAAAAAACAGGTGTGCGTCCTCGTTTGCAGGTATTTACAAACGCACCCCCACACACAAAACACACATAGACATGCACATCCTACCCCCCACTCCCAATCCCATACATAATTTGGTATGATGTTGAGAGAGCAAGGATTTTAACTATCACCATGGGACAAGTTGCCCCCTCTTTCTCACCCCTCCTTCTCACCCCCTCCCAATTAACGATTATATAATGGGAATTAATATTCTTCCAACAATAATATCTCGTTGTTCCAAAGACTGATAGTTGTAAATAAGATATAATAATTAAGGTATGAAGGACATCTTTTATTTAATAATAATAGCGTAGATTTAGTTTCTCCTCATGTCCTTTTTGATGTGAAGGTTCGCATCTAAATAGAAATTATTGATTTGATCTACTTTCTTAAAAAAGATAGCAAACGAATTCACCCAAATTAAATGGAAAAGTCTTCTGTTAATGGTATTTGACTTCCTATATTTTTCTGCAGGAATGGGTTTGGCCAGTTGGCTATTTCCTGCGCGCCAAACTGCACTTCTCGCAGCTTCAGAAGAACCAACCGAAACTGTTCGACTTCACCATCGGCCGCGTGCAGCAGATTCTGACCAAACATCATAAGGAGGTCATGTCTTCCGTCTGGCGCGGAA
Source organism: Ophiura sarsii (assembly GCA_035610835.1). Taxonomy (NCBI): domain Eukaryota; kingdom Metazoa; phylum Echinodermata; class Ophiuroidea; order Amphilepidida; family Ophiuridae; genus Ophiura; species Ophiura sarsii. The sequence goes on from CM069455.1 coordinate 2,920,746, forward strand.
TCCCGGAACTGACCAACACCAACGGATCATACTGCAAGGATAGCTGCCCCACGCAAGCTTGGTCTATGAGCTGTATACTGGAGGTTTTGTACGATATGGATAAGCTTATTAAACAAGCAAATGCTGCTAAATAAGCTTATTTCATGATCATATCAGCATTCTATAATGTCGTTTTTGTGAAGTTTGATGAAGCATATTTGCAAAATAAGCCTGAAATAATATTACTTGATGGCTAGCTGTCCCAATAAACTTGGTATGTATTACTTGATGGCTAGCTGTCCCAATAAACTTAGTCTGTGAAGTTTTAAGAATTAACTTGTGTACAACTCGGATGAGTAGCTGTCATGTGTCAGACCTGATCTGTAGGATGTAAATTGTGAAATTTTCGTCAAATATTTGAATAAGCTTGACAAAGTGAGCTTTACAAAGAGAAGGAATTATACGGGATAGAGACAGTTTGGTTTCTCATTTCTATTTCTGCAATATTGAGTGTTTTTAACACTTTCCATGCAGCTATTAGTTATACCATATTATATGCAGAACAGATTTTTCAGAAACCTTTCCCAAATGTCAAAGTCTATCTCAAGGATTACTGAACCAATACTAGGAATGTTTGTACTTATTTCGATGTATTTCTCATGGTGATTCCAAATATGCATGCAATGAAATTCAATAATTGTGACATTTTTTAAACATTTTGTGAAATGTTGGAATGTCGTCTGCAGACACCTGCCGGGTGGAAAGTGTTAAGGTTCCATCCAGGTTGTTCTATATGTTGCCAATGTTGCATCTCATACACCAAATTGGGTGATCTGGGGATTAATTGTTGTACCTTATCGCTTTCCATGTGGCAGTCATCTGCAGACTACAGCTAAACAAAAAACACAAAAATCAAAAATTTCAAAATTATTGAATTCAATCACCATATTTGGAATCACCGTGAGAAATGCATTAAAATAAACACAAACATGCCTAGCATTGGTTCAGTAATTTTGAGATACGACCTTGAAAGATTTCTGAAAAATCTGTTTTATACGGTAAAACTAATAGCCACGTGGCACCCAAACTGGAAGCTTTTACAAAAGAAGAGACACAAAATTGGCACTAAGTTCCAAAATAAAGAACATTTGGTGTTTTCGAACGTTTCATCAATATCTTGGTGAAATAAATATTGGTGGAGCTGATTGTTGCGCCTTTCTACTTATATTTAATAAACAGGATTCCTACAATCATGTTCAAAACTGTTGGGACACTTCCTGCATGTCCAGTGTAACGGTGGTCCCTCACCCTAAACTCAATATTGGTCCATATAAAAGCATCGTCCAGCAACGGGCTGTGTTATATATATCAGCCCCAACATTGATTGGGGGGGTGGGGGATGGCAGCTTTACATAAACTAGTTTTGACTATCATACTTTCAACTGACAGCTTTTTACTCATTTTGGAAGATATTTCATGCGCACGTGTATAGTGTCCCAACAGGTTTTGAACAAGATTTTTTAGACTTCTGGCACATGTACAAAGCATGTCAAATCTTATCACTGAGCTTAGGCCAAGTAACATAAATTATGTGTTTCATGTCCCTGCCCGCACCAATTTTTGATGCCGCTCCAATATTTTTGTTATTTGTTATTTTCAAATATTCCTTCAAAATTTAAAAAAAAGTTCCAAAAAAAAAAATCATACCTGTCTTTGTTGTGTGTTAGTGTGTCCATCATTTTCATTTATATTTCAATGAAAAAGATGCGAGAAACACTCCTTGGCATAGATAGTGAATACGAATATTGAAACAATTCTTGCAAAAAGCTTGTAATTTGGCTTCTGAAAAATAACAAAAAATCCAAAAATAACAAATAGTAAGGGCCGCCCTCACTGATTTTTAAAAAGTCCGGACAAGAAACACATTATTTTTGTTACTTGGCCTTAGTGTTATCATTGATTTAGGTTACAGCCTTTTGCATCCCCAGATAATTTGAGTGATCTCTTAATTCAGATGACGAAATCCCTTTAGTATACCCTACCACTGCATGTCTTCAATGGGGCCTTTAAAGAAAGACCCATACACTTACACAGTGAGGAAGGAATGGAAGGGTATTCTAAAGCTTAGCCCAGATGACCTGTGTGTACTTTTGCCCATTCAATCCCACCAATAAGTCTTGATATTCCTTTTTGGTGATTTTTCCCCTGGTTTTGGGACATTTGTTGAAAGCAGTAAACACATAAAAAAGTTTTGCTGGACTTGCCCCAAGCCATCATGACTCAAAAGCTAACCCTAGCACTTAAGGGGGCTGTGCACCTTCAGGTACAGCCTCCGTAAAACTGCCGTAACTTCTTTATTATTCATTAAATCTATATAAAAGTATACATTTTCTTGCAGAAAAGGGTTCAATGAATCCAACCATGATGATGAAATTGACCATTTTGGGAGAAAATTATAAAAAACACGTTTTTGGACCCATTTTAGGTTTGGAAAAGATAACTCAAAATATATTTTGTTAAATTTTATCATACTAGTTTAATTATATTCCTCATGCAATTCCCTAGGAATCGTTTTTTTTTTAAATTTTTACTTTATTATTTTTTGAATTATCGAACAAAAAGTGCCAAAAAATATGATTTTTTACCAAAAAATGTGATTTTCACGATTTTGGAGGTTAAAATGCAGGTTTTTTGGCACTTTTTGGTCTGTAATTCAAAAAATAATAAAGTAAAAATTTAAAAAAAAAAAGATTCCTAGGGAATTGCATGAGGAATATAATAAAACTAGTATGACAAAATGTAACAAAATATATTTTGAGTTATCTTTTCCAAACCTAAAATGGGTCAAAAAACATGTTTTTTATAATTTTCTCCAAAATGGTCAATTTCATGATCATAGTTGGATTCATTGAACCCTTTCCTGCAAAAAAATGTATACCTTTATTAAGATTAAATGAATAATGAAGAAGTTACGGCAGTTGTACGGAGGCTATGCGAAGGTGCACAGCCCCCTTAAGACTTGGTCAAGACTATAATGTGTTCCCTGCATACAACAATTGTATCTACTCGTTTGCTTTTGCAGGTTCCCTGCATCAATTGGCTCCACACAACTCATCCAGGGTGCAGGGAACCAGCATACTTGTTTGCTGTGTGTGACAAAAACCATGTGAATAAACAAATAAATATATTGTACATTTTAATCAGAGCTATAATAAGTCTTATCAAAATATCAGAGTATATCTAGAGATTAAGTAATATCTGAATTTAAAAGTTGTATTATGTCAAACTGATATCTTGTAAATTTGCTGAGTAGAACAAGGAAAAGTTAGAAATTGTTCCCAATTTTTTACTGGTATTTATGTGTATTTTATGTGTAAAACATGTTTGCAGCACATAAACACACAATTGGCATGTGTATACAGAAAGAGAACACAGGTTTGCCTATGCATAAAGGCACATAGAATAGCCACTTGATTATGGGAGGCTTAGGGCAGAGGATTAGCAATTATGTGTAAACCTGTGTATTTATGGGGTATCATGTGTATTTATGCGTTTCTGGAGGCACATGAAAAACACATAAAATACACACAATCTTTTGTTCTCTTAACACATAAATTACACATGAAATATTTTATGTGTTTAAAAGTTTCCATTGGGCTGAGTAGAACATAGGTACTGGATCCTAGGGAGTACTGAAATATATTACATATAGATGTGCCACAGATATATTTAAAATTTACCCTTTTTGAAGAAAAAAGGACTCATATACCTTAGAGTCATCATTTTTTTTCTATAGATATATTATCACCGTTCTTCCCCATCTGACTCATGAGCTCCATTGTTAGAGCCCTGGTCTAGCGATCCAGAGGTCCCCAGTTCAAATCCTGGATGGTCAGTGAAATTTTTCATTTATAATGCGTTGAGTTAAGATGAAATTATTTACTCAGATCGATTTACCCAAATGATGAATTTACTTGTCTAAGTGAAGATGAGTTTTTACGATGTATTTGAAAGTATTAATTTATTGTCCCAACGTTTGAGAACTACCGGCCGATTGGTCAGAAAGATAGATACATCATTAATTGCGCCAATCAGAGACAGTGTTAGAATAATTGTATCCCTGACAAAGATTAGAGTAAAATATTTTACAAGCTGCATTTGAATTGGCTATTCATATGAGTACATCTTGTAATAAACCAATCAGAACCACTGTAAGATGGACAGGTAGACCCAGGGGTTAAACTGTCTGGTCTTTATCAAGGTATTATAAATGCTTGTTTTGTTCTGTTCTATGTCCTGTTCAGTTCTGGTTTGGTCTAGTTTGATCGGTCTGATCTGGTTTGGTCTGGTTTGACCAGTCTGATCTGGTCTGGTCTTGATTTGTAATTTTATTGTTATTTTATTTACTGACCTGTGGTCAGCCACTAACAGTACTTCTTGTAGAACTTATATAGTATATATCCCCTAAAATATTGTAAATATAGAGATAGTGAAATAATTTAGAGAGGCTTTTAAAAACTAAAAATGAAGTTTGTCTTAATTTTCTGTGCATGTGGAATAGACATGTAGTTTTAAAACTGTTTTAATACAAATGTTGAGTTTTTTCTTATGAGGGATGTATTTCCAATATAACAGAAAAGGGATGGTGCAGCATCACCTCCTCTTCCTCCCTCATTCTCCCCCTCCCCTCCTTTCACCCTCCCTTGAAAAGCCACCAGTTACAGCCCACTTAACACTTTCCATGCAGCAGTCGTCTGCAGACGACAGTTCTAAAATGTCACAAAATGTTTCAAAAATGTCAACATTATTGAATCTCATCACCATATTTGTGATCACCAAGAGAAATGCAATACAATACGAACATATATGCCTAGTATTGGCTCAGAAATCTTGAGTTAGATTTTGAAATTTTGGAAAGGTTTAAATCTAAAGACCATGCAGTACTAAGATATGCGAGACAAACTTGATTTTTAAGTGTAAGCTTCCATTATCATATAGTGTCCTAAACCTATAGTTTTATTTTTTGATATTGTATAACAGTATGATATACAAATAGAATACCTTATGTATGTGAATTTGGAAATGGAATGTTTATATTTGTTGATGAATTTAACACACAATTTGTACTGTGATATCATTTTTAATTACCAGAATATTGTTTTATTTAATTACCTGGAACTCGTTAATAATTATCATACTCATCTTGAAATTTGCGACATGCTGAACGTAGTTATACGACCAATAAAGAAAACTGCATTTGCGGAAACAACTCTTTAGTAAAAACTTGAAATTAATTGATAAAATTGGTCATTGTTTTCACAAAATGACCACAGTGGATACAGACCCTGCATATGACATATTACCCAAATATTTTCTAGAACAGAGATTATGATCTCTATTGAAATGTCAAATAAAAACTGATACTATGTGTGTTTCAGAGCACCTGTATGACATGGCATGTTTGAATAGAGCTGTGATTAGTATGGGCATTGGAAGTCTCTTGCGACAACAGCATGGCCCTTATAGTGGCTGTTGTGACACAAAGCTAACGTTAAAAACGAGATGTCACGGTGAAAGTGTAAATACTTATAACAATTTCAACATATTAAATTATCGCATACATTCACTGTGTCCGATTGATTTACTATATATGTGTGATAATTGTACATAACTTCTCCACCCAGTGTTTTTATAGAACTAAACTCAAACCCACGCGCACAAAGGATAATGTGTGCATATTGTTCAGATCGATACTAATAGAGGCAATCGTTCAGGGAACGAGAGTGAATATTTATTGATGACTTGTTGTTGAGATATTTAATGACAGGGCTAAATACAACACATTCTTTATCTTGGTCTGAAACACACATAGCTTCAAACGACTTGGCGCACATAAGTATCCCTGTACTAGAAATTCATTGGTTTACCAGAATCTGTACTTTCTGTAAAGCTGATCAATGAATTTGTGTAGGGTCTCTATTCATTATGTTCCCATCCCTTAACACTTTTGGACCAGTTCACAGTGGATATATAGACCCTGCATATGACATAGTTTACCAGAATCTGTACTTTGTAATACGCCATGATTCCAGTAAATGATGTAAGGTTGATTCCTTCCTGTAAATCTGATCAATGAATTTGTGTAGGGTCTCTATTCATTATGTTCCCATCCCTTAACACTTTTGGACCGGTTCACAGTGGATATATAGACCCTGCATATGACATAGTTTACCAGAATCTGTACTTTGTAATACGCTATGATTCCAGTGAATGATGTAAGGTTGATTCCTTTCTGTAAAGCTGATCAATGAATTTGTGTAGGGTCTCTATTCATTATGTTCCCATCCCTTAACACTTTTGGACCGGTTCACAGTGGATATAGACCCTGCATATGACATAGTTTACCAGAATCTGTACTTTGTAATACGCTATGATTCCAGTGAATGATGTAAGGTTGATTCCTTTCTGTAAATCTGATCGATGAATTTGTGTAGGGTCTCTATTCATTATGTTCCCATCCCTTAACACTTTTGGACCGGTTCACAGTGGATATACCCTGCATATGACATAGTTTACCAGAATCTGTACTTTGTAATACGCCATGATTCCAGTGAATGATGTAAGGTTGATTCCTTTCTGTAAAGCTGATCGATGAATTTGTGTAGGGCCCTCTATTCAACAAATGAATGCAATTACAGCAATTGAACATTTGCCAATGAAATAGACATCTGAAATAAGAATGTGTCAAAATGTTTATATTTTAACCCCCTGAGAACTACCGGCCGATTGGTTAAAAAGATGGATACAATTACAACATTTATTGCACCAATGAGAGACATTGTTAAAATAATTGTATCCCTGATAAAGATGGGAGTGAAACATTTTACAAGCTGCATTTGAATTGGCTATTCATATGAGTACATCTTGTAATAAACCAATCAGAACCACTGTAAGATAGACAGGTAGACCCCAGGGGGTTGTAAAATATGTTAATTATAATTGTTCACATATAACTCTTGTCAAGTGGTAGATATGATAATAACTTTAATTCAATTTTAAGTACCTTATTTTGTTGTTATTCAACTGTAACCTTGAAAAATCACAATTAGGCGAAGAAAAAACTTGTTCTACTGGCAAACGGACCTCTCAGGGTCGGTCAGTCCGTCGAGTGATTTTTTGTCTTCAAAATTATTAAGAAAAATTTGTGGAAATTCAACAATTTTGAAATTTAAAAAAGCATTTCAAAACGACAGTTTTGTAAAAAACAAATTTACAATTAAAAAAATGGATTGGCCAGGTTCTTTTTTGCTGCCTTATGCCATAAAAAGTATTACTGAACACCCAGACGACAGCCATGGTCTGTCAGTAATATTCGTCAGCAATTAAACACCAATAAACATACAAAAACAACCGACCAACCAAGCCGACCTCAATTTTTGGTGCTTTAGGGCAGCATAACATTTGTTTGAACTAATTGAATGAAGATTTGATAAGTTTTTGTATGCTTTGCTGTAGTTCATTTCATTGTTGAATGCCATAAAACAGTGAAATTGTTTCATGTTAATGAAATGTACTTCTCACTGCCAACTATTGTTTCAATCAATCAATGTGAAATCGCTATATTCTACTGCCTGATCACTTTCCACACGGTTCTAATATTTTTCAAAATATTTCACAAATGTTAAAATTATTTTATTTCATCACCATATTTGGAATCACCACAAGAAATGCATTACAATAAGTACAAACATGCCTAGTATTGTTTCAGTAATTCTTGAGATAAGGCTTTGAAAGTTGGGAAAGGTTTCTGAAAAATCTTGTTTTGTATTGTAAGACAAATAGCCGTGTGGAAAGTGTTAACACTTTTGTATTACTGAGACCTAGAGGCCATAAAGTGTCTGTATTTCAGGCTGTTATTCCGCTGTGTTGACTATAATATATCAAGGCCATGTGTGGGATTTACATCTAAACAGTGCTCTAGGGTATGGACACTGGCCTACCTAATCTGGGAATTGGAGAATTTATGGCCGACCAATATTTTAATCGCCAGTATAAAAGTGATAAGGCAAATGGAACATAATGTGTGTATAGATACAAATCATGCTATGCCCTTATTTAGATTGTGTGTTGTGAGAGTGTGCCCTGTGCAAAAAGCTAGCCAATCACAGCCAATGATTGTTTGAATCAACCAATCACAAAATGGCATGTGTTATGATCCCAATCATGCCATGTGTTAGTGTTGCAAGAGTGTGCCCTGTGCAAAAAGCTAGCCAATCACAGCCAATGATTGTTTGAATCAACCAATCACAAAATGACATGTGTAATTATCCCAATCATGCCATGTGTTAGTGTTGCAAGAGTGTGCCCTTTGCAAAAAACTAGCCAATCACAGTCAACGGTTGTTTGAATCAACCAATCACAGCCAACGATTGTTTGAATCAACCAATCACAAAATGACATGTGTAATGATCCCAATCATGCCATGTGTTTTAATAGTGTTGCAAGAGTGTGCCCTGTGGAAAAAACTAGCCAATCACAATCAACGATTGTTTGAATCAACCAATCACAAAATGACATGTGTAATGATCCCAATCATGCCATGTGTTAGTGTTGCAAGAGTGTGCCCTGTGGAAAAAACTAGCCAATCACAGTCAACGATTGTTTGAATCAACCAATCACAAAATGACATGTGTAATTATCCCAATCATGCCATGTGTTAGTGTTGCAAGAGTGTGCCCTTTGCAAAAAACTAGCCAATGACAGCCAACGACTGTTTGAATCAACCAATCACATTTGATCCCAATCCCAATAGTGTTGTGTTCTTTGGTTAGCATCCCAATAATAGGAAGATATTTGCGGTGATGACTTCAATTGAACGGTTTGCTTGGTTTTGTTGTGATTTTATTTGTATAAATCGTCTAAATTAAATACAACCTGTCATGATCAATGACTGTTTGTGATGAATACAAAGCTATGTCTGTAAAATGTCAGGTCTTATTTTTGAGAAATATGAAAATAAGTTGTGAGTCTAGAAAAACCTGTCATTATCGATGACTATTAATGAGAACTACAAAGCTCTTTCCGTTAAATGTCAGGTCTTATTTAAAAATAAAATAAGTTGTAGGTCTCGGAAACCTGTTATTATCGATGACTATTGTGAACCGTCACATCAAAATTGACAAGTTGGAGGCTCAAGTCAAATCTGAGTTATTGTTATGACTTGAAAGAGCACATTTTAAGCTTTAAAATGATACCATGTTGAAGGTAATTGGACTCTGTAATCACAAAATATGATTTGAAGAAGCATATTTTGTCCTTTTTGACGTGACTGGTCACATTTGTGAGAACTGCAAAGTTCTGTCTGTAACATTTCAGGTCTTGTTTTCAAGAAATATGAAAGTTAATTGTGGGTCTAGGAAAAACCGGGGGAAAATGTGAAATAGATTTCAAATGATGAAAATTGTTCTGCAATCAAGCTATACAGCTTTTCAACCTTTTAATAAGAATTTCAATTGTAATTTGTAAATTATTAATAAATTCAATTTAATGTGTAACATATTTTGATGCTTAATTTTCATTCTGGTGCTCATCAAAACAGTATAGAGATGCTTCCTTGTCAAAGAAGATTTTAAGGCCTTCCCACAATGCATTGCGCGAACACCAGCCAACTAAAGCTTTTTTCACACGATGTATTTGTCGAGCTCTGAAGTTTTAGAAATAATTAAGAAAAAGGTAACTAATTTATTCATTGATGTAAACTAGAACCTAAGAGCTCCAAGGATAAACGCGCCATGAAGCCATGATTGCGTGCATATGGGAACCGAGACAAGTTGGAGACCAGAATTAGGGCATTTTGCAAAAACGCAATGCATTGTGGTGTCTTTAAAATCTTCTTTGCTTCCTTATATAGTCATCGGCCGTGGAATTCAGTACATGCCTCGTGTGCGCACAATAAATAATGAGCAGGGGTAGAATTTCGTACCCAACCGCGCGAATCCGTTAAGATTCTCGCGGAAGGATTTTGCAAGAATCCATGGATTATTGCGAAATTAATGAAAATAATATCAAGAATATAAAGGCAACTTCCAAATTCGGCATGTTTTTTTGTTTGTTTTTTTTGCGCGCGAATCCACCTGGATTCACGCGGTCGTGATTTCACGCGAATCGATTCGCGCCGAAATTCTACCCCTGATGAGCGTGTGTGCGATAACATTCTTCATGCCATAGATACAATCAATCAGGCCAATTAGATGCACGTTGGTAGGCTTAACACTTTCCACGCGGCAGGCGGCTGCAGACGACATTCCAAATTTTCAAAAAATGTTTCCAAAATGTCAAAATTATTGAATTTCATTACCATATTTAGAATCACCATGAGAAATGCATTGAAATAAGTACAAACATGCCTAGTGTTTGGTCAGTAATCTTTGCGATAGCCTTTGAAAATTATGAAAGGTTTCTGAAAAATCTGTTTTGTGTATGGTAAAAATAATAGCCGCGTGGAAAGCGTTAAGGTTGTGCTATTCTATTCCACCAATGGGAACCGCTCGCCTGTGTTTACCATTAGTACAGTTATAATGCTGATGACATACGGTCGCTCCTTTGAAGAGTTTTACGTCATAAATCAAAAACCTTCTCCGATACAGCGACCTGATGCGAGTTGGCCAGTTATCTTCATTTCAACTCGAACGATCAGTCGCTCATGACGTAATGAACACCTTACTTTTTCAACCAAGGTGGAGGTTATTTTGCGTCAAAATTAGGATAACCAATCAGCGGCCATTATCCAGCTTGCCGTCTGGGCCATATGGCAAAAAAAATATCTGAAAATATATGCGACTACCGGCGATGTAGTAGCTCGATCAGCAAATGTCATCAGCATAACAGAAAAGAGTGCTGAACTTCTTTAGGACTGACTATACTAATCTATAATACAGGGTGAATCAGAAAAATTGTGCACGGATAGAAATTGCTATTTCACCTTGATGCAGTGAACCATAACATTGTTGTTTGTATTTGTTTCAATCCGTGCACATTGTTTTTTTGATTTACCCTATATGAAATAATGTGAATAAGAATAATGAGGCTATATTAAACAATCTTTTGTCTCAAAGCTCTTCAGTTTTTCAAAACCTAATGCAGAATGCGGGGTTTTTTTAATCTTTTTTATTAATATAAAATATTGAAATCCTTGTAAAAGCGACCTTTTGTATTCAAAATGATGTGATCAATAAAAATCTGAAAAATCTGTGAAACTTTGGGATTCAAGTTTTAAAAATAAAATTGGAAAAAAAGAAGAAAAAAACCCCAACGCGCATCAATTAACTAATGCGTGCGCACTGGAGCTTTGAGACAATTTCTTTTTTAATGTAGCCTAAGATTATATTAAATGGTTGACAAATAAACTTTAACATTGAACAACTCTAGTAAACCTTCAGTACTACTGTATACTTCATGATGCTAGACCCACCTGTTCAAGACTCTCCAAGGCGAATAGGGCTTTCTGTGGAACTTGATATGTTACCCATGATTGGTATGACTAACATATAGCTAAAATCATAGAATGTTGTTCTTTAAAAAGGGAAAACTAACACTCTGAAGTTCATTTTATATGTATACGATGGAACATGAAACTACACCTAGCACAAAAAGTCCCTGACCGGGCGCTTTTGATGTTGGCTTATCCAAAATTAATACGAAAATCTGAGATAAACATTTCATGAGCAAATTTCTGACTGGTTGAGATAGCACACAGTGGACAATACAAATCAATGATATCCCATAGGAAACCAATTCTAGTGCAACTTTGTTGTCGTTACTTATGGTTATTGAAATCATCATAACTTTAAAAGTACAAATTCGATCTTTATGAATAAGGCATCAAACTACGGAGAAGAATTTTGCCCATTTAATGTATATCTCAGATTTTTGTACCGATTATTGATTTTAGATTAACCAACATAAAAGCGCCTGGTCTGGGACTTTTTGTGCTAGGTGTATATAATATGTAGGTTTATTAAGTTTGTAACATGAAAGGTCATTATCGGGTTCATGTTGCAGTGGACAGACTATTGTAGTTCATCTATCATCATAATGGATCATTTTGCAATAATGTCAAAGTCAGGTTCATGTTAAAGGTGTATCTTCCGATCATTTTTTCGGGTCTATGATTATTATTTTTCACATCAAGATATCTTGATATCAGAAGAATCCCCATATTTTTCTTATTATATCTGTAAAATCTTAGGGGCCACAAATGTTTCATTAATAAATATATAGGGCTAAAATGTGGTGAATTACTGCCAAAGGTGGTTTACCACCAGCCAGTTTATATAATGGGCAAAATGTTTGTGACATTGTGCTTCTAAAATTAGAACCATTGAAGTTGAAAATCGGGCCAGCAACGGAACATCTACCTTTAACCTAACTAGACTATTATAGTCTATTCATCAGCCAAATATGATGAACTACTTACTGCATTAAATTTATATTATGAAGGTCAAAGGTCATGTTTCATCTTACACAAACTACATATTATTTGATGGTGTATGCAATATTAAATAAAACACCATATCTTAACAACAATTTTTGTTCTTTAGTCTTTATTATGAAACACCATATCTTAACGCTTTCCACGCAGCTATAGTTTTACCATTATACAAAACAGATTTTTCAGAAACCTTTCCCAACTTTCAAGGTCTACCTCAAGAATTACTGCACCAATACTAGACATGTTTGTACTTATTTTCAATGCATTTCTCATGGTGATTCCAAATATGGTAATGAAATTCAATAATGTTGACATTTTTGAAACATTTTGTCAACATTTGAAATGTCGTCTGCTGCCGCACGGAAAGCGTTGACAAAATGATTTGATCTTACAATCTTACAATTTCTAAAAAAATAACCTCTAACACTGAATGTCAGGCAAAAAAAAAATTGACTTGCCCTTTTCGACCGACCCTAATTTATGGAAATCTAGGGTCGCTATTTTTTTCATTATTATTTTTTTCTTAAAAAAGTTTTAAAAAAAAGTAAAAAATTTGAAAGAAGCACATAACAATAAAGAAAGATGAAAACGTGTTTTTGAGTAGTACTAGTATCTGCTTGTTTAAAAATCAACAAACAAAAAAAATCAAACAAAAATCTTTAAAACATGTTTTTGTGTAGTATTTCCCTGTTTAAATTTTACAAAATCAAAAAAAAAAAAAATCTGACTGTCAGACCCATACTCTGTGGCCCTTTTGTGCCGCTCCAGTGGGTCGTTTTTTCATGAGACATCCTTAGCCATGGGTAGGCTTTTCAACTGAAAAATCCTTAGACAATGGTCCTGTATTTCTATTTTCGCGAAAATTTGCCAAAATTAGGTCTATTTTCGCGAAAATTTGGTCTAAAATGAAGCAAAACCCCTAAAAATCACCCTTAGAAATGGGTAGGGGTTTTGAATCTCCAGCAGCACACCCCGACCAAACCAAATCTGAGTACCCCCCCCCCCTCCCGGGAGTTCACACCATAGACAATATGTGGCGATCATTTTGATCAGGGTTTAGTACTTGAAAGAGCGTGATCCAGTTGACATAGTGATAATGTATAACACTTCGCTGCTGAATTAATAATCAGGCACCTGAAAGTCAATGTTATCACTTTCCACACGGCAGACGACATTCCAAAATGGCACGAAATGTTTCAAAAATGTCAAAATTGTTGAATTAGTTCATTACCATAATTGGAATCACCATTAGAAATTCATTAAAATAAGTACAAACATGCCTAGAATTGGTCAAGTAATCCTTGAGATAGACCCTAAAAGTTGGGTAAGGTTTCTGAAAAAAAGAATTGTATCAGGTAAAACTTATAATATACTGAAGTCCCTTGCCCCTTCACCATTCACCGGAAAGTGTCAATCATTCACGATGCACTATCACTTTTTTGTTTAACATTTTTTGCTTTATCTCCCTCATTCTCGTCACCTTTTGGACCCAAATTTATTCCTCCTTTTTGACCCGACTTTGTCCTCTTTTTCCTCTTCCGTTATGATAGTATCTCTTACATCAGTAAGAATATACCCCAATAGGTTCTGTCCTTTCCACATCTTTTTATTCAATGCTGCAGGGTTGCTAGCTCCCAATCCTATACCCCATATCTTATCCCTAGGGCTAGCTTCCACTAAGATGGTGCCGGATGTTGATAACAACTCTGTCTTGATGTCAGCATTCTGGGTGAACTACGAACAAAATAATAATAATAATAATAATATAATAGGAATAATCAATAATACAATAACAATCGTATGGGGTCATATGTCGTGAATTGGTGTATCAAATATGGTGGACTTGTCACACTTATTAAAATAATTGTGATTAGATATCAATTTATTTTTAAAGTACTTGACCTATTGAAGAAGTAGAGTGTCATTGTATTGCTAATTATGTCCTCTTTTAATAAAAAAAAATCTCCAGATCATTACGATAAATAATAAAGGAGTTGGACCGTTAAATGTG